>WARS01000067.1:1537500-2073381 GCA_008933995.1 Datnioides undecimradiatus | reverse complement strand
TATATATATATATATGAAATAATTAAACATGAAAAAACATAACAAGGCAACAAAAAGGTGAAGAGAAGTGAAAAATAAAATCAAAATGCATTTAAACCAAATTAAATAACAGGAACAAATGAATAAAAATATAAAAATGATCGGATCAGATTCAAAAAAAGGAGTAATAATTCGATAAAATAAGAGGAAAATAAAGAAGAAATAATGATAAAATAAGAGGAAAATAAAGAAGAAATAATGATAAAATAAGAGGAAAATAAAGGAGTAATAATGATAAACTAATAGGAAATAATGCTTCCAGCTGTCATCGGGTTGATTCAGTCATGTCCGTCTCCTCAGGCACACACTACCTGCGAGGGGTGAACAACAACCTGCAGCCGTGGGCCACCTCTGAAGGCAGGAAGCAGTTCGGCCTCAAACCGGCCAATCCCACGGAGGAGGGCCTGGCCAGCCTTCACAGCGTGTTGCTACGGAAACAGCCCTACCTGTGGCGCGCGGCTCTGCTCTACTACACGGTGTACCACGCCACCAGCATGAGCTTCAGCCAGCTCTTCAGCCACATCGCCCGCTTCGTCCAGGACCCGGACGTCCGCTGGGAGTACTGCCTGCGAGCCAAGAGGGGACAGACGGACACCTCACAGCCGGGTGAATGCACATGCACACACACACACACACACACACATATGTTGTGTGCCCTGACAGGACAGTGAGAGCGTATAAGCCATTGCACGTGTCCCCAGTCTTTCTGCATTCAGTGCGAAAAACCAATTAGCTGAACAGTAAAAACACTCCAAACAAGTGAGAGGGTCTGCTCCTTCCTACCCACAGTGAACAATGATAGACAGTTATGCTGTAAGATAATGACTCGGATGAGATGATGCTGTTATTCTTACCCTCCGCACATGTTGTACGTTTGCGCCTCAGGTTGCTTCAGTAAAGATCAGGTCTATCTGGACGGGATCCTCCGAATCCTGCGGCACCGCAACACCATCGACTTCAAGACGCTGACTTCTTTAGGCAAGGTCAGTGTCAGCAGCTCCCAGTGAGAGCCTCTGTTACCAGAATCAAACCTGCTGTGTGCTCACAGGCAGAAACAAGATGGTAAGTGAGTAATCTCAGTTTCTCAACAACCTCCCAAAGCTGGAGCTACAGGGTGACTCACAGCCGACAACTTGAAGTAAAAGACCTCAGTGCCACTGAGCACGACGTAGCTGAGGTTGCTCCCCCGTGTAGCTCTGGTGATCACTGTGTGTTTCCTCGCACCCCGCAGGTGTCCTATGAGGACGTGGAGAAGCTGCGGCACCTGGCCGCGCTCCCCCGCACCAGAATCCCACACTTCATGCGAGACCAGGAGCGGTACCTGCAGCATCTGGACCACATCGTCGCCGTCAACGAACTGGACGACTCGGCTCTGCAACACCTGCTGCCTTGACCTCCGACTGCCCCTGCCGGCCCCCGATCGAAGGAGAGAAGAAGAGGGCGGGAGACGCTGCCCTGTGGACAGATCACGCTGCATATCACATAAAAGTGTCGTCGACGCTTTACCCGGCCGGTCTTTTCGTAAAACTTGAATGATGAGAACAAAAGGGACGTACACACTAACACCTCGATCTCCATTTCACTTCTGTCCACTGCATGTCGATGTGGCTTTTTCTAGGAGCCCGGTTAATTCCCGCTCCCCACCTCCACCACGCCCCTCGTCTTTACTCCTACTATGAAGTTACCTCAGTACTGCGACTATACGATGTAACCAACGTTATATATGTAGACTCATACATAATCACTACATCCAGAGCCTGTACGGGACACTGCTAGCCGCTAATGTCGTGTACAGACTTGAGCGCTCATAATCACGCTTTATTTATGCAACTATTTAAGTTTTGTATTACTTTGAGAGAACAAGCTGAATGTCTCTGGTATTAGCTTTATACCTTTTTTTGCTTTTTCAGGCCACGTTGTTTTGCCTTAGATCGTTTGCATTTCAAAAAAGGGCACCAAGGACACGGGCCCCCCGAACCCCGGAGGAGGACGCCACCGAGCCCACGAATCGTTCCGATATCAAGTGCCACTGGACTCGGTCGAGTATTAAACATATTCCCCGGGGTGCTTTTTTTTTTTTTTTTTTTTTTAAAAAAGATTATCAGTGTTATTAATGAAATAATCAGCTGTGTTGATTCTGTCTTAACAGTGTCCTTGGTGGCCTTTTGATATCAGTATGCTACTGTGATGTGACCCGTCCCCGAGCTCCCCCGTCCCCCCCCCTCCGCGCCAACCAAACTTTGTTTCGCAAACGTTAAAGGAGTAGTTACACGAGCCGAAGAGCCCCCGTTCAGGAAGTTAGATGAGACGACTGGTGCCGCGCTCATGTCCGAGAGCGGCAGCTGTCCAATCATAGCCTGAGGGCTGCAGGTCTATCAGTCTGTGGGATCTGCCCGCATGATGAAGCAGTAAGACAGATGCTCGTTCGACGAGTTTAAAGGGTATTTCAGGCTGTTTGTCTGCCTGAACATTAGCATGTCTGGCTAACCAGCCTAATACTATAAACTGAGCATTGCTTTGAAAGCCAAGAACCACATCAGTATTTCCACTGTGTCCAGTTTTATCTGAAACGTGGAACTACTCCTTCGACGCGTAGATAAAGTGCCAAAGTGGCATTTCTGATATACTGTTAACTGTTCGAGAAGCAGCCGGCCATCGTAGTTCCTCCTACACGAGCGAGCGGCCGAGGAGGAAGCTGAGGTGTTGCGGGTGTGCCTTCGATGGGTGTAGAGCTCATCCGCTGTAGCTAGCCGTGTGTTCGTAGGCTGCTTTTCACCGTGTTCCACACCTGAACCTTCAGATGTCAGTCGGGGCATTCATTCCGGGCCAAGCCGTCTGTGAGCAGAGTCAAAAACCAGGTCGCGACAGTAAGGCCGCAGGCTGAACGGCATCAGTAGTCCAAGTTTTTAACCTAAAAGGCAAACCACTTGACCAAAATGTGAATTCTACTTCTGTGATGCATTTTAAACATTTGATGAACGTGTAATTGAAATCTCCTCTGCTGTGTTTACACTTTCAGCCGCTCGGCGGGCAGATGTGTTTTAAATTCGAGCAGGTCGTCGTCCGCCGACCTCACCGACCTCGGCCCGGGTTCGCCCGAACGAATGCACCTATTTGTAACGCACGAATGTTGCACAAGTGTTTTATGTTCTGGAAAACACCTTGAATTTCCAGTTTATTTATTAAAAAGTACACACACCTAAAGAGCTCCTGGGTCTGTTTTAATGAAGCGCGACATGCAGCTGATTACTGTCAGGCGGTTTGAAGACTGGATCCTGGATCCAGCGGGCTCCTGGTGCACAGGTGAGGCAGTTTCCAGTGGTCGTTCTAACCCTGCTGTTAAAATAAACCCCACACTGCGTTTGGTTTGGTTCTTTTTACAGATCATTTTCATTATGTTCCGTCTCAGCCTAGCAAAGCCAAACGCAATTACACAACAGATGATTATTCATCCTGCGTGTCGGTAGAATTCTATCCAAGCAGACATCTATGTAAACAAGCAGCTGTTTGCATGTGGTTGGCCACGTTCTGGTGATGATCCAGCTGTCAGCAGTCCAACGACCCAGCCTGGTGTCAAACCATCAGCGCTCAATCAGGATACGCGTGTAATCCATGATTACCGTGAAAGGTTGCTCTGATGATGGCGAGTCAGTGTATTCCCTCAGTGACAGAGCGTGTCGTGGTTAAATACACGCCACTACCAGTTATTTCCCTAAATGTAAACCTGTACATGAATGTATTTAGATTTTAACAAATTAACAAAAATGATTCATTTCAAAGGTTCTGTTGACTTTTTGATCAAATCAGCTCGATTTGTCCCTTCTGAGCTTCTGTACCTGGGCATTTACAGTGTGCTGCAGGTCTGATGGTGCTTTCTGAAACGGATGAGGCAGCTTCCTGCAGAACAATTCACCATCCAGACTGCAGCAGCTGTTAGCCTGGGCTGCGTGGGACAAACAGCTGACGACGGGAGGAAGAAGAGATTCCCCTCATCTGATCGCTGCGGACACAATGACAGTCCAGACACAAGGCTTTAAATAAAAATGGTTTATTCTCTTTCAATATAGCTTTTGTTCTATCCATAGCAGAAAAGAGCCTCCATGCCACTCAGTGCTAAAACCTGGAACTGGATCTCAGGTCGCCACGGCATCGTGATGACGGACAGACGTCTGTACAGCACAACGCCGGCTTGATGCTGATCCAACAACAGTCATTTTGCTCATTTTAAAAACAGGCTGAGGGGGGTGAGGGGAAGCAGGAGGAGCAGAGGAGGGAGGAGGGAGGGGGGAAGGCAGAGGAGCAGGAGGAGGGAGGGAGGGAGGGAGGGAGTGGGGGGTCAGGTCTGACTTCAGATCTGATTTGTCTGTGACACGGACCAAGCAGCGCTGATTCCCCGGGCTCTGTTGGGAGAAGTTGGATCCGTGCGTGTTTGTGTATGCTGCAAAATTGACATCTTGCTCCAGTATGGCTGTTGGTGTGGAGGCAGAGCTTTCTGCCACGAAAAGGTCACAAGTTGAGGTAACAACGATTCTTCCTGGTTGGGCGGAGGAGGGAAAATAAACAAACAAACAAACACTGCAGTCAGAGGTTGGATACTGATCATCTGCTGGAGTTTAGGACTGCAGAAGTGTCGGGACAGTCATGCCATGTGTCATGTCTCAGCCTTGCCTATAGCTACTTGAGGATTAGCGTTTTGGTGCACAACGATCAAACCGTATAAAAGAAGAAAAGATTAAAAGTTCAAATGAATCTGTTTAAAATCTGTTTCCATGTGTGCGTTACCTGCTCTCTGGGCATCATGTTGCATTGGAGCTGCTTATGGCCTTTGTGCCGTCTGTGTTGGCGTTCGCGTGTTCCTTCACCACAGGATCTGAAAGACCAAACACACGCCGTCTCTGACAAACTGCTCCGCTAAAGCCAGGTGTCAGGTCTGTGAGGCAAACACAGGCTCTGTCTGGTCCCGGGGCCTGGAGCTAACTGGTTTTGAAAGGTTACGTTTGTGCAGCATCATGCACAGACAATAAAACACGTACAAATGGATTAAAGTAAGCTAAGATCCTTGTTGCCGTCACCAAGTGTTTGCTCATGGTGGATCTGTTGGGCGTATTTAAAGAGCTTGATCCAGACCTGCTCTGTGTGTAAAGAGTCCTGTGATTGCACATGTTGCTCTGCCAGAAACCACCTGCGCCTGGTCTTTCTGATTGTTCTGACACTACCCCGGCCCGCAGCGTGGAGGCGGTACTAACAGAAGTATGGGTGCTGCATGGCCTCAGCCGCCGTCAGCCTCTGCTGGTGGTCGTAGCGCAGCAGCTTGTCCAGCAGGTCCAGGGCCTCCGGGCTCACCAGGTGCTGGTTCTCTGACTGGATGAACTGCTCCCAGCGCTTCCGTGTTTGTCTGGACACAAAAAGGGTCGACGTTTAACCTGACTGAACATCACCCACTTCACCTCTGTCACACAAACCCACAGCAAGATGGATGGAGGATAACAGGCCTGCGACAAAGCAATGAGCAGAATCACATTAACGATAGCTCTGTTCTGCTGAGTCTGATGGATAAAGTCACAGAAGGACTAAAATGAACAGACCTGTCACCGTTCTGCCCGACGTGTAAACCCTTCCTAAGTCACGCAGGTGCGTGCACACGCCGCACTGCTCAGTCTTAAGCATTTGAATAGATTTGAATGAGTTCCTGAGGTTGTCAGGTTTCCTCCGTCCGCTGATACTCACTGCCCCAGCAGGTCTTTGAAGCGAGTGTCCAGTTCTATGTGATACTTGTGCAGGTAACCGAAGAGCTCGTCGGTGCCGAGAACCTTCGCGATGCGGACCAGCTGGAAGACGAGACACACACGCTCGTGTCATGCTGTAAAATCATGCTGATGTGTTTATTATGTCCACACTTCCTGAATATTCTTAAATAAAGCTGGCGGTCAATTAAAAAACAGCTTGCAGCCAATTAAATGTTGATGAAAACGTTTCAGTGAGAGAAAACCAACAGCTATTAAGTTGTTTGGCTCGACAAGGTGAGAAAAGGAACAGTGGTTGCTAGGTAACAGACACAAAAGTTGGCGTGCGCTGTTGGACGGAGGTTAGGATATCCTGCTTCTGTGATGCTAAACTGGGCCAACGTCACTCTGAACACTCTGGACAGCTCGACTCAAGTGCTGATGTTACCTTTCAGTCACTGTGTGTGTGTTTGTGTAAATGTCTCATCCAAACTGTAGCTTGCAGTGGTGCACAAGTACCACAAGATGGCAGCAGCTGTGTAACTACTTTAAGAGGCGTAAAGGACCGTTGCAGTGAACAGCCTTCTTAGAAATGAGTCCAGGAAGCGCTGAGCTTGAATGAACAGAGTAATGAAGGTCAGAGTGAAATCCGAGTGTCGGCGCGGCACGTTACCTGGTCGTAGTTGTCTTGGCCGTGAAAAAATGGTTCCTTTAGAAAGATCATGCTGGCCAACATGCAGCCCAGGCTCCACATGTCCAAACTATAGTCATACATCTGCGAGGAAGAGAGTGAATCACAAACCAGCGCAACCATTTCAGGAACACAGAGGCTGTACGGAAACACATTCCACCCTCCGCGCTCGGATGAGCTCAGAGCAGCAGGTACCTGATAGTCCACTAGCAGCTCAGGGCCTTTGAAATAGCGGGAGGCCACCCTGACGTTGTATTCCTGAGCGGGATGGTAAAATTCAGCCAGACCCCAATCGATAAGACGCAGCTGTGACACAGAGAGAACAGAGCCATCAGTCGGGTTCGCACAGAGGGCAGACTGCTCCTGGCTAATGCTAATGGCTAACTTTGAGTTGGCTGTTTTGGACTGAACTAATGTAAAAAAAGGATAAACCTCCTTTCACAGGGCATCTTTCCTGATTCGCTGGCAGTGCATTTTTAGACGCCGCTGCTAAAAATACCTTTCTCAGCTGGTGGTCGATCATCACGTTGTGGGGCTTCACGTCCCGGTGCATGATCCCCATACTGTGGCAGTAGTCCAGAGCCTTAAAGGAGACACAGAGAGGTGGTCAGCTTTCACTTGACGGATCTCACAGTGCAGCCAAACACCCGCCGCCTTTTCCTCTTTAAACAACCCATTTCATCCCCCTCACCGACGGCCCACAGCTGAGAGATATTCCACTCACGGGCGTGGTCAGCCCGATAACTGATTCAAACGATTCGTAAAGAGCTGATGCTTGTCTGAATATTACATTACTATATTCTTCTTATTCACACAACTCCTAAAACACAACACAGTTGATGCAGCGTGCTTAAAGTGCACACAGGAAAACCAAAAGAAATGATATTTATACTACTACTAATAATGATAGGCTCATCATTATTATAATTATGACAGTAACAGCATTTATTCTTAAGCGGAGCACATAAGCTCGTCAGATGCAACTGTCCCATCGCGTTTTAAATGAATAAATAAATAAATCATCACTTATAAATAAATAAGCTTCAGGGTGATGTAAACAAACGTGTTTACCTTGAGCAGCTCGTACATGTAGTAACGGATATCATAGTCCGTCAGCTTCTGGTAAAGCTCCTGTGGAAGAACACGAACACGAGCGAGTAGTTAGATGATGAGAGCCGTCGAGCTGGCCTGTACGCGTCGACCACATTAACTGGAGGGTTACGCGTGTTATTGATAATGGATATCAGTGCCTCTGCATGAATGGCAACTCTGCTGGTAGTTCAGCATGTAGGATGTCGGCCAAACTGAGGTACCTTAAAATCTGTGTTATTGATGCACTCAAAGACAAGCGCTGGTGTTCTGGACTGCAAAGAGAGGACAACACAAGGCGTAACTGAGGAGAACAGCAGGTAGGTGGCCGATCATTACCACTGCATGGACACGCACGCACGCACGCTCGCTCGCACCAGGCGCGCACACACACAGTTACACACATGGCTGGATTACCACAGCGGGCATGCCGACATGCAGCAAAGCGAGGGCGGGAAGCGAACTCACCACCGGGTCCTTGACCGTGTCGACCAGACGGATGATGTTGGTGCCCCCGCGCAGGTTCTCAAGAATTTTGATTTCCCGTTTGATCTTCTTCTTCTTGACGGGCTGCGGGCGGAAATACAGACGCGCAGTCAACATGAGAAACATGAGGGCGAGATACAACTCATGACATGATTTCAGCAACTACGTCCAAAGGCTTAAAGGTCTATATGTGGTGCTTTAACTTAAGTCTGCGCTGATAAATGTAGTGAGCCCAGGTGTGATATCCTTGTTTTGCGTGTAACCAGCAGACGTCGCCACAGTTTGATGAGGAGCTTCAGGGCGTTTTTACCTGAGTGCTGACAGTTTGTCATGGACAACCTGAGAAGAACATGTGAATTATAACCTGACTGTGAAAGAACATCCTGCTGCTGGAACCGAAGGTGTTTTTTTTTTTACTGGTGCAGGTACTGGTGAGTCAGCACAATCAAGTTTGACAGGATTTCAATGGAAGCTTTCTCCACCTCTGAGGAAGCACCCACTGAGAGTGGGTGGACCGGCTGCCCGCTGGGATAAGCTTGGTGCAACATCTATTAATAAGTGCACTTCTAACAACAGACTTCCAGTTAAACATTGAGAGAGCGCACGGAGCACAGTGGCCGCCAATATTCCATCTGGAGAACGTCTGCGTGAGTCACGAGTGGAGGAGCTCACCGGCAGCAATGGACAAAGCAGGGCTGGGGAAACTTCAGTCAGAGGAGGTTCGGAGCTCACCTTGAGGATTTTCACCACCACCTTCTCATTGTTGGTCACATTTATGGCCTCGAACACTTCGCTGTACTTCCCCCGCCCCAATTTCCGCACCAACTGATAGTTGTCCTGATTGCTGAGAAAGAGTGGAAACAAAGGAGAGAACCATCACCAAATCCTCACAGTGAACGAGCCCGGACACCGCCACTGATGTGTGTGTGAATGACCCATTTGTGGCTCATTGATATTTGTACAATTCTCAGGGAAGTTGAAAAAGGTACATGCTCGGTCACTTCACAACATCACTTCATCATTAAAATTATATTTCAAAATGCAAACGTGACATTTGCAGCAACGTGGTGCTGAAGTTGAAACTGAGAAACGAGCCGAGCCAGCGTAAAATGCCGTAATGCGACTGTACCTCCAGTTTGGCACGTGTGCATCGTAGTCCCAGTACTCTCTGTTCTTCTGTGTGTTGACATCGGTGTACACCCGAGCCTTGCTGCTAGCCGGCGTGGATCCGGGCATCGCTAGCTCTGATGCTCCGTGTTGAGGACGCTCACCTGCCTCTGAATACCTCTTGGCTCGATACTGGAAGGCAGCGCACCGACTCTCCAGAATATGCGGCTCTAAGACCCCCGTGCTGTGCTTAACATGGGACTTGGCTGCTTGCGCCCTCTGGTCAAAGGCGTGGGGCCGGTCTGACGCTGCTGCTGTGCAGACCGACAGAGCTACAATGACTGAGTGCGTGAAGCCCCTGAGCAGGATGTTGATGGGCAGGATGGGATGAAGAGCCGCCAGCTGCAGGTGCAGGGGGGAGGGGAGGTTGAGAGGCAGAGGACACAAACACACATGAAAGGATGGAGTAACATCTTCTGATGCAGAGCTGCAACTAATAATCGATTTGATTCATCTGTAGATTCGCCCCCAAATGAACTGTTCTGCCTACAAAATAACAAAAACAGCATAGAGAGCATCTGGTCAGTCCGCAGTGATGTAATCACAGTGATGTAATCAATTCAACCATCAGTGTAAAACCTCAAGATACTTTATTTTCATATATGACAAAAGGTCAGATCTTCACATCTGTGCAGCTGAAACATGAGAAACATGGACACTAATCGAAGCTCCCCAATCAGCTGATCAGCTAATCGATGCAGTTCTGCTTGTGCGGCTCTCTGCTGCCGCTGTTGTGAACTGTTAGCGGCGGCTTCAGCTGCTTTAAAAGCCTGTTTCAGATCTGTGAGAACTAAAAATGGAGGTTTTGCTGGTTTTTCCTCCATCAGGCCCACTTTAGACCAGGTTAACCAGAAAAACCACTACACTTGAACCTGTCAAACGTCGCCCAGACAAAGAGGGAAACTGTGTCACACCGCTTGCCACAAAGAACAAAGAGCTGCTCAGGTTAAGGCATGTGCCGGCGTCTTATCTCAGCAGCCTACAGACCATTTTATCACAATCGCTTCATCAGATTTGAGAAAACTTTATATAAAAAAAAGAAAAAGAGGAATATCACAGCCTTTTCACCGTCCAGGACACGTTATCTTATTCGAAAGCAAAGATTTGATGAATATGGACAATCTGGACACTGTTTAAAGGCTTACAGTTTCCAAATGTTCTGACTTTTATTCTAGTTTCTATTTGAGAAAACTGCAAATCAATCTCCAACCAAAATAAAAGTCCAACCACCACTGCACCTGGACTGGACTAACAAAGAAACTCAAGCCCAGTTTTAGATTTCTGAAACATTTATTCTAATTGTAAAAAGAGACAATCTCACATTTTCCTGCATGCAGACTTCAGACTTGGCCTAGATGGAATACCAGAACAGCACCAGGTTCGTTAAGCCTTTATTTAGCCAGTGATCAGGCGAAACAGTGATTCCTTATTAACATTAACTTAGCACAAAAGCCACTAATCACTGACTTGTCAATGGTCAAGATCAAAGAGCTCACTCTCTGTGGTTCATTTGCTTTCATATGCCAGTCGGAGCCAATGGTGGTTTCCTCAAAGCCCACAAACCAGTTTAACGTAGACCAGGCATGTCACACTCACTTTGGTTAATGGGCCAAATGCAATCCAATTTGACCTAAAGCGGGCCAGAGCTGTGAAGCCATCGTATAATAACTCAAAAACAAATGACACCTTCAAATGTCTGCCTTTTCTCTGTCAGCATCAGCATTCACATTAATCAACCATCCATTTATAAAACAGATGATGCGCAGCCCTAAATAATCAGCGGGAATAACAGCAAATTCAACAACGTCTCAGTGGATTATTTAGCAGTGCGTGTGCATGCTATTTAAAAACTGCAATTGATAGCTTTACTGTAATTCGCGCGCTTTGAAAAGTCACCCAGGGGCCACACTGAACCCTTCAGAGGCACAGTTCTGCACAGTTCTGGCCCGTGGGCCATATGTTTGACATCTCTGTTATAATAGAACTCAGTGTGTATGTGGAGCCCGTCACGACCCAGGCTCTCCGGGGCCTTTTCCAGCAGACTGCCGCTGTTTACACCAAGCTGAGGGACAAATTGCCGTTGATCGCGCTGGTTATCTTATCTCAAGTCACCTTCGTGTTGAAATAACTCTGGGGGGAGCAAGCATCAGTCACGATCATTTCATTTAACCAGCTAGCTGGTTACGGTGAGCTAGCTTAGTTAGCAAAACATCACATCATTGAATTTGAGCCATAAATGAAGCCATGCAGATTCACGAAGGTGGAAAATTCGCGTATATGTGACAAAGGAACAATTTTGACTGCGTACTGTTTAACTGCGTCGACAATTCTGGAATGTGAAATGAATAACGGGGCTAAAGTTAGCCGGCTAACCTCGTCGTAGAAATATCCGAGCTCAGAGGAAGTCCGCCCGACATGAACGTTAGCTCGTTAGCACCTCGTTAGCGGAACGCTGCTCTCCGTAAAACGATGAGGTGTCACCAGCTTGAAATGAGTCAGTAACGTGTCTGGTAACAACTCTGTGGGTGACTTGATAGTTTCATCAGATGGGTGATGGTGGGGGTACATCTAGCAGCGGTTCGTTAGCCGAACCAGGATGGGCTTCCCGTTTGCGGTAAACATGACCCGGAAGTAAATCAAGAAGATCACTGACCTGAAAACAGTACATCAATTGACCAAAATGTTCTATTATGTATATTTAAAAAAACGTTATAAATGTTAATTCATTTCAATATTGATTCGACTTGCATGTATTCTGTCACAAACAACTTACACATAAGGTGATTCAGATGATTCAATTTACTTAATTTAATCATCTGAATACTGTAACCTATGAATACCATGGTGTAGAAATACTAGATTACATGTAAAAGTACAAAAGTAAACGTTCCCCTAATAAGGTACTCATTAAACAGCCCTTTTCATAATAATATGGATTGTGTAATCAGTGGTTAATTATTGACATGTTAATCACTTTAATGATGCAGGACCATGTAGAATGAACACCTCTTACGAGATAGTGATTGTTAAACTACTGTGAAAAGTGCCTTTAACTAATATCAACATTAAGACTGATTCAAACACTAAAATGATAATTAAAGATCTCCACTCAACCATTCCACCATGAAATATCCCCTAACAGAACAGTGTTTACAATGAAACCACTGAACATCTGAGTCAACCAACGCAGTAACAGTTTAATCGGAGCTTAAATGAATAGCCTGTCAATTGATTAGTTGATGAACTAAAGCAATCAGGAACAGGTTTGATAACTCAACGCAAAAATGCCTGTCTCACTTTGTTAATGTGAGTACATGATTAGCTGATTGACTTTTTGGGTTTTGGACTGTGGGTTGGACAGGACGCAGCACACTGGTTAATTAAAACAGGCTTGTCAGCTAAGATTCACACACTATACAGTTAATCTGTTAATTCTAAAAATAATCAACTGATCAACTCACGACTCATGAGAAGGCTGCCACTGATTTTCATTGTTTGAGCCCCTGCATTATTTCTTTAATAAATCCAATAGATGCTTAGTTGGTCAAATGTCAGTTGTACATGAGCGTGACTGACATGTTTGAAAATGAATAACACAATTAACGTGGGGCTGCAGCTGTCATCTTACCAGACAAACTCCCTGGACTAGAATCAGCCGTGATGAAAACAATGTGCACCTTTATTTTCGTAAGGGTTGTTTATTTTACTTGTCTGTATACAGTATGAACAGGAGTCTATATTGATTTCCATATGTGTAAATCCGACGCTTCGTTACACTCGTTCACCTCCGGCAGGAAGCTCAGAAGCAGACTCACCAGGATTTAAACCATGGCACAACCACACAGCCCCCGTCCCCATCCCATGATCTTTAAATTCCAAAAACCTTCTTTTAAATATACTGCAAAGATTGTACAGAATATAGAAACCCACACAGTAAACTAAAGTACACAAATATTTTACTTTATGCCCGGCGTACACATAAACCGCGACTTTGAGGCTACTCGGATTAATCTGCTGAACGTCTGGTGTGGACCAGGATGAGGCTAGAATCCTGTGAGGATGTTAAAAGGCCGATTCTTCAAAATAAAATTCAAAATATTACTTTTGTTAGATCTATCGCACAGTAACTAATGCATCTAGTCTGCAGCAAGTGAGCAATATAATGTTTCAAAGTCTTGTCGGGTCAAACGTGATAATCCATCTGCAACTGAAACTAAAGTGCTTGCAAAGTACTGCAAGCTCATTCATGGTGAATACAAAAGCAGGTAACATAAGCACTATACAGTTTTCAATGTTTACATAAGCGTATACACACAATCTATAATATAACAGAGTAGACTATGCCATGAATCAGTAGTCATAAATATTACATTGTGCATGTTCTATTGCACATGTCAAGTGTTTGTATGACATGATAGGTATGGGTTAGTTACCTAGATGTCATTTGTTTTAATACAAAGATGCAACAACACAGATTTCATAGGACACAGGCTATACATTTTCACAAATCCACTTTTTTCCTTCTTCTTAGGATGTTTTCCTAAATGAACCAAACCTATAATACAACAGTGATATTAAAGTGTGATAAATATTCATGCACAAACAGGTGATACTACCTAAGATCTAGGATGTGAAAAGATACTGCTGCACAAGCCAGCCGCTGTACACGGATGGGAGGTTTTTCGGCTATACCGGACGAGAAAAAGAAACAAAACACAAAATGAATGATGGGTAAAAAAAAAACCAAAACAAAAAAAAAAAACATTAAAAAAAAGAAAAAGGCACATGGACTTTGAGGAGCTTACACATGAGCACGCACATCTGACAACTGTCTGGAAGTTCTCGTCATCTTTCTCAACAACAGAATCAACAATTACAAAACAGATAATCACATGCAACAACAGAATAAGGTCCCACAGTCAGTACCAAACAAAACCAAGATCTTCCCACTTTTTACATTGGACACCTTCCTCATTCTGTTCAGCTTTATTTCCCATGTGTTTCAAAATAAGCTGAGGGATCCTAATCGCCTGTCGATTTTGGGTGTTTTGCTATTTATTAAATGTAAGATGAGGATGAACTGAGTCTTAACATTACTGATTACTAAAATCTGTTAAACATAATCAACAGGTGCATGTTACAAACTACAGAATGGGAGAGCGGAGGCTGGCACACGTCGTTTTGTGGGCGAATGTCGTGTTTGCTGCCCAGGACTGAAAAGCAGCTCAGTTCATGGGATGCAGGGAGCTTCAGGGAAGCTCTCCCCCTCAGCAGTGTGCTGGACTGTGTGCTCCTGCAGAGCTGTGAGGTCAACAAAACGCTCTCCGCACCACACGCACTTAAACTGCGTCTCCCTCGAGTGCACGCTCTGGTGCTTGGCCAGGTGCTCGCGTTGCTTGAAGCTCTTGTCGCAGCTGGCACACTTGAAAGGCTTCTCCCCGGTGTGAACTCGCCGATGGCGCTGCAGCTCGGACGAGTACCTGAAGCGCTTTTCACAGTCGGGACATTTCAGCGGCTTCTCCCGTGTCGGGTCGCAGCGGTGCTGGACAAACTCAGAGGACGACACAAAGCGCTTGTCACACAGGGAGCATTTCAGCGGCTTCTCTGTGCAGTGAGAGTTTTGGTGGCGTTGGAGCGTTGAATTCTTTTTGTAACCTTTGCCACACACGTCACACTTGTAGGGCTTCTCCACTTCACCGCCACATTTATGCCGCAGCAGTTCTCCTGATTGGCTGAAAGACTTCTGGCAGGACGCACACTTAAACAGACTCTCCATACCGTGAACCTGCTGGTGGTAAAGCAGGTGGGATGGCTGAAGAAACCCCTTGTCACAGAGGTTACACTTGAAGGGGCGATCAGCTGGATTTTTGTGAGTGCGGCGGTGGCGGACGAGGGCGTACTGCTGTTTGAAGCTCATCTGGCACTCCTCGCACTGGAAGGGTCGCTCCTCTGAGTGGGTACGTTCATGCTGCCGCAGGTCGGACGGGCGCTTGAAGCTCTTTCCGCAGGAGCCGCAGCGGAACGGTCTCTCCCCTTCTGGCTGGCACTGATGGTGCAGGAGCTCAGACGACTCCTTAAAGTGCATCTCACACAAATTGCACTTGAACAGGTGCTCGCCCGAATGAGCGTACATGTGCCGCACGAGGTGAGAGCGGTGCTTGAAGCTCTTCTCGCACACGGCACATTTATACGGCCGCTCAGAGCTGTGCGTACGCTGGTGGTGCGCCAGATGTGAGGACTGGCTGAAGCTTTTATCACACGTGTCACATTTGTATGGCTTTTCACCAGTGTGTACTCTCTCGTGGCGGGTCAGCTCTGACAAATGCCGGAAGGACTTATGGCACACTGAGCACTTATATGGCCTGTCTGGTGCAGAGGCCTCAAATGCGGGAGGAGACGAGGCACTGATCGCTGCACCGCCACTGGACGTCTCACCAGTGGAGGGCTGCTGAGGGTTGGCAGCTGATGAGGTCGGGGTGACGTTCCCAGAACCCGGTCGGTACGTCTTCTCGCAGATGGAGCACTTCATTGGGTTGTTGCCGTTGCCGTGCGAGTTGTGATGCTGTGCCAAGGAGGTGAGCAGAGAGAAGCCCATCTTGCACACACCACACACAAAAGGTTTCTGTTCCACCTGCACACACTGGTGCTCCAGCAGGTCCGTCGCCTGGCTGAAGATCTTCATACACTGAGTGCACTGGAAGGATCGGTCTTGGTTCACCATGCACTGGTGTTCATGAGGGTTTGCCAGGTGAGAGATGTCATGGCCACAGGCTCCACACTTATGCCCCCTTTCGCCCCCTACCTGTAGGGAGGGCTGCTGGGCTTGAACTGAGAGCTGCTGGCCATGTTGGGACTGCTGCATGGAGGTATCCGGCTGCAGGACCACTCCGTACACAGTGCAGCCCAGGGGGTTGTCAGTTCCCTGGGGAAGCGTGTGCACAACAGAAGGTGGAGCCACTGCATGTTGCTGCTGTTGCTGCTGCCACGCCTCCGTCATCCTTCCACTTCGCATGTAACGATTCAGCACCCAGCAGATGAGGGGGGTTTCAGTGCAAAACTGAGACGGTGGATGTGGTTTGACAAATGGTAACCAGCACAGTGAGCGTAGCCAGGTGCTATATCTGTGTTTACACACGGCCTTTGAGAGTGGGGTGAAAACCTGGGGGGGGCACAACACAGACAAAATATAATTTAATTAACTTCAAATACCTTAGTGCGATTAGCAAATACAATACTTCTTTATATGACAGTACATGGCTACCAGTTTTTAGCACGATCCATAGTGCACAGCATTAAAAACGCAACAACGCTAAGACTTGTGTTTACATTTCAGCAAGGGCAGGTACTGTATTCACTGTCAGCGATTGTGTGTACGAATGTGTGAGTCTGTAAGTGAGCGAGTGTGTGACCATTGGCTGTCAAGTCTGGTTTGCGGTGAGGCAGAACTGAAACAAACCACCTAACTAGCTTGGGAGGCCTATTGCTTGTTCCTCGGTAAAATGCAGGAAACAAATGGGAAAGGGTGATGTGTAAACACTGCAACCTGTTAGGAAGATACTGTGGACACACGTGCAGGCACGCGGCATTTTCCTAAAAGGAAACCCGCAACAAATAACAGTTTACACTTCAGAGAGAGCTCTATCAAAATCCAGCCTCGGGCTCGGTCTATTTCCTGAAAGGCAAACCAGGCACGTAATGAAATTTCTTGGTAAAACCTGAATTTTAAACGTGCCGTGATGTAAACGGCTCTGTGGCGTCAATTCCACTCTCCTTTGCTTGTTTCCTATGGAGAAATTGGATTTTCTAACCGGTATCTAATGATATTGTTTCTCTTCCTGGGATGTAGCTAACCGACGTTAGCTTGTCAGCGGCGGCAGCATAGCTAGCAGCTAACGGCTAACCGCTAGCTCCGGCTAACAGCATTCAACAACTGGACTTCCTTTGAGATTATCACAGGCAATCTCCCACCAAAAGCTTGATAATAGCGGGCTCTGTCGCGCTGTAAAATGCGGTTATTCGGTTACGTACAACAAGGCAAAAAGTGACTGAAGCTCCGCATCCTGTGAGCTACCACCGCTTTATGAAAGGCCACAATAATGTCTACTGGTCTAACGTTTGATACGAGCGCTCACTGAAAACGGACCCCGAATCAAACTAGGCCTCCGCGGAGCTGCAGGGGAAAATCACCTTCTGAGCCGAGCCACACACATCTGCAAATAACATCATTTACCGAAAAGAAATAAAAAAACAACAGCACGGCAACGTACCAGGGCGGCTTATCGATGCTTTTCACTGCCGTATTCAGTCTGGGGTCGACAACCTTCGGTATATTTTGGAGTCGGAGGACCGGCGGTGGAGGGGATGCGGTCGAAGCCGGACGCCATCCTCCCGCAGACGGACGGACACCGGAAACCGCCACGCAGTGAGCTGTCGCCGCGGAGCTGCTGCTGCTACAGCCGCTCCTTGCAGGAGGAAGAAGCACCGGACTACCCGCGGAAGAGAGAAACTGCTTTCTGACTTTGTTTCATGAACATTCAAACAAACACAAAGGCCAATACGAGCCCGGGAGATGTTAGCAAAACTATGTCTTCAGTGTGACAGTAGGGGGGAGTGTTTCGCTCCCTCAAGCCGTGTAAACACCGAGCGCTCTTCCCCGCCGCCGGTATTCCCCCTGTTTGCATGTTCGAACACACCACTGTAAAACCAGCAGCAGTGGAGGATGCACTGATCTTCTTATACACCACTGAAATAAACATAATCAAGTACAAGTATTTGAACTGTATTGTTACTAACAAGTATGAGTCCTGCACTGAAATTGTACTTACTGATGTGAAACTACAGCACTGTAAAAATGCAGTACATAAAGCTTATGGTTAATTATTATACAGCATCTGAATGTCGTCAAGAGGGAGTTATAACAATTATACACACCGCAGGGGCCTTTAATCTATAACATTGCAGGAGTGCTTTGCATTTTTAATTACAAGTACTATATGTGTATTCGTATACATACACTCACTCACATATATACAAAGACACAGAAATGCTCACAAACCTCATATTTCAACTCTTCCCCTTTGGAAATGTTGCTGCTTTGGAAGTTGTCACACACCCTTAAGTGACGGCTGAACTGCAGCAGCCTGCAACTGAACGAATAGGTCAGGAGGGCTTCAGGAGGTCAGTAAACATACTTTTACATTCAGTTGTCACATTTCCTCAATTTCTAACTGTCATTGAACTGTTCTGGAAGGATGAATGCAGTTATTATCTCTTATATTCGCATACATACGATGTCATCCACAGCTGGCTGCTGGGCATTTGTCTGTAAAAGAGGTATTTTAAAGATGATCTACTTTAAGTACATTTAGCCACTTAAAAGCAGGACTTACTTGAAATGTATTTTAATTATACAGAGTGTACTTTTTCTTGAGGAAATGATTTGAACTGTTTCCCCACTGTACAAAGGGTGATGGATTAAAACGACCTGTCATATAAAAAAAGTCAAACTCACATTAAACCCACACGAACAGCTAAATATGAAACAGGCCATTTTAAAATAATGAAATCCATTATCCTGCTGCACCGATGGTACAGTGACAAAGTGTTTGTGCATGTTTTTGTTTACTGTGCTGCAAATAAACATGTGGCCAAAAGTGTGTGGACATGACTGTGTGTGCCTGTGGTCTGGGGCTCTTTTGCATGGGTTGGAGAATAATTACTTATAGCAATATAATATTGATTTAATATACAAGATTCTGAAATGGGTTATTCTGTACAGTGAGTATTTAACTTTTGTATTTCAAGTATGAGGTGATGCTGATGCAGAATAGTGCTAAATACTTCATCCACCACTGTTCAAACGCATCATCTCAGTGCTACAGAGGTATCAGCTAGGGTTGCAAACTGTAAGCTCTTTAATCAATCTAAAGTAAGAATAATGAATTAATCATAATCCAAAAGTATAAATAACCCATCCAGATTGTTTCGTTTCACATGCTCAGTTTTTTCAGTTAATCGATTGATGATCAGTTGATTGATTGATTACCTTGTGTCAGATTGTGCCTCTTTCACCTGTGTGCACATGGCAGCTGCATGACAAAATGGTTTTCCTGGAAGAACCGCAGCTGGGTTTGAACCGTTGAGAGACTGAAATCGTTGCTGTTAGAGATCAGTGGTCAGGTTGAGCAGTCCGTGCTGCCTTCACTCACCTTGTGAAATGTTGGGATTTTATTTCATTTCTTACTGTAAATGAACAACAGATCAATGGATCTGTGCCCGCTTGCATGGTTGCACTTCATCTGGGTAGACTGCACGTGTTCCCGCAGTGCTTTGCAGTATTTTGACAGCAAATGTTAGTTGTTAAAACGCCACAGATTAAGATGTTTTTTAGATTAAGGTTCATGTAAACATTAAGATGTAATCACAAACAATAATAAAAAGAATAATTTCGGTCTTTTGTTCTTCACAAGTGTGTGCAGACACTTTATTATGCTTACGCAGTGTTTACATTTTGCTTTGCTGATTTTTGGGAATGGGTGATGTGGATAAAAAAAATCTCTCCCAGTGTATTTTCAATCAGAAATCAATTAAAGGATAGTTTTTTTGTTGGGGTAGTATTGCATAAGTAACCTCTCCATAGCAAGTGAATTGCCCACAGTAGATGGCAATTAGTGCGCCAATAGCCACAGTTCTGCGGGACTCCTTTGACAAAAACAGCAATTGTACCCAGTTACTGCCCTGATCTGTTAGGTTGCTTGTTGTGTGTCTTTATTGAACCATAATCAAGTCTTTAAAACACCAAAATCACGCAATAACACAAACAAGCTAACAGATCAAGGCAGCGGTAGACCAGCATGATCTGAAAATGACTGTTTTTGTCAAAGAAGTCTGGCGGTTTTGGAAAAAGCGATGTGACAGCATCTCGTTGGAACGTGCTCTCTGACAGCAAGGCAGTGTTGCTGAGCTTCCTGCACCGGTGCTGTTCCAAACCGAGGCGATGCCCTTCACCCTTTGTATGAAAACTACCTGATCCGATTGAATAGGCAGGACGAAAGTAATAACCACACCAAGCTCAGTTAATTTCAAACATTTCATTATTTTCTCCACATTAACTTCGAAACAACCTCATAAACCAAAGAGTAAGAAAGAGCATGCTCGGGCATGCAATGATGTCACAACATGATGATGCCACTGGGTGCGAAGTATAAAACATACAGTAGCAGAGAGTTTCTTTTTATATCATTCATAAACTCAGGACATTTCGGTATCCACTGAGAGTTAAAAGCTAGCGTTTATTTTACACTGCTCTCCATGTCTCACGTAGCCTTGTGTTGCTGGATAAAAGAGACGAGAGGGAGAAACTCACAAACTGACACCAGATTGAGCAGGCTGAACAAACATGCTGAAAAAAATCTCATCCGGCCCAAAAAAGTGTCTGGAAATGACACTGTAGAAACCCCATTTTTCCCTTTTTGACTGGTCCAAAAGGGGGCGACTGGGAGAGAGAGACAAAACAGTGCATGCCATTTCAGGGTGAGAGGGAGTGGGGTTGGTGGGGGTGGGTGGAAAGGGCGGCGGGGCGAGGTGGGGGGGTGGGTGGAGGGTCACCTTTCTTAATGTTGAAGGTTATTCGTCTCCTCTTAGCCTGCCCACGAGGGGTGTTTTACGTAGGGGTCGGCGGGGGTTGAAATAAATTAGAGACGGAAAATGAATAAATACGAGGCACTCAGCATTCTCTCTGTCTTGCAAACTGCAAAAAGTAACAAACTTGAATAATAATGACACATACACATATATAGTAGAATTAGTGGTTATAACATAACAGTCTCAAGGCTGTACAAAGGGCCAAGGCTGAATCCTCCTCAGTATGTCAGCAGGTAAATGTGTAGAATGTGGTTTTTTTCTTTTTGTTGTTGTTGCGTGCGAATGTGTGTGTGTGTGTGTGTGTGTGTGTATGTGTGTCTCTGTGTGGGTTCACTTAACAATAAGTTCAGGAAGTTCATCGAGATTTAGACTCATGTGTCTCGGAGTGTGTGGCGGTCGATTCGAACGTGAACCTGACTCGGTCAGATTCCGCGATTTTGACTCGGATGTGGAGTGGAGTGGCGCTGATTTCCACCACAGGAAGTGATAATCAGGGTGGGGTGCGTACAAATGAGGACAGAAACGGTGATGTTAAAGGGATAGAAAATGCACTTTTAAAACCCCACACAGCCTCATGCAATGGTTGTGTGTGTTGTTTGTGTAGTTCGTAGTGGAAAAAAGAAAATAAGAATGACGGAGCCCTTTAAAATGGATCTACTCTTGCAGCATAGTTCTGAATGTAGCGCATAGTGCGAATAGAGGAAACTGGTGGATGGGGCCAAAAGGGGAAGAGTTGAAAGGGGGGTATTGTCTGTGAGGTTTAGGATGGAGTGTGTGTATCATGCTCTGGGTTAGCATGTTTCTCATGATAACCAGGAAACAAAGGTTGCTATATTCTCGTCTAGAGTGATGGAAAAAATGGGCAAAACTGCCTGTGCCATCTCCAGTCCATTTATCAGTAGCTGATGGACACCCATGCACGTGTGTCGCGGTACACCACGCTAGTTTAAAGCAGCACTCTGTACTTTCTCGCTTTCTTTTCTATGGTTGCGAGCTCAAAAAAATAAGCATTTGAAAAGGAACGGTGCTCTCATAGAAACTCAGATGGGCTTCAACAGAGGTGAAAAGACCAGTAGCAACAATAGAAAGGCTCTGCTGTGTCCGTCACTCAGGCTGCGGGCTCCAGTCGAATAGGCAGAATGTCCGTCTCAGTAAGTAATAATATAATATACCGTAGTTATCAATAAGTCTTAGTAGATCATACCTGTATAAGCTTAAATAAAGAAGTGAATGAAAAGAATGGCTACTCCAATATTGAGTAAAATGACCATAACCACCAGAATAGAGCTGGAGCCCTGAAAGACAAGAGAGAAGAGAAGAGGCAGTTAGTGCTGTGAAGGTGAACACTCCCAATAGAAACAGACAGAACACATTAGAACAAAGGAGTATTTGTACTTTTAATGTACTTGTAATGGAATATGTCTGAGTGCTCCCACCTCTGTGTTATCCACCAGACTCCTTTGACAAAAACACTAGTTTTACCTCAGCGAACACAGAAATTGCTGGTCTGTCGTTTGTGTTATTGTGTGACTTTGGTGAATCCAAACTGAGCCTTTAAAACGCAAAACCCATGCAACAACACAAAAACCAACTGATCATGTTCTGCGAGGTAAAACTGGTGCTCTGGTGGACCTGAAGAGAGCGACAAAACAACTTCTCCGTCAGAGAGGGTTGTCTGACGGCGAGGGAAAGCTGTGAAACTATTCTAAATATAGTGTGTATACTTAAACTGATGCTGACTGCTGTAGATAACACACTGTGGATTTTCTGTTTAGCCCACATATAGAAATGTCAAGGGCGAGGTTTTATGACTATAAGCTGAAAGTGACCCCAATAAGCCATAAATGTCAGTTATTTTCAAAAATGTCACGTTGTTCTCTTGATTATTACCGATGAGTCAGTTGTTAGAAATGACCCTCAGAAATTACAGGACTTCTCGAAAATGTAGATCGTTACAACTGGACAGGTGTTATCCCTCAAACACACTGTAACTGTGGTGACTCACTGAGTTTGATTTGAGGGTGAGATGCTCTCCTTCCTGCTCCAGAGTGATGGGCTGAGACTTTAGGGGTGGGGAGAGGGTGAGGTCCCTGTGCAGCGGCCACTCCTCCAGCTCTGCCCCCACATTCAGGTTGTCCAGCATCTGTACAGAGTCCATGGATCCCTCTCTGACCGGTCGAAGGCCTCGGGATCGCAGCCTGTTGTTTTTAGAGGCTGGGGACTCCTGGCCCAGCCCCCGAGATGTCTCCGAGTCCGGACATTGAAGCCTCATATCAACCGTATAGTCATTCATCCGCTCCTCGTCCTGCTCCGTGAGGCGTGAGTGGGCAGGGCTCCACCTGAGGGTGCTTTCAGCAGTCCAGCCCCCGGTGAGGCCATCTAGCCTTTGGTCGATTATAGCATGCTCGTTAAGCTTGTGGTTGGAGGGGTTGTGCTGCTTTGGATGGTGGTTGGAGTAGACATGCTCTCGAGGGTTGTAACTAGAAGAGACGTGGTCCTTTGCATTGTGATTAGAGGAGATATAATCTTGGGACTTGTGATTGGAAGAAGCATGCTCAGAAGTCTTGTGATTGGACATGTTATGTTCCAAGGCCTTGTGATTGGATAAAATGTGCACCTGCGGCTTGTAGTTGGAAGAGGCATGCTCGCAGGCCTTGTGATTGGTGGAAGAATGATCCCATGTTTTGTGATTGGAGGACGAGTACTCCCTTGACTTGTGATTGGAAGAGACATGCTTTGAGGGCTTTTGGAGGGCTCTGTAGGAGGAAGCGTGCTCCCGGGACTTGTGATTGGACAAGGATTTCTCCCGCGGTTTGTGGTTGGACAAGGGGGCTTGCTCGTGGCCGTTAATTTGGCCTTCCTGCTCCTCCAGAAGGGAGGGCGTTGTGGAACGGCTGCTGCCACCTCGGTCTGGATACATGTCTTCAGTCCAATTGTTAGCCCCTCCCCTCGGCAGATCCATTCCCCGCCCCTCCAGCAGCACCTGGATCTCAGCCCCGCCCTGATCGTCCACGGCACTCTGGCGCATGAAGCAAGCATTTCTGGGACGATGGGCGTGCTTGGGTGGGCTGTGGGGGGGCGAGGTGGGTACGCTCAGTACCGGGCTGAGATCAGGTGTTATTACAGGTGGCGTGGTGTCTGGAGTGCACAGCTCCGGACTGTCTGTTCCTGTTGAGATCACCTCATGGTCTTTGTCCTTGGCGTCCTGGTGCTTGGGCCTCTGACATTCGAGCCCTATGAAAACAGTTGGAAAATAGCACCAATGAAGTGATTTGGCACCAATCCACAGTGAGTCCACCAGACCTACAGCGTGACTGTAAGTGTGTGTGTGTCAGTGTAAGCATGCAGGGTAACAAAAGGAGAGGAACACTGCGTACCAACTGGATCTTGCACTGACAAACACTGTCGGCTTAAAGAGGATCTCGGTAGTGACTCATTTAGTTTGGAGACTAACCCTCCATAGTTTTCCATGAGATCAAAATATGATTTATGTAAACTCCACGTTGTCTGTCAACATATTTGATATATAGTTTTTATTGAATCCTAAAAGCCCGGGCACATGCTTTTATGTAGATTTTAAAGGCCGATATTGAGCGCAAATTCAGTTTGTCCCATAATTTGCTGCCTTTTTTATTTAGTCACGACTTGTGACTAATTGCTACAACCCTGGTCTCTGGGGGAAAATGAAGCAACAAAAAGTGGACAGATTGTTTGTTTTATTCAGCCAACATCCCAAATCCCAAAGACATTTCTATCAAACAGGACGAAGAAAAGCGTTTAGCCTCACATTTATCAGGCAGATAAAAACTAAAACGACTCAGAAAACAGTACTTCTGTCCATCAACTTAGCGATAAATCAACTAACCATTGAAGGTTGCTCCTTGCAGGTTGAAATCATTTTCAGAATATATTTTTATTGCATATCACATGTAAGAGCCTGTGTTTGTTTCGTTTCGTTGCTATTTTGAGAAGCATTACGGTAACGTATCATAATGAATATTGAGGTAAAGGAGGAATATGCTCAGGTGTTAGCCTACATGTTTGGTATTGAATGATGTATGATGTATATGATGTATGATGTATGATATTTTTTGCCACTTTTAAAACTGTATGGTCATATTTGTCGTGTATAGCTAATTGGAAAAAATGAAAAACAAAGAAACTAACTAAGTATCAGTAAGGATGGGTATTTGTCAAGGATTTCACATACGATGAATGGGTCATAATATGATTGTATCACACTATGTTGTAATACTCGAACCAACAACCAACCAATCAACCAACCAACGACTGTCCACTCACCATTTCCATAGATGTGAAAGGAGGGCGAGAGCTCTTTGGCAGCTATCCGGGCCAGTCGACACTCCTCGATGGCCTTCTGCGCCACTCCCTCGGCCGCCTCCGCCTTCCCACGGGCGTGGCTCATCCTGAACAGGACAGGTGGAAACACCCCAGTCAAACAGCCTGAAGCTACAGAGGTTAATATTGACTCTGTAGCTGCGAAGATACAGAGAATCAATATTAAGATTCAAGCCAAACATGGTTTCTGCGTTACCCTTCCGAAATCACACCTAGGAAGCTTAGTGAAGCTTAGCTACTGAATTAACTGAGAGGTAACCTTTGTGTGGTTATCTCTCTGTGACTCTGACTTTCTCAATTTAACCCCAACCCAGGCGTATGGACCCAGCTGTGTGCGATGCCTGACCTTGACATGGCAATCTCTGCTTTCTGCTTGGCGATGTCCGCGGCCTTCTCGGCAGCTTCAACAGCCCGGTCCACCTTCTCTCTGATTTTACTGGCCCTCAGAGGGATCAGGTTCTTGCGTTTGCCGCTCACCAACACATTCTGCTTGTACTTCCCTTCCTCCTTGGTGCCATCAGGGAAGGTGGTGCATCCGTACCCGTGCCTCTTGTTCCCTGCCCATTCGCCTTCATAATGCAGGCCGTCCGAGCGCCGACTCACACCCCAGCCGGCCCTCTGGTCACTCCGCCACTCGCCAGCGTACATCTCTGTGACAGTGGCGTCCACAGGAGCGCCCTGTTCACTCTCGCTAGTGTTGGAGTGGATGTCAGATGCTGCAGAGCTGACGGTGCTCATGCCGGCCTCACTGCAGAAGGAGCTCTGCTTGCTGAGCTGACTGGCCAGAGAGCTTTTAGACTCAGAGCGCCGCAGCTTCAGGCCACTCAGGATGGACTGCCGGAAGCGGCCTTTTCTCTTCCTCTGGCGTTCAGCTTCGCTTGGAGCTGTCAGAGCAAACCCACCTCGTCCTACTGGGCTCCCAGCCAGCCCGGCCACCACCCCGTCTGTGGGTGTGGTGGCGGTGCCATCCTCCAGCACAGCCGGAGGGCCGTGGCTGTGCTCGGAGCGCAGGGAGTTTATGGATGTTCGGAGAGGGAAGAGGATGACGGCCGCCATGCCGTACGGTACACTCTGCCGCACGCCATAGCCGTGACGCATCCCGCCCAGCCACTGGCCCTGGTAGGTTCCTGAGAGACAAACACAATGAAAGTCAGCATGGGAATCTTTTTGTTTGTTTGTTTCATCCATTATGGACTGCAGTGTCTGTCAGTCCAGACTCAAATATCTCAACATATCTGCAGGACAGACTGTCATGAAATTTAGTACAGACATTCCTGGTGCCCAGAGGATGAATCCTACTCACTTTGTTGTTTGTCAGACTTCTCCTGTATCATCTGTGTCATCTGTGGTTTCATGTGAAATTTGATGTGGTGCAGAGATTCATGTCCCAATCATCAGGTCTTAATCCTAAATTCCTTTGGTTTATGACCAAATACCTGCAAAACTAATGACATCCCCATAAGTCTCAGCTGTGTTCAGTGCTGATTACGGAATGCTATGACGCTAACACATAATGCTTTGATGCTAACACCTTAAATTAAGATGAAGAACTTGGTAAACATTACAACCAAATAGCAAAAACCCGACTGTCAACCTATAGTGGCAGTAGAAGACAAGCAAGCGCCAAGGATCCTCAGATGTTTCAGTCTGTGCTAAACACTGTCATCCACAGAGACACCAGGCTAGTCAAGTGCTAATCAGCCGAAACCAATTGACACGTGGAATAGTCACCAAATATTCCACAGTAGATGCACTGTGAAGCGTAACACACAGACCATGTGCACCGATCAGTCACAACATTATGTCACAGCATTGCAGCTGTGAAAACAAATGGAAGAAACACTTCAAATAAACCCAGAATAATACGAGATATTTGGCATTTCCTCCACTGCAGGAAATGACACATGTACTTTGTAAAACCTGGCCAAGTGCTAGTATAATGTGAGCTAAGATCTGGCAGATCAGATAGAGTGGGTGTATGGGAGCTAAACCGACATACTACAACGAGGAGGACGGCTGTGTGTTCAGTGGTGGAGGAAGTACTCAGATCCTTTAAGTGATAGTACTAATACCACACTGCAAAGCAATATGTTACAAGCAATATATAAGTTAGATAGAAGCTAAAATCAAGAAAATATACTTAAAAACCATAGGTAGGTAGAGAATCATATGCCCTTTGACTGTTATACTATCACTATGATATGACTGGGTTATTATGACTCACGCATTAATGTAAAAGCTGTAGTTTGTCAGTGTGACCAGATTTGTAAATGACAGTAACAAATGATTCATCGGCTGATTATTTCAGCCAGTTATCGACTGATTGTTCAGTTTGTTGCTGAAACTGTCAGAGTAACTCAGAGCTCAAAATGACATCTTCACAATGTTTGTGTTGTCTAATCCACAGTTTAAACCTCAACTGAAAATAAAAAAAGCAGAAACTCTTCAGATTTATGAAGCTGGAAACAGGAAATGATGTTACATGAAAAATCAAAACTCAATAATAGAAGTAATTTTCAAAACAGCTGCCAATCAACTATTATGATTTATTACTAACTTATGTCAATAAATGCTCTATATGTATCTCAGTTTTTAAAGTAACTCGTAACCAAATGTGTCACGTATCTGAGTAAAAACAATTCTCTATGAGTGGAAACAGCAATTAAAACCCAAAAGTAAACATTAAACAACCTAAAAACATTTTTTACATAAAGATGATCAAATTAATTAATTAATAGGTGACTTGGTGATTAACTGACCCATCATTTCAGCTGCGTTTGCATGAGGCTGTTTTATTCTTATAACAATAATCACACATTTACATTATGTTCTGTGTGAGGATGTGATGAGAAGGATGAGAGGAAAAGACTGAAGTAAAGTAGCTGAATAGTAAGAGGATTCATTCTTGAGCACAGGATCTGAGAACATGTGCTCAGTTTCATACAGCCGCTGGATGTGCTGAAGCATGAGCCAGCAGTTGAACAGGTGAATTGTTTGTAAAACAGAAGAAAAGGCTGTTCTGAAATCTTCTGTGAACTTTCTTCAATGCGTCTAGGAATAAAGCTTTTCTTCTACAACTTCTTGAATCCATCAGCCTACTATAAACCACAGAAGTTCCCACATGGCACGTCCTCTCCTCCCTTCTCCTCTGCATCAATGCAAAAATACACATCAGTCTACAGCCAGACCTCCTGACAGGAAGAGGAGAGGCGTCTGGAGAGACTTCAGAACAAAGCAGCTCTGCTGTAGGGAGAGGTCACAACATCTTCCACCCTCCATCCTCCCCTCACATCCCTGAGGTGGTCAGAGCAAGAGCTGAAGCAGATCCAGAGTTTCATATTTCTGGGCAGGAGACCCAACAGCCTCCTGTTCAACTCGCAGCTTGTCCGTTTCATTTGCAGGAGCGCTGTATCGTTCCTGCTGACAAAGCTGCCGGGCTTTGTGTCACGAAAGGCATTTTAACAGCTGTCTACACTTCCTTCACACAATCTGGACTCTGGCTCGCTACATCCTGACACGACTGAGTCAGAGTGAAAAGTGCCCCAAAGAGCAAGATGACTCAAACTCCGTCTAACCATATTCGATTATTCAATTAACCGCACGTTCTCTGAAATGTCAGGAAGTAGTTAGATATGTCGATCAGAATTCAAAGATATAAAATTTAAAAAAAAAGGAAACCTCATTTGAGAAGTTACATGATTATTTGTGTTTTTGCTTGAAAAGTGACTGACATAATTCATTGATTGTCAGAGTAGTTGTTGACTAACTAAACGACTAATTGTGCCAGCTCAAACTGAAACTACATTCAGAAAAGAAAGAGAAAACGTGGCTCTATGATGATTTTAAACATAAAATTATCCAGATCATCACTAGATCTGGATAAATAAAGTTGGTTAAAATTAGATACCAAATGTTATGGGATATGGGAAGGGCCACAGATTACCAACATGGCAGCCAATCAAGTGAATTCCTAAGCTGGAATGAAAATAGATGGATTGTGCCTGAATGTGACCGTACAAAGGTGTTCAGAAGGCTGCTTTTTCAAACAGATACCTTGAACATGAATGTCTCTTAATAGCTCCTGTAGGTTTATGGGAGTCTCTCTCTGTGGCTCTTTCAAACTACACTGTTGATTAATCAATGCTTGATGTTCTTTGCCTGACCCTGAGGTCACTGTTAGAGGCATTTCCCATTGGTTTTACAATTACGCTGTATGTGTGGTTAAATGTCAGTGATAGTTCTGCTCTGTCTGATATGTAATTACAGCTTCATCATGAATGTGGTGATGGGAAATGACTTTCGGGTTGCGTCTGTTAACTGCAGCTGGCCGTAGCTTCCTAAAGTAACATTTTGGTTGACGTCATTCAGGGCATCTTGCATCACTTCCTGTTAGTTCAGAATAGTAACATAGATTGTTTTCTTATTTCCGAAAACAGTGCACTATTTATAGCAGATTCAGTGTTATGTTTACATGTAGTGTGGAACTGGGGCTGTCCACGGTGCTGAAATAAAACCCGTTCTGTAGTTTTGCCAGCTCTTCTGTTCCTGTTTATTTCTCTGCTTGTCAGTATTGTAAACGCATCTTTATTTCTTTATTCTCAGTGCACACGCGGGTAGTTTAATTAAACTGCGCAAAGAGAAAAACATGTTCAGCAAAGACTTATTTTCTAAGATGTTCCTGGAGCCAATTTACCACCAGCCACAGTATTTCATACTTCTTACAGTGTCTGGCATCGTCTCTATTCTCTCTCTACACTGAGTGTCATAATGTCTTAACAGAAAGTGACCAGCTAACTGCTAACTGCTAACTACAATACCACTACAATACTCTGTAACAAGTAAAGGTCTTTTGAATTTTAACTTAAGTAAAGTATTAGCATTATTCAGAAAGGGCAATTTCAGTACTTTATATCTGGCGATGGTAGAGCTAATAAACTAATTAATCAATTCAAAATACTTTACACACTGATGTTTACTTTTATCCACAATAATACTTATTAATATTAATAATTATTAATAATAACTTAATAAAACATAAATGCGGGGGAGTAAAAACTACACATTTTCCCTTTGAAATGTATTGGAGTAGAAGTATGAAGTTACTTGAAATAGAATAATTACTCAAGCACAAGTACATCAAAATCTTATTTGACCATAATACTTTATAGTACTTTCACTCTATATGCATGTATTGCACCCTGTCCTATTAGTACATAATAGTAAAACGTATTGTTTCTAGTTCTCTAACTGTGAAAACCGTACGCTATAAATATCAGTTCGCTGTTGGTGGACAGGAGCTGTCCCAGGTGCTGAAACCAGAACCGGACTGCCTCGCGCTCGGCGGACCGCTCTGCAGGTGCACGAGGCAGCATGTGACTCAGAATGTGGTTTTATTAGTGTTATTTTTGATAAGCATTTGCTCTGGTGACAAGTGTACGTGTGTGTGTGTGTGTGTGTGTGTGTGTGTAAAACAGCGTCCTGCACATTTATTGGGTTGTGGAAAATGTGTCAGCTCGTGCGTGCTAGATTCATCTGTCGGCGGTCTTCCACGTGAGCGGAAGGGAGAAGCAGAGCTGTCGCGTGACGCAGTCTTTTTTCATGTTTTCCTCTCCTCACCATCTTTTTTACTTTACAGTCGCGTGTTAAACCGGCGGGTATGACGATGTAGCCTTAATGCTCGCGGTGGGAGACGTTTAAAAGAAAGGCGACCACCGCCCGGTAAACAACCTCCACCTTCAATGCAGCACCGACACCGACACACACACACACACACACACACCGTGTTTTCATTCCACCTGCATCACTTATTGACCTCGCTTCCATCATCCGGGTCCTGCTCGGTGCTCGGAGGCGGGCGGTGCGGGGCCGGGCACCATCGGTTATCAAACGGCCTAGATTACAAACCCCCGAAGTCAGAAAAAAAAACCCCGAGACTGACAGAAACAGAGAGCCAATCAGGGAGCAGAGGAGCCGCGAGCTGGTCTCTAGTGACACGCTGACCTGCTGTCTCCACGTTACCATGGTGACAGAGGTTGTGATGCAGAGGGGAGCGGGGTGAATGTGTGTTTTTAGTGTGTGTCTCTAAACACGAGTGATGAGATTTCAGCATGGTTTAATTTCTAATATTAGACACACGTCCTCTTTTTAACACCCACAGCCTGTTTCCGTCTCACCTGTTTTCTAATCATCTAATTATAAAGGTGGTCAGTGGGCCAGAGTGAAGGTGATGCCGACACCACGGGCCTCCTGATGCACGAATGTGGATGTTATACAAGACAATGGGCCCCTGGACATCTCCGTGTCTCTTTATAGTCAATTTGAGTCTCTTTCTACTTGTTTCAGATCTCATTTCATCCCCACACACCTCTGTGTAGCTGTCTTACAAGTCCTTTTAGTTATTAAGCACATCTTTGTAATCATTTTGTGTTGTGTGGTCAATGTTTGTTTCCTTCCTGGTCAATCTGCATCTCTTAGTAATCAACTTCTGTCTCTTTTGCAGTCACTTTCGGCTACAATCTGCAGGTGAAGCAGAAATGAGAAGCTGACCGAGTCCCGTATAAAGATTCCTGCCACAGCCAATCCACACTCACACTCCTCTCAATAGATATCACACCAAATCCTAGAGAACCCTATACTAAATGTTGCCCCCCAGAGGCCACCTGTACCGTTGGGTCCCTGGGGCTGCTCCTGGTAGGCCTGCCCAGTAATTCATCAATGCATGTGGATGTGACCTACATGTTATTTATGTAGCCTACATTGGAGATGTGTTACAGTGGATATCAGCAGCAGGCTAAGTAAGCAAGTTGTTCCACTTGCAACCTGAAAATCAGTTTGTGGAACAAGAGTTGACATGGTTTGTTTAGAGTCACATCAAGTCAAACTGGACTAAATCTGGTCTGAGGACAGAGGGGAGGCCTCACTGGTTCTGAAAATCTGTTTTAGCATCCTTACCTCCATCAGAGTAGGTTTCAGTGCCGTATCCATCCTGCAGCCCGTTGCTCCACGTGCCCTCGTACCGGGCCCCACTGGCCGTGCTCTCCAGCTGCCCGTAGCGACCTTTGAACCCCTGCGTCCACTCCCCTCTGTACTCCCAGCGGCCCTTGCTCTCCACTCCGATGCCATGCCGCTTTCCCTGCGCCCAGGTGCCCTGGTAGCTGTTCCCGCTGGGCCACGTGTACACGCCCAGGACCTCGAAGCCGTGGCTCCAGGCACCCGCGTACTCGCCCTGACCCTGGGGCCCCGTGCAGACCCCTCGGCCATGGGCCTTACCCTGCTCCCACCCCCCGCAGTACGACCCCCCGTCATCAAAGTCAAACCTGCCTCCAGTGGACATGCATGAAACAGGTTTAGGCAAATCCTTAGAACGTCAAGAAAAAGACAAAACAAGGGCCTGGTTCACTCAGAAGGAGCAAAGAGGAAGGAGGCCTCGTTTGAATCTGGTAGCATGGAGGTGCTGGGCCTCGTCTCCTGTTCACCTGTTAAGTTTAAGATGTGAAACACCAGCTCCTCATTTTAAAATCAACAAGACGCGGCCCAAAGAGCATCACCTCACGATGAAGAAGCAGTCTAAGCCTCAGCGATGGGTCTGGAGTGACGAACGCAGCTGCTGTGCATGCTGCTTCCCATGGGCATGCAGGCTCAGAGTGCTTCTCATCCTCCGCCTCCTCCACTTCCTCCTCCACCTTCCTGCTCCACGCAGCCTCGCAGCCAGGGAGCTCGCCGGGCCGTTGCCTCAGCCGTGCAGCGGGGCGCTCCAGACGAGCAAGGCCTAGGCTTTTCCACCAGTCCCAGAGGCCCACAGAGCGGCGGTGGTGGCGGCAGCAGCGACCGAGCTCAGCTCAATCAGACATTACAGCATCCCCACATCCCTGCCGCACCGGCACACGGAGAGGGATACAGGGCAGGGATGCTGCTGCACTCATACGCCATTAAAAAAAAAAAAAAATCCGAGAAGTTGGAGATAATTCTCTATAGCATGGCCTGGAAATGAGCATTCCAGGCTAACGCTCAGAGACACACATCCATACACAAACACACAACCACAACAGCCTCAGCCTCGCGCAGAATATCTCCTCTGATTTCCTCCCTCTTTCTCCTCTCTGCTCGGCTGTGATCTAAAGATGAGGCTCTCTCCTCTCCGGAAGATGTGAGGAGAAAAAGCAGAAGAAGGAAAAATAAATTATTCCTCTCCTCTTCCCTTTGTCCTCTCCGTTTCAGCGCTCGCCTAAACCTGGATTGTTGTTGTATCCCAATTCCACCAAGTCATCTGTCCTCTCTTGTTTTTCGGCCTCGCTCTTTCTCTTTCTATCTCTCTCTCTCTCTCTCTCTCTCTAAAATCTGCTCATTACAGGACTGTTCCACCCCAGCCAATACCCCTCCCCCACATACACTCACACACACATACTGAACACACACTCCTTCTCTCGGCTCTTAAAGAGATAGAGACGGAGGGATGGTGCGAATAGCTGCGTGTACGGAGCTCGCTGCTCTTTCCCTTTGGGGATACAGCCTGCTTTTCCTAATTATCCAGCCTCATTTCACTCTCTCCCTCTCACACTGAAATCTGGTCACTCAGCAATCGGTTTTCCTGATAACAGGACGTTTGTGAGCCCATTGATCCCACGCCACTCACTCCCAAGCTAACTGTTGTTGGTCGCTGTTGCCTCGTAGGCGAGTAAATGAGCTTTCCTGAGACCCAGATTGACCTTTTTTTAAAACAGCCACAAACCTACAAATGATTCCCTGTCTGCCTGCCTGCCTGCCTGTCTGCTTGCCTGCCTGTCTGCCTGCCCGCCTGTCTGTCTGTGTGGTACCAAGGCTTCATCACAATCTGACAACCCAACACCGTCTTTCAGGGCGGTCATATGGTAAATATTTTTCTAATCAATAACTGGAGCATGATGGTATTGGAAATCTTTCTGTCGCTGAACACACCATCTGCTGGTTCATATGGTGACCAGAAAATGGTGTCACAGAGGGACCAGCGATGGCCCCGTGATGTTTTATTTATAAAGTGTGTAATAACTGAGACAGAGGAAGACGCGTCGTCATATTCTCTGTTATTCTTTTTGGAATGTGCACAAACACTTCCAACTTCTTTAAAAGGTAGGTAGAACCATATTAGAACAAACCCAGCACTGTCATAGAAACAGAACCCATAGATCAGAGATTACACTGACAAAAAGATAAAAATATAGATAAAGATAAAATAATCAAGGGCTTTCACTAATAATATAATACTAATAATATATGAATATTATAAAATGAACTCACACATTTTCCTATGATTATTACATTTGTAATATTTCAATATTGCTTCAATGTATTGTTTTCTTATTGATTTGTGCCAAATGTCTTCCCTCAGACGCCTCAGAACAGTGTCCCATTGTCTGACCGTCATTTTTATCATTAATTGAATCTTTTTGAAACATTTTTAACAAGCAAAATATTAAATATCCGTTGAATTCTGCGTCTCATTTTGAGGATTTGATGCTTTTCTTTCATCTAATTGGAACTTAAATATCATTAGGTGACTGGTTGGCAAAACAAGGCACACAATGGCGTCACTTTGGGCTCTCAGAAAGGTTTCCACTGATATTTTATGGACCAACAATGAATTGATTATGTATTTTTAATATTTAATATTCTTTTATTGGTTATTTGTTTAGCAGTGTTGGCTGGATCTTATGGTTTAACCACACCTGTTACTAACAGACTATCAGCATAATGTTATAACATGGATATACTCATCATGGAGTGCATTTTATATTCCCTTTATAAAAAAGCATTGCATTCATGCATCTCTATCAAAGCATGTAGTAATAACAGCTGTATATATTCCATATCCAGGGTAGGGTTGCACATCACCAAAGTGCTCAATGAAACATAACAAATATGCATAAAACTCAAAACCATCTTGCATGAAGTTCTTTTGCCTGCGCACCACTTCACGTCAAAAAGACTCAAATGAGGCAGAAAAAAACCCCTTCAAGGAATTTACTGGAGTCGCCTCGGCTCGCTGCAAGCTGATGAAACGCTAAAGAGCAGCTGCAAGCAGACGTGTTTCAGTCAGTGTCTTCATAACAGTGTGATAATGATAACTTTATACACACTTTAATGATCAGATCAGGGTCTATATATGTATATATTTATTTATTATGTTTTAATATTTCTTCATACATTGTCTGAGTATAATGTGGAAATAGCTGCAGCTGCATGATGTACAATAACCCGAAACTCATGTATATGCATTGTATATGACTTCTATTCATATAATGTATAATTTGCTTATTGTTTGCCTCATAATTGGCTTTGCTCATTAGAAAAATAGCCAGTTTCTCTAGGTTTAAATTGCTAAATTGATCCTAAACTCAGACTTTTTGAGCACTGTGTAGATTTATTTTGGGATTTTAATAGAGAACCAACATCAGATGATACCCCGAGGCTGGGCATATAGACGCTGTAGTGATAAATCCACTGTGAAAACAACAACCTGCATGTTTGGAGATCGCACAGAACCAAAGTGAATTAACGCCTCTGTTTGACATCGCTGTCATGACAGCAGACACAATTAATGCAACGCGTTTCAAACCTTTACAATCATCAAATGTCTGGTTGTGCACATAAGCACTGTTGTGAGGGGTTTGTACATGAGGAATTATGAGGTTAATATTAGACCTTCCTAGATTTAAAATATAATCAACAAATTCATTCTGACGTGTTAAAGATGAAGCTAAAACTGCATTGATTCTACTGGGAAATTTCACAAATTACAAAGCAGTTAAAGTAAATAAAGTAATTGGAATTAGCTCTGCCTTTACCTTCGCCACTGTAACATCAAAGTGATGAAGACATTAGTGCGCCACTAATTAGAATTCCTTAGCATACTGTGGCCGTGGGCCTGAAAACGGTCCTTTCTGCATAATGAGGACTGCTACTTTTACCAAATAAAAGAATGCATGACTGGTACAACATGGTATTCATACTTCCACTTCTACCATTTTCATCTAAGCATGATGGGGCCCGTGTCAGTGGGCAGCAGATCATCACTTTGCACCTTGCACCAGTGAATCAGAGTTATATACGACCGTGTTCACAGTGAAAGCTGTGGAACAGATTAACGAGCTGCTCTCTGCCCAGCGCTCGTCACGATCTTTGTTCCTGCTCACTGGCTTCGCTTTGACTTTAAGGAATGTGAACAAAAGAAGGCAATTCAAATACTTCAAAATATTATATTAAATGTGTGACAGATTAAAATGTAATTACTGTATAGTTACCTTGCTCCTCTGACAGTAGCACAAACTGTGATTGTGCATTTAGATCAGCTGTTGGAGGCGACCACTTGCAGAGGAACAATCTTTGTGGACAACTTTGTAATTGTAAAAGTGTAATATACATTAGAACCTAATGGGGTGTTCATGTCAAACATTAGTAACAGCATGCAGCTAACAACATGACACACTGTGGGTAATAGCTCATGCAATTCACAATTCATAATTAGGATTTTATGTTAATATTTGCATTGTAATATAATATGACTAGCTAATGATGAGTTAAAGTTAGCAAAATATTGCTAACATGCTAAACTAAGATGCTGACCATGCGGCTAGCAGCTGTAGCAGCTGCAACATTAGCATCATAGCATATAGCCTGGAGCAGATAGTTAGCCGTCTTGTCTATTCAAAATATCACTCGGTAAAAGTTTAAGCACTTGAAATGCAGAGAAATGTGATTGTTCTTATGTATATTATACAATTATTATCACTTGTGCATTAAAGTTAGCTTTAATCATTTTCTACATTAATCAATTCTTTGGTGTACAGTTTTTGAATAGAGAAGTTACCCAGAGCCCAAAGATCAATCACAAACCACGTCAGTCATGAGAAAGTAAATTTGAATGTGTCATGTCATGTCATGATTGTCATGCCATAATGATTTAAATATCGTGCAAACACAATGTAAATATCTTACAGTGACTTGATGAACTGACATCAACACTAACCACAAAGCTGGACAGACTTTAACCAAAGTGCATAAAACGAAATAAAAGCACAACAGCTGTACACAAATAATGACTAATAATGATGACTACGACTTTTCAGGTCAATTTATTTTTGTTTTAGACAATATTTTCTGTCCATATGTTGAGGAGAATAATGTTACAACCGATTGTTTGTTTGTAAAACACAACAGTGTCATTTACAGCTTGGTAATAAACAGCGACGGTAATACAAGAATGAAAATCTGGTAGAAAGGAAAACGATACAAAACAGAAATCATTGCAGAGAAGTGAGGCTTCTATGTGGACTGAAGGGGGGCGGGGCGGTTCAGGTGAGGATGTCGTGCGCCTGCTGCTCCACCAGCATGGCCATGTTCTTAACGTCGCCACACCAGAAGTCCAAGCGCTCCTTCATACCTTTGATCTGAGACAGTAAACAGAGCGTTTAGTGAATATCTGTGTACAAACAAACGTAGCGAGCCGATGCAACATATTTGCAGTATCAGCACGATTCAGGTTGAGATAAACTGATAAAACTCTGATTTATTCTGCTGCAAAACACGAAACAAACGGATGACTAACCTGCTGCAGGTCCAGCACTCTGGGCTGCACCCAGGTCATCTGCACCTTCTGGTCCACCTCGTCAATGTTACCTTTGATCAGCCCCACAGAGAGAGCCTTCATCACCAGAAGCTCCACCTGCAGGAGACAAACACCAGGGACATCAGGCACACGCGGGTATCAGTTCACTTACACACAGACAAAGCAGAAGGTCTGTGAACAGGCTTTAAAACGCCACGTTAAAATATGAAACACCCTGGGAGTCGAAGCAGATCATGCTAACCGCCGTCAGCTTTTACTGACATTTACTGACAGGCTGATTGAACACACTTGTCATCCCACTGACCTCATTAACAGGGATTTTGGCACTCTGAGCGATTTCAGTGAAGGTGAGCTGTCTGTGGTTTGCAGGACGAGTGAAAGTCATCTGGAAGGGAAAGGAGACATAGGAAGAGTAAAGTGTCAGTGAAGACAGGTTTGGTTCGTGGGTGTCGGCGATCTATGTTGAGTTCAGATCAGAAAGTGGATTCATTAAAGATTCTGTTTAAAATAGCTGCAGAAATCTGGGTGACATAAAAACCGGCGCAGGGCTGGTTAGCTTTGGCTGCTAACCAGACGAGAAGTCACTGTGCTCAATGCTGGTGTGACCGGTCAAGTTTGGAGCCTCACCTCCATCACACACAGCAGCTGGATCTTCTGCATCAGTTTGGCTTCGTGCGTCGCAAGATCAGGCTACAACCGAGAGAGACACACTTATCAGACCAAATAACGGGGATCATATACCGGTGACGCTGAAGGTTTGCCTCTCACAAAGTGCTGTCTGGTTGATTTTATTTTAAAATACTGTGAATTCATTACATTAATGACGGATGGCCACTAAATACTGGTAGCACTGTTATCGCTCTTTGCTCTCAACCCAGTGAACCCCAAAATCACCTGTTGGCCCCAGGCAGACTTGAAGCTCTGGAACTTCTCCACATTGCCTCCGTTGAAGGCGTAAAGGGTATCGATGAGCCACTGTTTGTCTGTGTTCCTCAGAGACTCCAGCACAGGATGCATCAGCTGAAAAACACGACAGCGGCGATGAGCTCCAGCTGAAAGGACGGCCATGATAAACAACACACGATGACCACAGTGTTGGGTAAAAAGCCCACCAGCTCTCCAAAGTTGTAAACTCCTTCTCCTAACAGACCGGCCAGGCCCAGTGTGAACGCCCTCTCCTGCTTCTCTGTCTCTGTGGAGTCAACAACAACAACAACAGCATTAACTCTTCCCATCATTAATGTGAATGATATTCTGGGTTCCATCAGCCTAAGCCTGGGTGTTGTTTCCCATCATGCCTTTGCACACCTGGAAGGTCTTTGATGTCCACGCATCCGAGGTAGCGCAGAGCGTCCTTGTAGTAGGAGGCGTGGTTCCCGATGATGCGATAGTATTTGCTAGAGAGGTCATAAAACCGTCCGTGGACCGATGTCACCCCGGGCAAGTTATTCAACATCTCCTCGACCTCTTCGATGAGTTTCTGCAAGAGCAAAGAGGCTCAAACTAGGTCAGGGTGAAAAGCCTCTGAGCCGAACAGTGAGGCAACATCTGGCAGGTCAGTCATACAAAACATGTACAGGAATGCTGAGCACAGAACACTGGCATGATTTTGTGAAAGGTAACATGAGGCCACAGACTATTGTGGTGCTAAAGTGACTGCGCAGCCCTCAGTGAATGACTGAATTTAAAACTGTGTGTTCATACTTTGCATTGGGGAACTCTATACGTACATTAATACATGATGTACACCTGGCTGGATGTATTTGTTGTAACGTGGAAAGTGGAATGCAAATCTAATCTATTTATGCGAAGTCATGCTGTTTTGGCTGCAGGCAGTTCCTGTTTGTGCTGTGGCCACAGATGACAAAGTTCTGAAGATGAGCTTTTTGTTTTTTAACAGACTGGTGGTCATTGATGCAGTGGCGATAACACCCTCTCTTCCTTTTTAAAAAGACAGAGTGAGTCAGTTTGGTTCAGGTTATTTCAGTAAGGGAAGGAATCACACACTCGGCTGAGATGGGGCGCACCGCTGTTGTTTTGTTTAACACATGTCGGTGCTCGTCGCTGTGCCTCGCTGACGCATCACGTGTGAAAATTACCAGCCTGACGTTCGAAAACGTGCCGTGATGTGTTATGTCTGAACGAGGTGTGAGGCACAAACTTTTGCATCAGCAGCCCGGCCTGAGGAGCGCTTACCTTCGTGGCAGGGAGATCATTGATCTCCAGCTTGAGGCTGCCGATGGACGTCTTGCAGAGGATCACGGCCTCGTCGCTGCTTTTAACCTGAACCGGGAGAGACATCAAAGTTTGATCCAAAACAGTTTGCAGTGGAGAAAACACCAGCCACTGCTCGTTTGTTAGGTCCACTTACCTCCAGCTAATGTAGACTAATTAAACAGCATTGCACCCCCCTTCCAAAGCTTATAATGTGCCTTTAAATTGTTGTACTATGTTCATTTAAGAGGCTGTAGTTTGAGGCTCACAGAAAGACAACACTGTTAGTAAAACTCAGTTTAACAGCCTTAAAAACAGCGTTAACAGCATTAGCTTTGCTGTAAGTGTACCTAATAAACTGGCAACTGCGCTTGTGTCTTGGTACCAGTCAACGTACCTTCTCCCTGGTCTTCTCGAGGAAAGTGATGGCATCTTTAGGATCTAGAAACAAAACCATTTCCGTAAACACTACAAACCATGATAAAGTATATTTTAAGATCTATTCCCTGCTGCATCATGGTGTTCTCACCTTGCATCTGTCTGGCAACATACAGTATAATCTCCATAAGGGACAACGGGTTGATTCTGACAAAGGAGCGGAAAAAATAAATTAGCATTACAACAGGCAGACAAAGAGACAATACTGAGGTGGCAGGTGTTTCAGGGGTTAACTCTGAACTCACCTGTGTTCAAAGTCACTGAGGAAATTGTCGTAAAGCTTTAAAAGAAAAAAAGGAACCGTTAAATCACAGAAAACTACTAATTCTCTAAACTATTTGGTTTTAACATCATTTCTGGTTTAAGTTGATGAAATATGTCGTTATATATTTTACTAAATGTTTTTGAACACAGCAGCGTTTCCAGGGATCTTCAGTGAACATCAGTAAGGCCTCATAGCTTTACTGGTTTTACCTTTCTCAGCTGCAGACAAACACAGCAACTGAGAGCAAGTTTATCAAGATAAACATCAGGTAGCTTATTAATTTAAATAAACGTGCCCAGTCGTGAACATGTCACTTTGAAACCCTGCAAAGGTCTGTTGTCCAAATGATCGGCCCTGAGAAAGCTGTCACTGTAAAAGAAACAAGCTGTGTTAACTAATGCTCCTGTGATGCATAGAACAATCTGATCTGAATGTAATGCAACAGTGGAACGCCCTTGTTTGCATTAACCTCACTCTATTTTTTTGCGTAAATCTGCATTAATTTGCCATAGCATGATAATTATCAGATAATATGTAAATCAAATGACGACACACAAACAAAAACGCTTACGTATGCTTAACAGTCCAGACTGATGAAACGTTGGCAACACACTTAAAAATGTGCGTATATTCATTAAAGCAGTGCTGTGAGCACTGAATTCTCACTCATCCACTGTGGTGCAGGTGCGTGTGTGGCTGTCGTGCCGTTACCTGTATGAGGCCATCTCCTGTTTTGAAGCAGGGATCTTTAACAAAGTCTGTCAGCTTCAGGGTCAACTGATGCCACAATCTGTCAAAAACAGAAGAGTCTGTTACAGCCACGCAATCATATGAATTCCGGCACCTTCCTGTCAAAAACTATCCTAAAGGTAAATATCTGTTCCTGAGAGACGTTTAAGGTTTGGCCAGGAAATCAGCTGACAGATACTTAGACAGATGCAGGTGAAACTGAGCTGATTAAACTCATAAAAACAAATAGTGAATAGCAGTGATAACTGCTATTTACTGCTGTTAAATCATCGCAAGATCCAAACCGGGTAAAATACATTAATTGGCAACTGTTTAGTCAATGAGCTGTTGATATTAGTGTGTCCATCCTCTGTTTACTCAATACACTTGGTCTGTCAAGCCAAGCAAGCATTTAAACTTTCCACACAGCTAACAAATGATGGACATTCATATTTTCAAGTCAATCATTCAAATTCATAACCCCTCGTTGACTAAAATAATGGACTGAACTTAAAAATAGTGCTGAAATTAAACTATTCTTCTGATGCACTGACTCATTATAGCATCCACGCTAGCAAACAGCTGAGAAAACTTGTATCTGATTGCTAAACTTTGTCTTCCAACGGCCTAAACATCAGGTGCTTTAACCCATTACATGACAATTGACTGGCGTGAATGACGTTATTTAAAAAAATAACATCTGAAGATAAATTACGCTCTGATCTTTAAGAAGAAACATGCGGCTAACGCTGGTCAAAACACAGCTAACGCTAGCCCTGTGCATGACTCAGCGTGCATTTCCAATGAATGAGCTAGCTAACGTTAGCTTGCCTGGCGTTAGCAGAGCATCAGAACATTAGCTTGCTGAGTTGTGCGGCTTTCTACCTTTTGTTGTAGAACTCCTCCAGCGTGTGCCACTCCGCCGCCATCTCCGGCGTAGAGCTATTGCTCTGCTGCTGTTTGAGGTACCCCGTAACATCTTTCATTGTGGCGACAAACTGAAGTTAAATTCTATTCGGGACTACTAAGTGTTCTCTTCTTTCAAGCTAGCGTCAGGTAGCCTAGCCTGCCGTGTTGTGGGTCTGCGCCGTTGCTTGACGCAAAGAATGATGGGAAATAAAGGAGGCGTTGCTAAAGCTATTGCGCTGTCATTAGCTAGTTCTCTGCTTTGCCTACGAATATAATTTCTTAACTACTTTACATTGAATATATATTCCTCCGTGACTTGTCCCTCACCAATAAACGACGGATAATCAAACAAAATAGAAAACCAAGCCTAGTAGTTAACGGCTAAGATATTTTGTGCGCCTTAAGTTGGGCTACATAGTATATTACGGTATTCTGGTCCGCGTCAGAAGGAGGTCAAAGGACGACAACAAAACATTTCAGCAGGCCGGCAGTCATTACTTACATACTGTTTGACTTTATACGGAGTGAATGTCTCAATGTGTTTGGTAAACGTGCTTTTGTAAAACAGTGCCACTTGAAGCCATGCGGTAAAATCTGCGGTCAGTTTAGTTTGCAGCCATGGCTCCGTCAGTGAGCTCTTTAATGTCACCTGTCACACTTTGTTTGTATCGCAGTCTGTGTCGCACAACATGCAGGACGTCCTCTGCCCTCGGTGAGTGGACTGACAGAGCTGAGAGGATGATCAGATTGTGAGGTGAAGGATTTTATGCGTGATAACTGGTGACGCGTGCTTTTTTCACAGGCTGGGGTCAGTGGGGTGTGTGTGCAGCAGGAGGCGCAGCACCTGTGTGCAGGTACTCCACCAGGGACAGACCCACTCAGCAAGCGGGGATCCGATGATTTGCCACTTCTTTCTGTGTTTAGATAGAAACCATCACACAAAATATAATCAGTGTATATCCATTGATCATTTACGGAAAATTCATTCATGGCTCCTACAGCTGCACACTGCTCATTATTGACTGTGATCTCTCGGCTAAAGCTGAGGTTTATATGCATCCCTGTGCAGACAAACACATTCTTCATCCCTGCTCTGCTCTTTCACAGGCAAACAAAGTCTCCATGGTGGAGTCGAGGGTTTTTCTCCCGTGGTGGCGGCGCAGCCGTGGAGCGGCAGACCCTGGAGGACATTGCCAAGAACATCAGGGAGAAGCACTACAAAAGGGTGGTGGTGATGGCTGGAGCTGGGATCAGCACACCCAGTGGCATCCCCGATTTCAGGTAAAAGGGTTAGATATGGTTTCTGGTTATTCTGCAAACTTCCTGGAAATATCAGATGTGTTCTGGGGGTTTATGAGCACACCGTTTCCTCCTAGGTCTCCAGGCAGCGGTCTCTATGACAACCTGCAGCAGTATGACCTGCCTTACGCCGAGGCCATATTCGAAATCAACTTCTTCCATCAAAACCCGAATCCCTTCTTCGCCCTGGCCAAAGAGCTGTATCCAGGAAACTATCAGCCCAATCTGAGCCATTACTTTGTACGGCTGCTTCACGAGAAGGGTCAGCTGCTCAGGATGTACACGCAGAACATCGACGGGCTGGAAAGATGTATGCGTCCATATCTTTGCTTCCTTTGGCATTGTTTTTGATAGAATAAAGAAATGGCTACACATCAGTGAGATTGCACTGTGATTGTGTGTCTTCTCCTTAAAGTGGCAGGGATCCCTCCTGAGATGTTGGTGGAGGCTCATGGTACATTTGCCACAGCCACCTGCACTGTCTGCCTGAGGAAATATCAAGGAGAGGAGCTACGAGTGAGTGAGAACCCCGCACAACTCATATGACTTTGGCCGTTATTGGTGTCAGTTTATTTTTAATATTTTATAGAATCGAGGAGTAATACAGTGAATAATAAGTAGACCTTGTTTCCATGCTTCATCAGCCTGATGTGATGAGAGGGACGGTCCCAAAGTGTTCCACCTGCAAGGGCGTGGTCAAGCCTGACATTGTGTTTTTTGGGGAGGAGCTTCCTCATCACTTCCTCAAGTACCTGACAGACTTCCCTCTAGCTGACCTCCTGGTCATCATGGGCACATCGCTGGAGGTGGGCACGTCAAACCATGCGTTGAAGTAGCATGTCAGCATCTGTGCCTGTGCCTTTAACCATTAAAAGCGGGAAAGAAAACATTTATTTTGTTTTATTTAGGTTTGTTTGTGTGCCACCTCACTGCAACAAGAAGGAGATGCATCATGCTTTAAAGCAGCTGTCGTTTGCTCTCTGCGCTGCAGGTGGAGCCCTTCGCCAGTCTGGCAGGAGCCGTGCGCAGCTCCGTCCCACGTCTGCTCATCAACAGGGACCTGGTGGGGCCGTTCGCCTGGCGCCGCCTGCCACAAGACGTCGTGCAGCTGGGCGATGTGGTCAGCGGCGTGCAAGCCCTGGTCGATGCGCTCGGCTGGACTCAAGAGCTGAACGCTCTGATGGCGGCCGGTGCTGAGAAAGTGAGTGTGTGTGTGTGTGTGTGTGTGTGTTTCTTTACATTCAACAGACACAGTTCACTTTATGTTATTGTGTGTTCTTTTATCGGCAGGCTGCAGCAAAGACAGAGGAGTGACCATCGCACTCCATCCAGCTTGGGTTTTGACCTCAAACACACCACCACTGGATTTTGTGCGGGCGGTTGTACTGAGGGTCACGTGCCAGCGCGTGGACTGCTGGTTATGTCGAACAAGGAGCTGCTCGTTAGCCTGCACTGGCCAAACGTTTCTACCTTTTAAAGGACAAATAGTCGACCCACGTGTGCAGCATTTGATAACCTGTGTCACTGAGATTTCCACATATTTGTTGTGGTAGTTGTTTTCATGATGAACACACGTAAGACTGACGCATTTAGAATTGTTTGGTTGGTTTAAATGAGCCAGTGTCAAAGAGCAGGAGCAGCAGTTTCTGTTTGCTAAGCTACCTGTATAAGAGGATACTGTGATCAGCTGACCACAGTGATTTAATAAGAAGAATGCACAATATTATATTTTATTTATTAGCCTCCAGAACATGGGTATTTTAGGTAAAGGATAAAGAGGATAAAGAGTGTTAGCTTAGCTTATATACTGACCTGTATACAGTAAATCTTTAAAACAGGTCACAGATCTGTAGTTGCATTGGAAAGAGAAAAGATTCAGCCATGTCCTTAAACTGATGTCACTGTAAACGTGTGATTTGTCTGTGAGGAGCTCTATCACACTTTGTAAGTAGACTCTGTCCATTGTCGGCGTGTTTGGTGCCTTTAAGGCCGGACTTTCACCTGCAGAGGGAGCCAGAGGACAAGCTGCAGCGTGACAAAGATTCCTGTTGGAATGGTTTTTATAACCATGACGATTAAAGCTAAAACCACAGTCAGACGTGCTGTTTATAGTTATAGTTTAGAATGCGCCATTATAAAAATATCAGGGGAAATGAAACTTATGTCTAAAGTAAAGATCTGATTTAACTACATTACTGCTGCAAATTCAGAAACTGTACATATTTTAATCATGCTGCTGCTGCTGCTGCTGTAATAAACACTGGCTTTGAAAATGGTCAGTCAGAAAAAGCATGTAAATATAATCAGGAACATAAAACAATAAATAAAAATAAAAGTATGTAAATAAATGATTACGCTGTCATATATTCAATCTTTAGCTTATTATGACTCATGCATTAATGTAAAAGCAGGATTTTAAGGTGTAGGTTGGTTGAGGCGGAGCTCAGTCTTTATTAGCTAAAATGTTTCATGACCAAGAAAATCAATTTTTTTAAATGAATGAAATTAATTAATTAAATGTAATTAATTAATTAAATGTAATTAATTTCAGGGGAAGACAAACTTCAAGTGAGTCCAGGCCACTGCTGCGTGTAGACTCTACGTCCAGGTTTCTGTCATGTCCACTGGTGCTACCTGAACATGAGTCCCGTGGTTGTCAATCAGTGAAACCAAATGCAGTGTTTAATGCCGTCTGATCAAGTCCAACACGCCCATCACACCTTTCACCTCCACCACTTGGACGAGCGGCCTGATGTGTTTTCCAGCCGTCGCTCTGAGCTCAGCGCACCTCGTCTTATTTGGGCTTTGTGCTTTTACAGCTCATTACAGATTTGATCAAATTCAGCACCTGCTTCAGTTTTTTTTTTTTTTTTCAACCCAGCTTTCACACCTCGCTCCAATTTTCACCTCTCCTTCCTCGGGCCTGAAAAAAGTGTGTTTTAAGGGTGCTGCTGACGTCGCTGTAACAAGAAATAGTTTTATCACACACCGTATGAGTTCTGCTGCGGGGAAAATGTCTTTCTGTCTCGCGAAAGGAGCCTGCATGTGTCTAAAAGGGACTTAAGTGTTTAAGTCAGATTTTTCACACTGTTCCACTGTGACTTACTGTTACTTTTATGCTTTTTAATATATCCATTGGCTTATTTAGATTGTTTGATAAGTTCACTGATTTGTTTCTTTAGTTTTTCTGGTTTTTCTGGTTTCAGATGATGATTCCAGTTGAATTCGAGCGTGGAATCCCACTGATCAAAACAGCATTCACCCAAACCTGTGTTTTATGTCAGTCTGGCAGTTTGGCTCCAGCGATGTTGATCTGTGTCCGTCGATCCACCACAGACTTTCATGGTCCTCAGGAGGCAAATCCCTGTGACACAAATGATCCCCTGACCTTTCCAGTGCCACCACGAGGTTGACGTCTTTAGTTTTCAGGGAAATCAGACATTCATGTTTCGGTCAGGGTGAACTGTAAGGTTTTAAATAGAGAGATCTTCTCCAGCCTCTTGGATGAGAGGTGGAACATCTTCACAGAGCCTTCGACAAGCCCACTTGATCTCGATTTATATGGGCCATTTGGAAAACCCTGATGAACGAGAACCTGCACGGACGCCCCTGACTTTTAAATGACCATTTACAGTTCTGTGACCGCTGTGCAAACTCCATTTGCTATGGAACCTTGATCAAAAGGTGAATGGACGTTGTGATGAGATTGATTTATCAACTCAACCACGTAGTTGTAGTGACTTAGGCCTGGGGTTTGGTCCATTATTCAGAAAACACATCCTTCCAAGAGTTTTCCCCCTGAATATCTTCTATCTGTGTTTAAACAGACAGTAAAAGATGAAGTCATATGACCGCCATCATTACTCTAACAACAGTCAGGTGACCCTTGTCACTGTACTGTGCCGATTCAAGTGATTCAAGTGTTTGACAAGCCACTTTTGCGGCTTTGACCAGTTTAAACTGCTCAAACACATTGTACTTTAATTTTTTTGGAACGCGACGGACGCACAGCTGCGACCGGTCAGCCGCTGCTTATTTCAGAGTCGCGCTGATTCACACACCGCATGAGTGGAAATACGCAAAGTGGATGGAAAAGATGTGGAGTAGCTGGGTGCCTCTTCACTCTCCTCACTTGGTGGTGGAATGTTTCCCGGCTGCATTAATCCCATTTTAATGAATAAACAACAGAACAGAGTTAATACTGGTTCCACGTGTCTAACTGTATCTCAAAGTGTTTTTAGTTTTGCCTCAAGGAGACAGGCGTCCTGCATTACACTGGGGTCTACCCGACAGAGGTCCGGGGGTTGTGGGAGCTCCAAGGCGGCTGTGATGTGTATTTTGCTGTAGTATTATTGGGATATTTACGCAGCTGAGTGTCAGCTGAGGTAGGAAGCCTCAGACAGGACAGCGTCTGCTCATACCTACTCTGGGCTGGAGTTGAGCCTTTCCAACCAACAGCAGCACCTGAGAGTTGTGCCTCACCTGCAGAACGTAGCTGACAGAGACACTGGCCGACTATGAAAGGCTTCAAAGAGTTGCCAAGCGATTACAAAGAGATGCAAAATGGTGAATGAAGCAGAGGGGGAGGTGAGAGGTTGGGGGTGGTGCTTTTGCCTGTGTTATCATTCATTCAAAAACAGGATTTCGAAATCAGCATCCAAGCGCGGCTCATTAATTTCTTTTCTCGGTGAAAGGTTATCCGAAATCACATCTGCAGCCCGCCCGTTCGCTCAGCACGAGGTGTTCCAGCACACGAGGGTATCTCACGCTCAGGGAGCCGATTCGATTTTGGAGCTGAAGGCGACTGGAACGTTCGGATGGATGACACACTTTATTAGAAAGGTTTCCACATAAAACGTGGATATGGCGTACAGTAGGCACAGTCAGTAACCAAACATACATACTGTGGTGACAGGCAGTAATGGCTTAAAGGACAATACCGCTCATATTTAAGCCACCCTGCAGCCCAGAATACTTTCAGGTTCAGAACATAAAACAACTCCACAAAACTGGACATGAGGACGACAGCTAATGTGCGACAGCCTGGAAAAGCTTCTCTTAAAGTCAGCCTCCTATTGTTCAACATCACACACACACTTTGAAAGCAAATTTTACTCAGATATCAATAAAAAGACCCTCATGTGATTGGTTAATCCCAGCAGGTATCATATTGAGCGTTGGAAGCGGCAGAAGTTATAGTCGTTATAGGTGTATATATAGTTATAGGTGGAGATGATTGTAACGTATGGATGTATTGCTGCCACCATAACTGAAACACTTGATCGCGTTCTCGCTGTAACAGGTAAAAGTCCTTCTTTTAAAGAGAGCCATAACGTTTGAGAAGAGGTATATTTATGGTTATTAAAACACAAAATACTGTATTATTCAGTTAGATTAACGCATTACTTTGTCATATCACGAAATTCTGCGATTATCTAAAATGTATAAACCTTGTAAACAAGTTCTGTCGATTCAACAAAACTCTTTTTTCATTTTAACAAAATAAGTTGGTTTATCTTATATTTATAACAAGAACTGCGAACGTGTTTAGCAAAAGTTTAAAACGTCAAGTACCTGACACGCAGCCACACACACGCTTCTTCTTATTAAACACGTGAGAGATTATTGATGTGCTGATTTCATGAAACACAGAGAAAGTCCTTAAAATACCGAGACAAGATGTTCGATTTGTTTATCATATCGAGAAAGGTTTGCTGTTTGGCAATAATGACAAAAAAAAAGTCAACGTAACTTGAAAAAACAGTTGATTTCACCGGAGAGAGATCTTGTTAAAACAGTAAATCGTTGCTTTTAGAAAAAGAAGCCAAACATAGCAGCGCGTTATTTGTCATGGTGGAGAGAATTCATGGTTAACGTGAACGTAAACGTCCTGCTCTCCAGAGAAGCTGAGGAGAAGGATCACCACAGAAGAGTTTATCCCCCTAACCACTTCCTCTTCCCTTAGGAAAACTATTAAATGATTTATGATGCCGCGGGCGAAGATGTGCTGTCTTCTCAGCACCAGAAATAATCATATTACTCAGGTACAAAGCAGAGAAAGCAACTAATTGGACGTCTTTTGCGTAAACTCCTCAGCCCTGTTGTTGAAGGGTGCTGATGAGTGCTCGCTCAAGGTTTCGGCGTTACACGTGACTTACAAACACGACATACTGAAAAAGTATTAAATATGAAACAGGAGATATGTTCTTGACAACTTCTCACAGATCTGCTGTAAATGTGCTCAGCGTGCTGAGGCTTTGAGTGCTGTGACTCCTATCGCGACAGACGGTACATCCTTTGAATTTAAGGCATGATGCTACTCAGTATCGCATGAATGTGTTTTGTTAATGAGTACACGTTAGAGTAAACCCAAACACGATGCGCAGGTTTCAACAGTGCCGTATTGGGGGGGGGGGTGTCTGCTGACTGGATGATCTTTCAGGTCCTGCTCCTCAACATCTTTTGGCAGCAAATCCTGCTGTTCCTCTGCAGGGAGATGTCCACCTGAAGGTCTTCATGTGGTGCTTCAGACTCCAGGTAGATATTCAGTTCTGCTCTTTAATCAGTTGGTGCGTTTTCATGTTTTATGATTTGCGTCATGAAGACCGATGTGGAGTGTAATGTGTTTGATTAAAGGAACAGTTCAGCACTTTAAGAAACACTCTTATTCGCCCGTTGGGAGTCTGGGAGTAGAAATAGAGGAAACAGAACAGCTAGCCTGGTTGTCTGACCACCTTCAGGTGATGACATTCCATTAAGTTACTCTGTCTGGCCACAAAATGCTCACACCATTGGTTCTTAGTCTACAAGTGAAGCCGACGAGGACGTCCTTTAAACTTGCATTCTTTCTAATGGCCATAAGAGGGCGTCCACATCTTGTACCTTGTTTAAATGCAAAACAATCAAAATACCAAACCCATGGTGACATCATGACGGTCACTTCCACCATTCCATACAGCCTGCTGTATGAGTCAGACACATTAATAATGAATTAACTACACTAAAAGTGCTGGTGTGTAGATTGTGTTACTGTCAGACAGAACCAGGTTTGCTGTTTCTAGCCTTTCCTCTAAGCGAACACGCTGCTGGCCGTAGCTTCATATTCGCTGTCAATCTTCTTTTCCGACCCTCTGTAAGAGAGCGAGAGAGTGTACTTCCCAAACTGGTCCTTTGAGCATGTATATGGACGTGAGGTGAGGATCAATGTCTGATTTTAGTCATGGAGCTGCATTCAGCTGTCTGACATTCTGGTCTGTTGAAGTGCATTCGGTCTTTCTGCACCGAGGGGGCATTTCTGCCCTGAGTTAATTCTGTCAGGCAGGAGGCTCTGGACAAATCCCACGTCGTTCACTGGAACTGGCAGACCGTAGCTTCAACCGAGGCTGATACACAGTACACTCCATGAAAAACAAAGTCCTGTACAGACAGACTGAGAGCCCATGGAACTATTTCGCTTTCTGCAGCTTTTCACCCACTTATCATTTTGTTTGGGCGCCGCCAATCCCCCAGGGTCAAGAAAGGAGATCACCAAATGGCAAAATGGACCCAGAGATGTGTTACATAACATCAGAAAACACTTTTTCTGACAGTGTTCGAGTCTTTGAATATGTATTTTTCCTGCCAGACAACATCGGCCATCCACATCCAGCAGCAGCTCCAAGATGGGCTGAAACTCAGGACTTTCCCATGAAGCCTCATATCCTGTCAATCAGACCCAAACCTAAATGTCCTGACCAGGCTGAGCTCCATCAGCTCCCAGGTCCCACCTGCAGGAATCTGGTGTCAGCAGCAGCTGCGGAAACATTTCTTGAAGAACTTCTTGAACTCGGTGTTGAAGATGGTGTAGATGATGGGGTTGAGAGCGCTGTTGACGTAGCCCAGCCATGTGACGGTGCTCATCAGGCTGGGAGGGATGTCGCACGTCAGACACAGGGCCCGCATGGTGTGGACCACGAAGAACGGAGTCCAGCAGAACAGGAAGCAGCCTGAGGATGAAGAGGGAAGACGTCAGTCAGACTCAGCCATCAGGTTCTGATCTGTGCTTCATAACTTTGTGGCAATGTGGCAACAGCTTCCCGGTTATCATTTACCTTTTAGTGTCAATCATGTCTGTTTTTCATAAAATGACCAATAATTACTTAAATCAACAACTTCCTTTACCGCTGTTAAACAAGTAACTTTATCAAAGAATACATATCAATTAAATATTCTTCATATAAAGCGTCTGACCCGGACTACACTCATCTGTGTCTCTGTCGAGTGTTTGTCGACATTCGTCTGCTGAAGGGGGAGATGTCCGCGCACTTTCCTCAGATCTGAGATCAGGTGCGTCACAAATTCGAAAGCCTGTCCTTGTCTAATTTGCAATTATTAATGTGAGCCACTTTTCAGGCAAACCCGGCGGCTATCAAGATGCGGACACACGGTGTGAGGTATTATTTTACTTCTTAGCAACACAAACGCTGCAAAATGTGTGTGGAGTGAAGCTGCACGCGCAGGCTTCCATTGCAAAGTCTGCAGGCCCAAACTCTAATATACAAGTTTTACTCGGCTAAGATTAAACGTTGAAAAGTCTGTTTTGAAGCACGTCTTTCTGCGTGATTTCATATTCCACACTATGGAAAATAGCTATTACTTTAACGGATGGAACAGCTCCACCCTTCTCGTCTCCAACAGAAGTGCCTCTCTCCTCACTGATCACCTATTCATATCTACTTCTCAGTGTTTTGTCCCGCATGAAGATCCAGCTTTAACAGGAAATGTGTCAAACGAAGACGACGTGTTTCATCGTGACTCTAAATGATTCACGGCCAGACTGAGTTCATTAGAGACAAAGTGGAAATATACGACCCCGCCGTCTCATGATTCAAACTGGAGACATTACTGCTCGGGGGCGTTCAATACATTTTGGATGTCTTGACTTTTTTTTTTTTTTTTCCCTCCCCCTCTGTCGCAAGAAAATGTCCTGAGTTCACAGCGGGGATGAAGATGAAGGAGCAGAAAATGACTTCTGCAAACTTTGAAATAGAAGCTGACCACACAAGGACGGAGATGGGAGGGGTAACTTTGCTTTTGTGGGTCCATTCAGAGACTTCAGCGGGAGCACGGGATTTACAGCCGCTCCTGAAACTCAAACCGAAGGTCCTCCTCTGGCTGAACAAACACCGCTGAGCTCTCCGCCCGAGCTGTTGAGCTGGAAATGATAACTCACCTTAATAAGCTTAGTTTCCTTGATCAGCGCGGCCCATGAATAACTGTGTCACTGAATCAAACTGAGGCCATTTGTCTCAGGTGTCGTCTCATGTCGGTGATAAAGTGGAGACGCGTGATTTATTAGCTTTGCGCTGAGAGGTTGATGGATGGGATTTATATCTTTCTTTCCAGCAGATTGGAGGACTTTGCATAATATGCCACACATCTCCTGCCAGTGCACGCTTCTTATTCATCGGATGCATCCAGGCCACCTCTGATAATACTATGTTAAATGGAGAAATCCATGTCAGCTACCTGCTCTGTGTGTGTAGTTCTGTCCCATTATATGAGGCCCAAAGACACGACAGACTCTGCAAAAAGACAAATGAACTTGAGTTTTACCCGAGAGCAGCACGGCTGAAAACCCCAGACCAAGTTTGAATCCATTTACGGTGAAAGATGATAGAGTGACTGACACTCTGTAGTGAATTCCTGATTTGGAACGCAGACAGACCGTTTACATGCAACAACTTGTGCAACAACTTTGCACTGACGGGACGATGCAAAGGTCCTCAGAAGGCGGCATTCTTAACCAAATAATAAACAACATACAACATAAGAGCAACAAACAACGACTGACTCGTTCTTGTTCGTTCTCGTTTTCCCGTCGATGGTGTGTTGGGTCTGTACAGCATCAGCTTGGTTTTGCACTGCATGTTGGGAGTCATGTTGCCCTAAATGAATGTAGCTGGGTTTCTGGTCTTACACCACTCTGCGCTGCCAGTTTTCACACAAATGCGGCACCAGTGGATGTACAGTAAACAAATCAGAGCGGAGCTGGCGCTCCGGTGCAGGACGGCACGTCCGAGGCGGTGTGACTGCGGGATCATGTGTTGCATAATAATTGGATTGAGGGCTTTAAGCTATAATGGCGCTGCTCGTTCAGAGACGGCCAGTCAGAGGTGACGCTTTTATCCCGGCACTCAGAGTGACCTGCATGAACGTCAGCAGCATCGCACCTACCTGAGCTGCAGCACGGGCTAAACTGATGCCCAGGCAGCTCCTCAGATCAGCATCTTCAAGCACAGTCAATTTTACCTTTAAAACATGTGCAACGTCCTGTTTTAACCTCCGTAAACACATGAGAGGGGATGAAGATCCGCAGAGCAGAGACTGTAACTGAAACTGAGCGTGTGAGGGAGGTTTGTTGACCTGCTGATCCTGTTTGATTAATAAGCACCACACACAGAGCAACACGGGCAAAAAGACTTACAACTGCCAGCGGCACCAATTTTAAACAGGGCCGTAATTACCATATTGAACTGCTCAGCACTTAAACACCTCACCTACTGTCAGCCGCAATTTTACTTCCATTTCCTGCTTCAGTGAATAAACAGATAAGTGAAACACAAAAGTGGCCATAATGAAAGGTGCTTAATCCAGGACTCCTCTGGCACAATGCCCCCCGCCCACCAACAGCAAAGGAGGCAACATCAGAAAACTTTCAGAAGTGGAGCATCATCCTCTACGAGTAAACAAACTTTTAGCGTAGCTGCTTGTTGCCTTGTGATTTGTGACCGTGCAACCGTTAACTAGTTTGTTTGGCTTTTAAAAATCCCGAAGAACAAGAGACACTGAAGCTGCCGGACATCCAGCCAGTGATCACCACCAGATATTGGACGGTGCTGCTCATTGCAATGGATCCACTGGATCCCTTCACTGTAGGGTTCAGGCCTCTGTAATGAGGGCTCATGCTCTGCAGCCCTGCTGTAATATCCCCCTCTGTGCTGATGTCACTGGACTGTTGCCGCTGACAGTCTGATTAACTGACGTTCTCAGTCAGCTGATGAAGAGCCGCTCTTCTTTCTCTCTCTCTTACGCACGAGCGCCGCAGTCATCAGATGTGCGCCGTCGACCACGGTGCGTGAGCCCATTGATCTAAATGCAGATGTCACTTTGGTCACTGTTCCTATTGAGCCGCGAGCCAGTGGAGCAGGTTTGTGAGTGGAGCTGCTGCCATCTGTGCACCCACAATGAGCCCTCTTTCAGACTCGCTCGCACCTTTTCATCTCGCCACCTTGATACAAATTCAGGACCAACTGGGCCTGCTTAGCAGTTTTACATACAGAGCCACTGAGCATAAATGGACGCTAACTGCTAAATGCTACCATGCAGTGCACCTGTGTGGAGGCACCTGCGATCGTTCCTCCACTGTCGCAATGCTTACGACAGAGACACTCACTCTGTAATGTAACACTGCATTTTAGCTTGTAATCAGAGCAACAACCAGACAGCGAGCTCGCAGTGAATGAACTATTGTCAGGCTAATCCATGTAAAAGCTGCAAACACAATGTCAGCATAAGACTTCCTGCACTGTATCCCAGCACAACCAGCCCACACCAAGTTGATTTTAGTGTCAACACCTACTTAATCACCAAAATGCAAATAATAGTGCAAGAAGGTGCTTCAAATGAGACACACTCTGCTGTGAAGGCACAGAGCATGGATTGTTTTTCTATCCGCTGTAGTGCTGCAGCATCTTCCCAGTTTCCCATATTTAAAAATTCTAAAATGTTAGACTCTCACAGAGCACTCACCACCCTGCCGAGGCTGCACAACCCCCCGCTATTAGTGCATTACTTTCCCAAGAAATTGCACGCAGTGATGAATAATCGTGGTGAGATTTGTTTTCATAAGTGAAGTAATGGGTCAGAAAACAATGCAAACAAACAAAAAACGCCTCATCCGGCAGTTCGCGGCCCTTTCACTGCTCCTGGAGCAGCGTTCCACCAAATCTGATTAGGATCTGGACAAAGTGTGACAGCAGCGAGATTCAGGAGTGACACAGCAGCATGAGGGGAGAAGTAAGAAGTACTCATGCAAGCACACACACACACACACACACATACACACACACACACACATACTAGCATATGGACATATATAGAGAGGCAGCAAGGGGAAACAGACTAGAAACAGACAGAAAGACAGATGGGTGTGGATGAATTCACCAGCAAATGAGTTATTGTGTTGCATTATGGGAAATGTAGGATCTGGAATCCACACTTTATCCCAAACCCCTGCTGCTTCGGCTTTAACCATCTCTCACATCAAAGAGTAAAACTACATATCAGCAGTGATGCTTTAACTGTGACAAACGTAAGCTGCCGTGATGAACTCCTTCATTACAGGATCCAGATCTGAGACAGATGACTCTTGGACTGCAGAGGCATTTCGCAGCTTCATTAAATCTGCAACATGCGAGCTACACGTTGCAGAACAAGCTCATTTCCTTCCAGGTTCATTTGGACACGTTATACAACATCACACTTGTGACCCCACGGGCCCGCGACAGCCTTTTTCACAGTCTTTTGCAAAATGTGTTGCTGGCACCATTCTTAATCTGTGTGCGCGGAGCTGGAATAATGTTGCTCTGGAGCTGCACGTTAACGTCTTTGCAAACCCGCACACAGAAAGGTGTGATGGGTAATTTGTACGACGCAGAGGAACCGACGCACACACCTCCCAAACCAATCGCGTCTTGTCGGTTTCTGATTGTGCATTTCAGCAGTGACCTTCTACAGGGTTACAAAGCACTGACTGACTCTACCAAGCTTGATTACACCTGCTACATGTATGTTTGGATGCATATGTGAAGCAAGAATACTGTTTGATGTTCGCCAGAAGCTAGGCGAGCCTCTGATTGGAGGAGAGGGAGCAGACGAACACTCACCTACTACGACAGGCAGCACCTTCATAGCTTTCCTCTCCCTATTGTTGATCTTGGCTCTCTTCTTCTTCTGCAGCTGTTGGCTCAGCGTCACCGTGGGCACTGAGTTCTCTCTGTACTGCCGAGGATAAGGAATCTCCTGCTGCATGTAGTCGTCCGTGTCATCCAGCCGAGACTGGGCCAAGTCCCTCTCAATGATCCTGGGTAGAGGCATGGGCAGAGGCCCGGGGATGGTGCCCGTCAGCGGCGGCAGGGCGGTGGCGACGGCCGCGTGCTGCAGCTTCCTGCAGGCCTCGATGCTGCTGCGCAGTTTGACCTTACGTGCCTCCTCCCAGCGCTGCAGCCCGCGGAACACTCCAAAGTAGAGCAGGACCATGATGGGACAGGGGATGAAAAAGGAGCAGACCGAGGAATAAACCACATAGTTGTTGTCCTCCAGTTTGCACTCGCTGGGGTCGCGGTTGGGCACGTTGTTGATGCCGAAGATGACGGGGGAGGCCACGGCCAGGGCCAGCAGCCAGGTAGCCGACAACAGGATGAGCTGACGATGGTCCACATGTTTACGGTTGTAATTTAGGGGAATGGACACTGCGATAAACCTGCAGAGCAAAGACAGCGAGAGCTTTAAAATCACCAACAGCCAAGTGAAACCACAGTCTGTTAATTACTTCATAATTACGAGTATCAAAAAGCACAAAAACAAGCAGATATGACCAAAGTTCTGACATTAATCAGACAATATCAGACAGTAATAAGTCCTTCCAAAGTTATAACTTGAATATAAGTATAATAATATAATACTAAGTATGTTTCATTACTTTACTCCAGTGACTTTCAGTAATTTAAAGGGCTGCCTTTAAAAGACATAAAACAGCAGCATAAAGTTAAAAACCAGCTCGTTCTGAATGAGGTCAAACATTTTTTTCACAGTTGAGGAAAAGGCGTCGTCCCACAGCAGACGGAAAGTCAGCAGCAGTCGATATTAATTATTACTTTTTGCAGGTTTTCCATGTTTGAAATGTAAATCGTCCGTTTGTTATGCAGAGGCGTTCTGCAGCTGCCAGCCGCTTTGTTTTCCATTAGCGCAGAGTTTTATTCTTCCTTCAGCATCAGCCTGTGAGCCGCTGTGATGAAAATGCTTCGACAGAAACGTTCTGTTTGTTTTACGTCTATAACGTACTCATGTCCGCCTGTTTGTGTTGCTGGGAATGATCACGAGCGTCCTAACCCCACTCTGCCTGTCACAAACATTAATAAAACACATCGTGCGGCTGTGTCCATTCAGCTCACTGACTGCACTTTCACATCTTTAACATTCAGTAAACAAACAAAAGTCTGAAAGATGCAGAAACTTTGATTTTACTTCAAATATTTTACGTCAAATAGCATCAGATGCTTCTGTGGTTCACCTGTCTGTTGTGGTGACAGCAGACTGCAGGACACTGAATGAGCACAAGCAGTGAATATGTAATATTCATGCACGCTGCAAGGTAAAGGGCGGCACGGCGACATTGTGGTTAGCACCTCGCCTCACAGCAAGAAGGTCCCAGGTTTGATTCTGCACTGAGTCCTTTCTGCGCTGAGTTTGCATGTTCTCTCCATGTCCATGTGGGTTCCCCCCACGGCTTCATCCCACCACCCAAAAACATGTGATGACTGAACTGGGAAGTCTAAATTGACCGTCGGAGGGAATGTGAGTGTGAACGAGTTTGTCCGTCTTTACGTGTCAGCCCAGCCACAGACTGGCAACTTGCTCTGGGTGTACCCTGCCTCCCGCCCAGCGACTGCTGGGATAGGCTGCAGCATCCCTGCTAGGGACTCCAAGGTTAGAGTGTCCACACTACTTACTTTCTTGTGTTTTAAGTTCTGGTATATAACTGTGTGACTATATACTATACCACTGTGTCCAGTGCCCAGTCAGATGAACACAGTATCAGGCGTCTGGTCAGATTTATAACGTCATGCTGACTCAGCTTAGATTCATTTCCTGATTAACATCAGTTCTGATGGGTCTGTACTGTATTTTATAGTGGCACAGTTTCTGTGTGTGTACAGACAACATCTGAGCTTACATGATCATCATCATTTAATAACAAGCTGTAAACGCAACACTGAGATATTATCACTTCTTCAAGCTGCTATGGTAAATATGTGCATCCAGCTGCCACAGAGCAGTGTAAGCGTTCATCTGGAGGTTCAGGCTTGCATCCGTCATCTCCTCCCATCTGCTTGCAGCTAAGCGTCCATCTGTATTCACCAGCTAATGTTTAGTTGTCTGTCTGCAGTTTGGTGCATGGTCGGTAGTCAGCTGGATGAAGCTGCCTGTCGCTGCTGGAGGAGACTGATTGTTGCAGTGTGAATGAATCAAACCAGTAAGCCCGAAACGAGGAGCTGAAAGACACTAAAATGTAGAGCTGAGAGGAGGTGCAGAGTCATATTTATCATTTATCAGTATGAGCAACACTTTTTACAGTGTCATTTTTCATTAGATATTGTTAAAATACAGATTCTTAACTATATTTGAGCACTTTTGCTTCATTTGCATTGAAATTAAAGGTAAAAGGTACCGTCTGGTCTGCAGTTTAAAAAGATTCCCAGCATTTGTTAAAAGCAGTCAGCATTTTTCCCCGGAGTCAATCAAACTTTGAATAAAACAGCAGAACTGATAGAATCGGTATGAAACAGGTGCTGAGTTTGCAGAAATCTTCACCCACTCGTGCCGCTCGTCTCACTGCGCCGCACTCACTTCTGCTCTGCAGGCCTCATCTCCTCCTAATCCCCAGCGTGGAGCCATGTTTCACAGTTTGTGAGCAATATGTTTGTTTCTGCTAAAACAAATTCAAGTGAATGGGAGACCAAAAAAAAGTAAAAGACTGAGCTCCATCGCGTCACGGCTCCATCACACTGACGAGTTTTAATCTCAGTTTACAGACGACTGGACTCCAGTGGCTTCACATGTTTCATTTTATTCTCCGTCTTTATGTTCAGGCAACAAACAGAGAGTCGCTGCAGGAGTCACACCTGTTTCCTTCAATGAACTCGTTGCGATGAACTCACTGTACCTGAGCTAAGCAGGATTTTAGATCTGAAAGCGCGGCACGGAGCGCTCAAGCGCAGTATCTGTCGTCTGAGTCATTTCTGGATCAAATTCAAGGCTTGTTCTCGATTTTCCACAAAAAACACGAGTCCTCTCCCTCCCACCACTGCCTGGCTTCATTCCCAGTGGCTCACGCTGCTGCCCCCTCCCATGAAAGAGCAGAGGGATGATTAATATCTTTATCTAAACCATGACCGGGCAAACACCCCCCCCACCCACACACACACACACACACACACACACATACCTGTCCACGCTGATGGCACACAGGTTGAATATGGATGCAGTGCACAGCATCACGTCCATGGTCATCAGGCCGTCACACATCAGCATGTTCAAGGACCAAACTCCACCCTGAAACTACACACACACACACACACACACACACACACACAGGGGGAGAGAGAGAGAAACACACAAACACCAACTCATTAGCTGCCCCAAATCTGCGTGTAAATACGGCTAATCCTCTTGTGCTTTCACAGCGCAGCTCAGCGTTGAGACACAAACATTCCTCCGGCGAAACACAACTCCTGTCTCTCCACTCCCCCCTCCGCTGACTTCTACTAATCCAGCGTGTGCATGCGCTCTCAACCAGCAGTGTGACACTCAGTAGGTTAACTGGCTGCAACCGCTGGCGCAGGTAACGAGATTGCAAATGCGGCTAATTAAGGAGGACTTAAGGGGGAGCCTCAGCAGGGCATCTCTGAGCCACGGAGATATTTAGACAGACAGGCAGGCAGGCAGGTGGCTTTTTAATACTTTAATAAGGGGTAGATGACACCATTTAAACCTTTCTATTACCTGGAAACATTGTGATTCATGGATCACACTTCTCCTAATAACCAGAACCTCCAGCGACTCCCCTGTCATAAATTAATCCTGATTAAAGGAGCAAGGGAGAGAGCACGACTCAGCGCTGGATGCTCTTCTTTCTGTCCTCTGCCAGGCTCAACTGGCTCCTGTGCTTCAGGGGTTAACCAGGGCTGAAACGCTCCTCGTGCTGATCCTTTATATCACTTTAACCCACCATGCTTTTACTTGAGAATGGTGCCATTAGGCCTCCCTCAGTGTGAATGTACACACGCTGCTCTGCTCTGTGGGGTGTTGATGGGTTGTGCGACATTGTGGAACATGGACACTGACAGATAAAAGGCCCGTGACCCATCCTGCACAAGAGCTACACAGGCAGACTGAAAGAGGCTCAAAGCCGCCTCAGCTGATGCTCTTTGCACATCTTTGTATCTCTTTCCTGTCTTTTCCTGCACCTTTGTGGTGGTGTAGCATGCCTGTTTGTCTCTTTGTGGTCATTTTATGAGTCAGGTTATTGTGTTGTGTGTGTTTGCTGCCTCTTCGTTGTGCATCTACGTGTCTGTGCAGTTTTAAAGCGCGTCTTTGTGGCGCTTCTGCAGGTGAGGCAGAACGCTCAGGTGCAGCTGATGCCTGCCAAAGTGCAGCTGAACTTGAATGTTTGGCTCAGACTGGGAGCGAGGAGAAGCTGTCTAAAGCGTCAACACTAACCTTCCCACACTGACTTTAAACACTAAATGACACCATACACGCTGTGACCTCTCGGGGCCCCTGTTTGGACCGGAGTCGTTCAGTAATACTGGAGCTTACCTCTGCGTAAACGAAGAGCGGCAGGACCAGCACCGCCAGCAGCAGGTCTGCAAACGCCAAACTGACTATGAAGTAGTTGGTGGTGGTTTTCAAAGCCTTCTCCAGGTACACGCTGAGGCACACGAGCACGTTTCCACCCGTGATGATCACAATCAGCAGAATCCCGAATATAAGCGCGGGGAAGTTATATTCTGTGACCGCGGCCGCCGCCGGCAGCGTGTCGTTGTTAACGTCAGTGGAGATGTCCGACATGGTCGCCGGTGCTTCGCCGTGCGCCGCAGACTGACGGGCTCCTTGTCCGACAGAGAACGACTCTCTCCGGGGCAGTTTTCATCTATGAGCCGTGTCAAGCAGCCCTGTCATGAGTAGGAGCGTTGCATGTGAAGTCTGTGTGAGTTTGCCCACGGGGGCGCTCATCTGACGCGTTCGGTGTCCGCACTGAGCGCCGCGCGCTGCGCTCTCCATGCGCAAAGCCGCGCAGCTCCGACACACACACACACACACACACACACACCAGATTCTGCTTTATCCAGCCTTTTCCTTTACATTCACTGCACTGACTCTGCCAGACTCCTGTAGCATTATGTGGATCAGTTTCCTCTCCGCCTGCTCCTCGGGGAAGAAGTTCGCAGAGTGGACGAATCAGGAGGCGACGGCTTAAATCCATCCGCGCAAATCTGCTTACTGAAGCTCTGCTGTTCGCTTTGTGTGAACAGTCACAGCGGGACATAATCAGCTGTCTGACCACAAAAACGCCTAATATGGGAAACGGCCGCTCTGTCACCAAACCATTTCAGTTGTAGTTGCTGTCGGTGAATGAAACAAAGACGCATCTCTTCAGTTATCTGTCTGTCTGCTAAAAATGGAACAAATATCCAAAATATAACAAAAAAAGGAGTAGCCAAAGCTCACACACAGTGTAGAAATACTCTATTACCACTGAAATTACAAAAATATCAAATACTCTCAAAGTACTAAAAAAGTAATCATTACACAAAGTGGCACATTTTTGTATAGTTGGTTATATTTAATTAATAATAATGAGCAGATTCTCTAAAGTAACTAGTGACTAAGTACGTGTATTAATGTATTAAGTAGAATGAAATAGAAATACTGAAGTAAAGTACAAGTTACTGCAAACTTGTATTAAATGCACACAGAAACTGCAGTTTCATCCCAATGATATTTTAAAGTGAAGCACTGCACTGAACTCGCTTTGAAACTGTTCCATGCAAGACCGACCTGTGTCCTCATCCTAAAAACAGACTTAACTTTAAGATGTGGTTTATCAATGAACACGTCAAGAGAAAGCATGCATGAGTGGAGCAGACTTGGTACCAACACGTTCCCAAAATGATGAAAAGGAAACAGAAACCATGACACGTGACACTGAACAACACGGGATCCTGAAACTGACTCTGTATCAGTGCGAACGAGACCAAAAATGACGAGGTGCACCTGTTCCATCAGGAGTTGAACACAATTAGAGTTCTTCATTGCCGTTCTGACGCAGGTTTGATGAAACAGCTCTGCCATCAAATATTGGGTGTTCGGTGCATGTAGCACTGATTCTTTTGGCACGGAGCTCAGATGATCCTGGCTCCTCCGCTTTCAGCTCTTTCAGGCCCGAGATGAAACGTGTCTGGGCTCGTTCACTGTGGGGGAACATGCAGAGGAACAAAGCTCCTGAGCCGCTAAGCGGTACCATATCACACACAAAGGCACGTTCAGGTTGTGCACCTACGACGTGCCACGAAGCGTCAGGGAGGCAGAGCGAGGATGTGTGAGCTGATGGAGCCGGGGGAGGATTTCAGAGAAAACACACGGTGCGGCGTTAAACACAGGAAACCAGCGAGGGGAACGTGCTGTTGTTTAAGATACTGCTGCGCTAATGCTGCAGCTGCCGACACTACCGTGCAACCACATGGTGCATTCTGTTACTGACTCCAACACTACCACTGCAGCCGTGTTCGAGTTCTGTCCGGCTGCTGGAAATGAAATCCCTGGCTCCCTGCAACAGGGCTCTAGCACACAAAAACATACAGGTAAGTATCACCTATAGTAGCAGTATTACCTCTACTGCCTTTTCTACAGTATCGTATGTACTAATCGTACAACTTACACAACTTCTGTTAGAACCACGTCTTCACTCGAATCTAGTTTCTTCGCAGCTCCCGTCACATTCCCCAGAACCCTTTTGCAACTTCCTGAAGAAAAACAAAAAGAAAACCCTCAACCTCCGCACGCCATCTGGTGTAACGAGTAAATGTGTCTCCGGGTGTGAAATATGAGCCCCTGCTTCACTTTGATGGCGGGTCACATCCACCGAACAGTCCTTCACTTCCTACTTTGATCAAATGTAGCGTAATTAAAAGTTTCCCACAACTTTGTTTCGTGGTGCCGGACGCACCTGAAGCAGCCGGCTTTGATGTCAGAGCGAGGAAGAGGATCTGAGGGGAAAACCTGAAATTATCTTAATCAGGGATCAGGGTTATTCCAGGAACACGGAGCGAACATGTGATAATTAACAAGACCTGGTCTTCTGTCAGAGCGAGGAGCAGTGAAGCCAAGAGAACTTTGGCTTCTGCAGAAGATGAAAATGGCTCAACCAGTCAAATCAAGATCATCTGAGGCTCGTACTTCATCACAGGTTAGACAAGGCGCGAGTGAATGTGTCACTTGTGCCTGTAGATCAACATTCTCTCCGTCCATTTGCAGCACAGGGTATTTTTAAGGTTAATCATTCACAGAAGTTGAGCTGCGCTGTGTTCCAATACTGAAACCTGTAAACAGCAACGACAATAGCTAGTGAGTAAAGTGTGAAGTCGGGCTAAACAGATCTGTTTTTTTTAGTTTTCCCGCATGGCTCCGAGCACAGGCAGGCCTCAAAGTAGAGCCACAGCAACACAACAATCAGCTGACGTGACTAACAGCTGCAACGCTGACAGATGCACCTGACTTTCGCTCCATGGCTGAACTCCACCGTTTTCCACGTCTTACATCCTGTCTTGCATAAAAACTAGGTGCAGCCCTGACGCCGACACCGGTTGGTTGTTTACTCTTTCCCACAAGACACAAGCCACAAGACTTCAATGAGCAAATATATTTACACTTCTGGAAAACTAATCTTGGAATCTGCAATCAACCGAGGGCACAGAGGCTTTTCACCCCGCCACGTCACGATCAGACATCACGCGCGGCAAACAGCTGACAAGTTTTCTAGCGACTGTTACTTTTGATCTCAGCGTAAAGGTGTTCGTGCCACGGCTGCTCCTCGGGCTTGAATACGATTAGAATAAAGTCGGCGGCAATTAGCTTTTCGCACGTCGTCACAAAGCCTCGGGAGGAAAAGGAGAATAGCACACATGCCTAGAAAAACACAACGCAGATGTTTAGCTCGCCCTGAAACCTTTGGGCAGAATAAAGAGGAGGAAGATGGCTGTGAAATATCACCCTGTGATGGAAGTAAAGGAAAAAGCTCATTTTCATTTTCTTCCACTTGAATTGAGTGATTAAATGCTAACAGGATGGTAAACTCAACGCAGTCAGCTCCCGCACAGTGTTACAGCTACCTACAGAACCAGCTCTGATCACCCTGCGTGCGCGGTAATGAGTGCAATGTAATATTTAAGGATTTCATAGAGTTGCCTGTTATCAAACTGATCTAAAGCTCGCGTGTGAGCGTGTGATGGCAATACTGACTCAGAGGTGAGAAAAGAGCTCCGAAAATAAAGCTGTGACCGAAAATATGATGCCATGTCACCACAAGGCTGACGACACTTTAAGCAGAAGATGAATTAGCAGATTCAAAAATGAGATTTGGGGCCTGAGACCTTCAACACGCGAAGACAAATGGATCCACCTTAAAAAACACTCAGTGCTAATTAAGATATATTCAGAAGCCTCTTAACAAGCGTTAAACAGACAGAATTCCATGAATTGATACTAATACCTCACTGAAAGCTGCTAATCAGTGATCGATAATGTGAAAGTCGATGTCTTGTGAAATAGAAAGCTTGTCCTCACACCTGGCCGGTTGTTGGGAGGTGTGACACAGAACGTAGACATGTCTGTTTGTGTCTTCAGAAACGACTTGGTGAGGTTCAGAGGAGGATCACGGCTCAGCTTAGTTAAGGTGAGGGAAACATCGTGGTTTGGGTTAAAGTGATTATTCACTGTTATCGGTGCATGTGACAGACACGCACGAGGAGCGGGGGGAGGGGTTGCTGAACCTGGGCCCATCAGAATGCCCGTGCACGGCCCTGCATCTCAAAGAGTCACAGCAGGATTAACGTCACCTGATGAACAGGCGCCTGTCAGAGAGGAAGCAGGATCGCCCAATCTGACATTCAGGTGTACAGCTCTGTTTGTTTGCCCAACAGAATGTCAACAAAACCAACTTTTTGCAACATCCTGTTAACAAATCAACGATTATGAAACTGTGACTTATCAGATTTAATATGTTGTTGCCACCCTGTGAGCTGTCTCCTTCACTGCGAGCTCCACAGGTTCCTCTTTCCTCTTCAAGGGTGTTCCAGCCACTTGACCGAGGGTTTCAAAGGTCAGTCTGACCTTAAATGGGCCCTCGATGGCTTTGTAACCCCACAGGTACCCTCACACATGCACGCACACACACACACGTAAATTAAAAATAAGCCTCTTATAGAGCAGCCAGTGAAGTGAACAACCGCTCCTCCGGATTTCACCGAAATGTTTTTTAAAAGGGGGGGGCTCCTGGTTTCGCCTGCGAAGGAGACTTTTTTTTGAGTTGGTTTGAAAAATTAATAAGAAGCCAAGCGGCGGTGGGATAGAGCTGATAGATGGGATGAGGCTAATTACTGAGGGACAGTGTGTGTGCGCGTGTCTGCGTGTGGAGAGAGGAAGGTGGTGTGCTTCCAGGCCTCAAAGAGAAGTCCTGAAACCTGTCGGTCTAATTAAAAAGAATAACCCAGAGTGGCTGCAGAGATTAAGGATGAGATTAAGGCAGAGGTGGATACACACACAAAACAAAGATGGGTAAGTGATAAAAGACGTGTCAGCTGCTTATTTTTCCTCCTCTGACACCTCCGAGCACCGTGACAGGTTCAGATGTCTTGCAGCGACGGCTCGGAGCTCGCAGCTGACGTGGCCGACCCGCCGCGGCTCACCCTCACACGGCTTTATTAATATGGTTTTAAAAAAGAACCCATCATTTATTAATGTCTCCCGCTTCATGACTCAGCCTGTATTTCAGAAGCCAGCTCAGTCGTGTGAGAGCAGTGACAGTGGGTCCGTTGCATCAGAACGTCCATTTGTTTTCCAGGCGACAGCAGAGGCAAAGGTCTCGGGAGGAAACGCACAAAAGAGCTGCGGACGCAACAGAGCTCACGTTTCCCAGTTTCACTGAACTTTAGACGAGGAAAATGAAAATGGCCGCGCGTTTCTGCTGCTGTTTGCGGCTGGAAAAGAACATTTTCCATCTGAGTGGAGCTGCAGATTCTTACTTATCGAGGTCTCAAACTGGCACATGTGAAAAGGCAGCAAGGCTGCCGTCTTGACCCCCAGTCATCGACCGACTGCTCAGCTTGTCCGGTTCAAACCTGTCTCCTGCTTCTTGGGTCAGAGGTCAACAGTGCTGGTGTCAGTGGAGCTGCGTGCTGAAGCTCACTCTGTTTGTCATTCACACTTGTTTCCTATGTCATCACACCCATGTGACAGGCCCGCGTCCCATAATCCTGACTGTGTGATGTCACAGGGTCAGCCACAGGTCAGACCAGGTGACTTATCCCGGCTCTCGGTGGTAATGATACAGGTCGGATGGGAACGCCATGCATCACCCGTCTGTTTCAACAGAACTGAGCGGTTTCACCAGACCGTAGAACCAAAACGCACAGAACAGAACCAGTCATCCCTGCAGGCTGTGTCACAGCTGGAGCAGTGATGAGTGAGCTATGACATAAACTGAGGCTCAAACGCTTTATAAGAAAACCAGTACAGATGCAAACGGACTTTTGAGGATGGATGGAAACAATCTATGAGGCTCACTTCTTCGATGTGTTTTCCGTGTGACACTGATTTGCTCGCACTCGTGCTGTGATCTAGAAATACACAATATGCCATAATGTGCTCGAGAGTGTGAATGTGAGGAACTGACTTTTACAAACGAGCTAAGACACGTCACACATATGACAGAAGGTAGCAGCCAGGATCCAATTATATCCAATATGAACTGAAACTGCACTACGCTGTAGCAAAGTATACTACCAAGCTAAATATAATATGGTATCCCTGGGAGCTCATCACACGGCAACATCGGACGCATGAAAATAAGGAAAACATCTTCACCGATTGGTCAGCGTGTGCAGCGTTTGGGATAACACAGGAAACACGGTCGAACACAGAGATGCTGCGCGTCCATGGAAACAGCCTCAAAGGGACGGTTAAAAAGTGATGCACGCAGCGGGGAACGCGCTTTTGGTTGTCACGGTTTGTGACTAATAAAAGGTCTTACGTTTGGAGATCTGCAGGAGGAATACTCTTTTGATACCTTAAGTAAGAAGGTCGATCGACCTCTACGTCTATATTTTTATATATTTTAAAACTAGATTTCCTTTCTTGACTCAGAAAAGCAGCGTTTACAAGTGGAGGTCCAACAGAAAAAGCTGAAAACTAACATCTAACACCTCTTTCTCTGCTTTAGTGCTGAACAAGAATTCTATTAAGCAGGTCCCTAATGAGATTAGCTTCTCTGCTAAACCCCACCAGCCCCATGTTACGGTTACGTCACCAGCGCTGCACAAATTATTATATAAAAACGGGTCAGTTAAAAGTCCAAAGTTTTGTGTTCCAAACACACTGAACATGGACAACAAGACCAAGTTTGCAGCCACACCAGCTGCCCTGTGAGGCAGAAACAATACTGTTACTGAGAGACAGCTAAAACATCATGACAAACTGCTCCTAAAATGTGTCCAGTTAGTCTTAAAGTCAGTATTAAACCTAAATTCAGCTTTCTTACAGTGAGATGAGGTTGTGTTTGTTTCCCGTGTGCTACTGTTAACAGCGCAGACATGGAAGGATGATGGAAGGATGATGAGACATGTAACAGTCTGTTTGTTAGAGACACACAGCGGACAGTGGAAGGGTGTGATAGAAAACATGTCTGTGGAGTAAACCGCCACCTGCTGCTGGTTAGCTTAGCTTAGCATAAAGACTGGAAGTTTTTTTAGCATAAAAAGTGAAAATGGACTGTTTTGGGGGAGTTTCGTGCAGGACTACGAGATAACTGGGGAAATGCCAGGATGTTCACTTTCATTTTAATGATTATTAGACAGATACATTCGCTAAAACTACTCTTCCCTGTGTGCACAATGGCTGGCGCACACATCCTGCATCCATTTGGAGCGCTACCTGCACGCAGCATGAAATAGGCACCTGCAGGGATAGTGTAAAGACAGCATGGGGACGATTGCAGGTGTCTGTTGCTACAAAGTGGAGGGTGTCTGAAGCTGCTCTGATTGGTCCACTGTGTGTGTGTGTGTGTGTTGTGTGGCACACATTTGAAAACACAGGTGTTGTTTCTCATTATCAGCTCTCACATTGGCAGAATGATAGACACATACTTGCCTTTGTCACAACACACTTTACACAGCGCTTATGATGACGCCGCCGTCGCTTCCTCTGCCGCGACCTCAGAGATGTGGAAATTTCTCCAGTCTGTTCTGAAGTACGCGAACGACTCTTTTCACCAGACAGCGGCTCGTCTTCGTGAACGCAGGGTTCAAGAGTGCGATTATTTCCAGCCTCAGAGGTGTTAGCTGCTGTTTCCACCTGTTTCTATTATTTGCTTTTCTGAGGCAGCATCAATCATCTCCTTTAAGATGACTTTAATCTTGAGATGACTCACACAGTCCACGGTCACCAGGTTATGCGTGAAAAACTACAACACCCTACAACTTAACAACAACACCCTTTGCTGTTAATAACGCTCCTCATGCAGCTGTTGTGGCGTTACTGATGTGGTTTCTGATGCTGATGCTGTTTGGTCCTCGCAGCTCAAAACACGTCGCATCTCGTCTCTTAACTCTGTGCAAGAAAGCAAATATGGGCCGCTCACTGGTCTGTCTCGCTGTCAGTCACTACTGTAGCCAAGTCATCAGAGCAACATTTGAGCATCACTTCTGCTCGTGCGCTAATTTCCCTAACTGAAAACAAGCTCATAGAGAGTTCAGTAACGGTGGCGGTGGCGGTTCTCGACCTCCGCGAGGTCAGTGACGTGTTTGAGTGGGGTAAAACGTGAGTAAAGGCCACTCTGAGTTAGCGAAAGGGCTGGTGTGAGCTCATCCTGTCAGTTTCACCAAAGAGCTCGCGGATGTCACTCTCTGATAAATTGTGTTGAATAAAGGAATTTTTAGCATTAGCGAGGCAAACCTAACTTTAACACCAGTCAGTTATCTACAGCGCCACCCAAACAGCTCAGACCCATCGAGGCACGGACTACCACCAGACCTCTGAGGGTGTTCTGTTTAATCTGGCATCAAGGAATTTGAAAGTCCTGCAGGTTGCTAGGTGGTGCTTCCATGGATTAGTTACAACTCAACACCTTGAGCTCTCTGCCGTGTTCGTTTGCAGTGTGGCGGGGCACGTTGCCTTGCAGAATGAAGCTGCCGCGGTGAATACCATGCCTGCAACAATGATAAAGTAGCGGTACGTGTCAAGGGAGCATCCACACGAATGGCGAGGACCCAAGGTGTCCCAGCAGAACGTTGGCCAGAGCATCACACACCAGCCTCTGCTGGCCTGTCTTCTTCCCATAGCCCCGTACACAGTGAACTGCTGCACTATGTATTCTGTCGCAATAGCTTTTCCAGCATTTTGTGCTACGGTTGGTCTATCGTTGCATCGGACCAGATGGGCAAGCCCTCGCTCCTCATGTGCATCAGCGAGTCTTGGGGGTCCGTGATCCCATGATCCTGTTCACTGGCTGGCCCTCTTTGGACCGCCTTTAGCAGCTACTAACCAAGACATGCTGTTTTGAGGCTGCTCTGGCCCAGTCGACTTGCAACTACACTTAGGCCTCTGTCAAGATGCTCATGTTTGCCCATTTTTACTGCTTCCAGCAAGTTAATCTTTGTATTATGCTGTAGAAAGTTTGGGATATCTAGGTTTAAATACATACAAATACACATATAAATACTCTGCATACAAGTGAGCTTGCAAGCAGACGTGAAGTGAAGTGTTATTTAAAAAGTTTAACTGAGGAGCTGACAGACTCTGATCACAAGGCTCCTCCTGGTGGTTGGATTGGAAAGCAACATAGAGTCTGTGTGTGTGTGTGTGTGTGTGTGTGTGTGTGTGTGTGTGTGTGTGTGTGTGTGTTACAGAGTGTTCAGCGTGAGCATGAGGAGCATCTCTGCTTGGAAACATAATGAGTTTCACCATGACACTGTGAGCTTGTTGTTCCCACACAGAAGAGACAGGAGGGTGGGACAGCGTGTGTGTGTGTGCGTGTGTGTGCGTGTGTGAGAAAGAGAGAGAGAGAGAGAGACAATAAGAGAGAGTGCTTAGTGCAATGTATGACAGCCTGGTGTGCGCACAGCGGTGCCTTGTCCACATGTGAAGCCGTTGTGTGTGGTTATTACTCAGACAGGATGAGCAGGGAGGGGAATCATCTCTGGCCCTTTGTGTTTGGTTGTTGATCAGTCAGTGCTTGCGTTAAAGCGTAAAGCTGATCATCAGTCTGGTTAGGGTAAATAGGTTTTAAAAGCAAATTACACTGCAAATATCAAACATATCAATACCCATATACATATATACATAAAAACATGCTGTGGGGTTATTTAATCTATAAACAATGTATATTTGATAAACGTCTCATGTTTGACTTAAATTCTTCATCTGAAAAGCAACTAAAGCAAAGGTCAGGTGAAGGAACAGAAGCAGAATGTAGCTGAACATTAAATTATTAGAATACAATCACCCCAAAATTAAATTCCACTGTTGCGAGTGAGCCTTCCACATATACTGGTAATTGTCTTAATTTACTGGAAAGAGTGTTTTTTATCACCTGGTTGAATCATTAAATTCATTCACAAGGTATTTTATGGCTGCACAAACACACCGAATTAAACAGCTGAACATTGTTTGTCTGCCAACATTAGTGTGTAACGACTGGACTGACTGCTGGGGCTGCGAGGTCCAAGAGGATATGTGTGTAATGCATGGATGTGTGTAGCATCCTGTAAGTTCTCTATGACGTCACTGGTACATTTCAAAATGGAGACAAATCCATCAACTTTAACCCAGGCTGTGTAACCTGTACAGCATGCATGTGTGTGTGTGTGTGTGTGTGTGTGTGTGTGTGTGTGTGTGTGTGTGCACGCATCAGTATTTATCCATGTGAGGAATGTTGGCTGGAAACATTTCTCTGCTGGAGTCCTCCCAGAATGCATCATGGCCACCAATACAGAATGAGCCATCCAGCTAAAACAGATGCAAGTATTTTAGTAGGAGGCTGCGAGTCCTCTGCTGGCAGGCGCTTAATGCAATATGTGGCCGTAAGATGAAGTCACAAACATTGCAACTGTAGTCGACTCCCACTCGCCGGGCAGCACAGACAGGGCATTATGTGGACGAGTACCAGCTGGTACCACGGGCTCCTCATCCTCCTCCGGGACTTCATTTGTTGCTGCCTCTGAGATCAGGACATGGAACTGAAATCGAAGAGCAAACCTGTGGACGTTCTCCTCGGATACATCGTCGCCCTCTGCTTTTGCACACTTTGTCCGGCCGAGAGACGTGAGTAGAGCTCTGATGCCTGTGGAGGGCATCGTCTGTCACTGGTGGCGGCAGGAAGGGACGTGGACGTTGATGAGGCTGCAGAGGGCCACTGAGACAGATTGTTGATGTTTCCTTCTCTTCTTTTAAAGCTGTAGCTCCCAACACTTGACAAGGTCGACAAATCTAATATATCAAAAGAACAAAAAAAAGACAGAAATTCATTTGTAATTATCGCCCCGAAGCTGAAATCATCTGGGGACCTCCTCGAGCTTTGGGGCCAACTGTGGGTCCCCAGCCCTCAGGTTGGGAGCCACTGCTTTAAATACAATCAAAATGAGGGGTTAACTTATGTCCACTCCACTCAGCCGGTGTCCGTGGGATTTGTTTTCAGTGCAGGATGAGCAAAACCACTCAACAACACTGGCACTTGGACTCTACGTGTGATTAAGAACTTGGTTTGGATCAGATAAAGGCTTTCAAACAAGATATAACATGTTAAACAATGAGCTTTACAGGTGCGGACAGGTAAGCTGCTTTACCTTCAGACAGAGCCAGGCTATGTCGTTGTGCTAAGCTAAGCTAACAGGCTGCCTGCGGCGGCTTCTTAGTGCAGACATGACATCATCTGACTCTCCATCAGAGTGAATGCTTCTGAAAATGTTGAACTAGTCCTTTGAGCGTAATATGAGGCAGATTGTGAATGATTAAATACTGCAAACTAGAATTAAAACCTACATTATATTTTAGTCTGCGTGATGTGTGTGTGTGTTTACCCATCACACACACATCACCGGTGGATATGTGATGTGGCAGAAAGTGATGGAGGAAGTATTCCGATGCTTTACTTAACTTACCAACACCATGCTGTAGTCAGTGTTTAATTACTAGTGTAAGCCCTGCATTGACAGTGTGGGTTGGGTAAATGTGTGTAAAGTGTAATCAGGGGGATGTAATTAAAGTATTAAAGTGTTAGTAGTGAGTACTGTAATGCAGAGGAATGTCCCCTGTGACTGTTACAGTATAACATATTGTATGTATTCATGTTAAAGCAGGAATACAGTGCTGCAGTTGAGGTGGAGCTCAGTGGAACCAATCTTGTATATGACTGCAATTCATTATATAATATGCTTTTTAACTAATGCATGTCCATAAACCCTTTCTGCTCTACATGCATTAGGTCAGACGCTTTGTATGTATCTTAATTAAAGTAACCAGTAACCAAAGGCACCATATAATCAAGTGAGAGCTATAATATGCATGTCTGTTTGTAGAGAAAAAGTATTAAAATATCTCAGAATTATACACAGCAGCACTTCAGTGAATGTACTTTCCACCTGAACAGATTGCAAAATGCAAGTAGACCGCCACACTCCACGTTAACCCTGCACGCTCTGTAACGCGTTTCCCTCGCCGCTGCCTCACAGCTGTTGTTCCAACAAACTCCCTGTTTCAGGCGGTTGACGTTCACTCTGACTCTGCTCTCCTCTCCCAGTTTGCACTGTTCCTCCGGGTCCCGTGACGGTCCCGGAAAACAACACGGCTGACGTCCAGCTGGTGAAGATCAGCTCCGGCGGTGATGTAACGCTGACGGTCGCAGTGAACCCTGAAGATCTGTTCTACCTTAAAGGAAACGCCCTGATGGTGAAGAAAGGACTCGACTATGAGGTGAATACAGGACGTGTGAGACTTTAAAACATGTAGCCCTACACATATTTGTTATTTCTGCGCTTGTTACTAGTTATTTATCACTCAAAATATGCACCTATACCTTATTACAATCATATATAATCAATAAACTACTCTTTAATCCCATTTAATCTCAGGTAATGTGAATAATGTCCAAGCAGGTGGAGCTTATCGTTCCTGTGCTCAGGACACACTGTGTTCAGGATAAGACAAGTGTCTCAAATCTGGTTTTGAACAACATGAATTCAGGATTAAATGATTTGTAACAGAATCACTGTGGAAAGAGAACGCGTGAAAGCAGCAGCTCGGATGAGATGATCCTGCTGAGGAGAAGCAGCGAGTCCCCTGACTGGACAGATTCAGTCAGTGAGATGAGCCAATCGGGGCTCAGTCCAGTTGTGATGCACTTCCTGAAACTGATTTTAAGCAGTAGCTTTACTAAATATCTACCTACACCAGGATGAATAAAAGACCATTTTTAGAGTATTACTGGTGTTTGGATGAAGTGACTGTGTTTGTGCTGTGTGTCTGTGTCAGTCACTGTCCAGCGCAGCTCTGGTGGTGTGGGTGCAGTGCAGCAGGGCCGGCTCCAGATCTGTGAGTAAACCAGTCCAACACAACGTCACACGGTTCAAGAGGTCAAGAGGTCACGAAGCGGAGCTCTACCTCGTACATCGAGACACAACTGTGTGAAAGTGTGTGTGTGTGTGTGATTGTAAACTGATTCGGCTTCGCTCTCTTCAAGGTCAACGAGTCCGTCGAGGTTCTGGTGGAAAATGTGAACGACAACCCGCCGAACTTTGCGCAAAACCACTTCGTCCTGGAGGTGAACGAGGTGAGCGTCTCACAGCTGCAGGGACACGCTGGCACTGTATGTGGTGGCGGGAAGTAACTAAGTACATTTACTCAAGTACTGCGCTTACAGTACAGTATTATGGACCTGGTCACCTGGGTGACCTGGGTTTCATGTTTACTCTTTGGTTTCGTCTCCTGCAGCTCATTCCGGTCAACTCCACCGTTGGACTGATAGAAGCCACAGACGTGGATTCAGAGCCGCTGTACTATCGCTTAGAGCCTGCAACGGTAAGAACCTCAGTCCAGTCTAATGTCCGGATGATACACAGATGCTGGAGCGTCACTCAGTTCTTCAAGAAACACTGATATTTACAACATGAAAAGGTATTTACTGTATGTTATTAGCTTTTAATAGCAGACGATGCCTGTTGGTTAATGTTATTAGGGTGTTTGGTCTGTTAAGGGAGAGATTCCCGACCTAGGGGCTGGTACCCCACATGAGGTCTAAGCACAATCATAAAATGTCACGATTAAAGTCATAAGAAAGAAAAAAATATTTCTTCTTTGACACTTTATGTTTGAGTATAGAGACATACATATCATATGTTTGTTCCAGTGGCTGAAGACGTCGAGGACAAACAGTTGAAAGGACCCAAAGTAGCTGATGAGGAAATATTTTGTTTTTTGGTAGATACATTTTTTTACGAAACAGTAGATGCTGCTACCTTGTTGCTCATCTCAATCCTTCAACTGGAGGAACAATCTGTGAAGGAACATCCTGTTCTGTTAGTTTCCTGAAGTTTTACTCTACCCACCATGCTCTGATTATTACATTATTAATGAATGACAAACTAAAACAGAATGAACAGGGATTTCTACTTCAATCAATCTCTGTCCATCAAACCAGGATAAGTACTTCCGCCTGGAAAACATCAACAGCCCAAAGATTCTTGTCAGAAGCATCCTGGATTACGACGTCGTGCAGAAGATCTCTCTGGTTTTACACGTGCAGGTAGAGTCATCATTCACAGAACAACAACACCCTCCGTTCAGCTGCTTCCCTCTGACCTCTGACCTGTGGGACTGTGCCACATGTTCCAGGACACGTTCAACGCTTCGGCCTCCAACGAGCCCTTCTTCACGTCCGTGGCCTCCATCACGGTGCACGTGAAGGATGTTGACAACCGGCCGCCGTGGTTTCAGCCCTGTTTGAGGACCAACTTGGGGATCGCCAAGCTGTGCGTGAGCAGCGGCTACAGGGGCAAAGTCAATCTGACTGAGAAGGAGGTGAGTGTGTGAATGGAGAATCAGTCCAAACACATGCGGCTCACACACGCTGGGGACAATCGGACTGTGGCCTCTCACGAACAGCGTCCACATAATGTTCGTCAGTATGATGTGATTAAAAATAAAGTACCATTCAGTCACCCGGCAGATGGAAGTTATTCTTATAACTGCTCACAGATCAGTGGGGAGAGGTGTTGATGAAACAGTGAAAAGCGTCACTTCACCTATAACTACAGGGCCCGGGATGACGAGATGCTGACAGCTCATCTAGGAAAACCAGAAATGTAACTAAGTACACAACAAACTATGTGAAAGGATTGTAAAATATGATGTTGTTTTCATAAATGAAACTGCCCAGCAGCTGACACGGGTGCAGCAGGAGCAAGTCGTCGATTAACTGATTGAACGATTATCGGAAAATTCATTTCAACTAATTAAATAATTGTTAAAACAACAAGCTTCTTTTCTTGCTTCCTGACAAAACTCGGACAGTTTCACGTTCCCTCTGCAGTCTGCAGTCTGGATTCTTTCTTCCCTCCTATTTCCTGAGTAGCTTTTGAAACGTGGGATCAAATGCAGTGGGTCCTGCGCCGTTGGTATTTGCTAGACTCTGAGGGAAATGCAAAGTGATGTGGTTGTCAAGGCAACAGGAAAAGTTGTCTGTTTCCGCCTCATTTTTATACTCATAATTGTATTTGATGATAACAACACTGTGCTTGCATGTTTTTTTTACCAACAACCAACTGAATAATGGAGAAAATAATCAATAAATCAATAATTTATATTCCTGATCATGCTAACGTCCTTGAGCAACATTTCCAGTGCAGGACCAGTAAAAGATCTGGATACTTCCTCCCTCCTCTGATCGATACTTGAATCCACAGGAGGGGCCGTTGGTGCTGGAGCCCGGCCCGGTGTTCGCCAAGGACGGAGACAAGAACAGGAGCGAGCAGATCAGCTACAGAATACTCCGAGGTTTGAACTGCACCACATTACTGAAACTATCATTGTTGAACCAACGATGAACAGGGAAACACAGTGTCAGTGTCCTCTGCGGCCGTCATTATCTCGCTTTTCAGGAGGATCTTTGGAACTGAGGGCAGTTGTGAGCTGAGGACGGTGGTAGTGAGCTGCCATGCCCTGAAGCGCCCTCGCTTTATTCATTTACTGTTTTCATTTGATTTTGTGCAGCGCTCATAGTTAGGGTCATGTTCTTGTAGAATTACATTCGACCAGACCTCTGTGTTCCTCTGTAACCATCGCCCCCTCATGGCCATTAGAAAGAATGCAGGCTCCGAGCCTGTCTGCATGGGCTTCGCTCTTCAGACGCAGAGGCTTCATCCTCTATTGATCCAGTCTACGATCAGAGGAAGTGAGCTGATGTTGCCAAGCCACTGTCAGTGTCAGCATCTCTGTGTGTTGGTGTGCTTATGTTTTCAAGGCTTTTAAAACATAATGATTGTATTCCTCCCTCATCAAAGGGTCAATAGCTTTTGATTAACCAATTAATTATCAGTTTACTGATCACTCAGCTATTTCCTATTATCAAAAGAAGCTGGGTTTATTTCAATAATTATGTTGTATTTGATTAGTGTTCCTAATAAACTGGCTACTTGAATGAATAATTACTGGGACTTCATGATTACTGTATGTAATGTAATGATCCAGTGGGGGGGTGCACTGTATATAAGGCTGCTCTGAATAAAGCTTTGATGCACTGATTTCTCATCAGGAAACGAGGGGAACATCTTCCAGATTGATGAGGACACAGGGAACATCACCATGGCCAAAGCTGCTGACATCGTGGGCCCAATAACGCTCACCGTTCTGGTAAAACTGTTGCTGTTTTTGTTTTTGAAATTACTGGGGGACATTTGGCGAAGAAATGTGCGGAATTTCAGTCGAGCTTTGGTGAAACTCACCCGTCATCCTCGCCTGGCGTCAGGCCTCGCAGGTGACCAACAGGGATCAGTTCGCCGTGACGCAGGTCACCTTCGAGGTGATGAAGAAGAGCAGGAACCCTCCCCGCTTTGAGAAGGAGCGATACGAAGGATTTATCTACAGCAACTCCGTCCCCGAGAGCATGATCCTCCGAGACCGAAGCACCAACCGGCCCTTCAGGGTCCGAGCTCGGGACGAGGACTTCGCCGCTGTGAGTCTCTTTCTGTGCAGCTGTTCAGATATCAATGAACACTGATTATTCCGAGTGATCGAACTTCACAGTTTCATTTTCAAAACTAGTCTTTGTATTAACCTGTTGCAGATTCCTCTAATCGAAACAGCATTAGATTAACATAAAAAACCAGACGATCGCAATACTGTGTCCTGATTGGCTGGATAGCTTAAAGCGCTGAAATGAATCAGGCTGACTCAAACTCACCCTAAGGTCTCTCAGTGTGAGCTTGTGTTGTTATCAGTATTATCATAATTTTAGCCATAAAACTAGCCATGTACACATGTATGTGTGGGTTTGTTTCTGTGGTCAGGAATCACCGAATGCATCTTTAAATCATGTCTGATGTACTGTGTGTGTCAGGGCGTGAACCCAGATGTGAAATACGAGGTCCAGTACAGCAGCTACGTCAACGTGACCTCAGATGGCTTCGTGATCCTGAAGCGAGTTGTGAAGACGGAGTCCTTCGCGCTTCAGGTGACCGACGGACGTGCTCACGTTGAACAATCAAGCACAACAAAATACCCTCACCGACTGACACGGCGTGGTTTTTAAGATGTAAAGATGCTTCTGTCTGTGTTTCATTCAGCTCAGAGCGGTGGACGCAACGACAGGAGAGTTCGGAACAGCCGCCCTGTCTGTTCAGGTCATACCGGGTGAGGCAGTCACCGTCAGATCAGTGATAATGAAACAGCAGTAACAGCAGCAGTAAATAGCACCTGACGGGCTGTGTGTATTCACTGGTGGTGCCATGCTGAACCTACCAGCCAATATAAAACTCCTGCTTCTTTACCACGAATATAAAAAACTGTACTTTGTATAGACTCATTTGTTCACGGAGCTGCTGCCCCAAATGCTCTTTAAAGCACCAAGTGTGGATTCATCTGCTGCTGAAAATAGTCCCCAACAAACTCACAGCTTTTTTTTTCCCTGACTCAGTCATAATTATGTGGAACCAAAGGCAAAATGAATAACTCTGAGGAAAATGTTCAAGTCTCACATGTTTTGATATATTTTACATTTATATATTTGAGTTAAAGGTGGTCAGCAGATCCTGAGGATAATGTTTTGTTAGACAAACGGTGCCGGTGTATTCTCTAGTCATCCGCCTGTCTTCACCTGCAGCTGTGGCCATCCCGTCGCCCTCGAACGTCGGCTACCGGCCAGGTGACATGGCGCTCCTGGGTCTGATCATGGCAGCTCTGCTGGTCCTCTGCCTCATCGTGATTGGCTTCTTGATCTCCCGCTTGTGGAAGGGAAATGCCAGCATGGACAAAATATGTGAGGTCAGTGGGTGTCTGTCTTTCGCCTCTGTGTGAGCAGCATTTAAACACCACAAATGCTTCATGGGCAACACTTTATGCAGTACAGGGTGTTGTTTTGTGATGGTTTTAGTTTTTCACAGATCGTAGCTCTCTTGAATGTGAAAAAACATCATTTACATCCTTCTGTTTATTACTTTTAACTGACTTTGCACATAAACATAGATGCTGTGTTCCATTTAAACTCTTCATGTCTTTGAAGCCTTTACTCTCACTGTGTTACTTCCACACTGTAATTGTTTAGACGTCAGGGACGGACTCAGCTGTTCAGTGCTGCATGTGCAGAGCTGCTCCCGTGTGGCTTTGATGAATATTCATGGGCTGAAATCCACAGAAGGGCTCTGTGTTAAAACAGAACAAATGAACCTTGCACACTCTCGGGAACCACGGTGGCATCTGTAACATTGAACAATATCCTCCATGCTTCATTAACTGCTGTATTAATGCGGGGCCTCTCTCCTGCCTATAGTGCCTGGGCCCCTGCCTGAAGTCTGACCAGCCGCGGTCCGGCCACAGGGACTCCCTGCAGTACACCAACGACGGCTTCCAGAATGAGGGCGACCCGAGCCGCGGGGGCGCCAGACGCTGGAACAACGCTCTACCCAGGAGGAGCACCTTTCCCCAGGCACGAAGCCGCGTCATCCCCTTGGAGAGACGGAGCCGCCACTGCTCCTCCTGTGGCGTCTACACCAACCACGTCCCCAAAGGGAGCCCCTCCGCAAGACCATCCAGGAGGGGCAGAGGAGACGGGGACGAGTACAGCACGAGGTCGATCCTGACCAAGCAGAGGAGGAAGGAGGGCCAGAAGACGGTGTGGTTCAAGGAGAGCGAGGACTCATCCGACATCGAAGTGGAGATTATCCCGGACACTGTGGGACGGGTGGAGGAGGAGACTGAGGAGGAGCTGGAGGTGGAGATGGAGGGGGTTGTCAGAGACCCGGCAGCCCCACTGCGAGATTCTGACAGCGGGCAGGAGAGCCAGAGCACAGAGCCCGGTGAGGAGCAGGACCATGAAAATCCCAGCTCAGAAAAAAAGAATGGCAGTCAGGAGCAGGAGGGCTGACAGCGGGGGTCAGAGGTCAAACTCAAGTCCGAGGAAATGTTCAGGAAACTGAGCTGTTTGTTTTCTTGTCACTTTTTGGAGACGGCAGCCTGAAGCAGAGGGCTTCAGCGGTCCAGGATCTGTGCATACCTGCCAAACCTCAAGAACAGATTCAAGGATCCAAAAAGTATTTGTTTTCTACTGTGAGTATCTTAGTATGACGTGTCTGAGGTAATAACTTTATACAGTGTTTAAACATCTTGTCTCTAGTGTTGGTCAGGTTACACTGTGAGATGAGATCTTTCTATAAATCTCAAATGAGGTGACTTCAACTTGGGTCCTGTTTTGGTGGTTTTGGTGAGCGTTCACTGGTTATAGACTGGAAATTAGCAGCTATGTTGCTTCAGCCAAATGGGACAAAAGACACGAACAGTTAGAGACGACAGGTCCCAAACAAACCCCACACCTGTGCAAACCTGTGCAGAGTGTGACAGGGAGCCAGAGTGAAACTGGAACCTTCTGGTTCTGTTCCAGATCTGAAAAACTGAAACTAACTCCTAATCCCACTGACGTGTAGTTACTCAAATGAAAATCCAGGTATAATTGTTATATTGTTGTTGTTTTTTAAAAATGTAACAAACAACATTTCCCACAAGCCCACTGACTATCTGTGTGAGCAAGTCCAATGTCCCCAGCAGGACAAAGAGGACTGAACAATGCAGCAACATTGCGGCCTTACAGTATATGAACGCTGCTGATTATCACACGGTGTACATGTTCTTGTCTGCAGTACAGAATTCTTCTTCATTAGTGTCATTACAAATATGAAAAACACTGTTTTTCATTCCTTTAATGTGAATGTAGATTGGATTGAGTTGGAAGCCGAACTGTCCAAACTGCTGCTTTGTCTCCATCCTGACTGACTGTCTGACTCTCGACATGCAAAACCACTGAAATAAGATCCAAGCTGTAACGAAGTGGCATTGGGGCAAATCTGTAAAGTGTCTTTGGTACTGCTTATTAATAAGGCACCGTATGGAGGGTTAATAATTGTAAGTTACTGTGTAATTGTAAGGGCTGCAACTGACTAACTTAGACTTGGACTTAATCAAATAATTACATCTGGCTTCTTCTGAAGACAGTTCTGTTCTGTCCGACTAACAGTCAGCACCCTGAGATACATTAACTCTGATGTAAGACAAGGGAATGAGGCTGTTTCTCACATTTGGGATAATAGTTAATTGTCAATAAATCATTTAGTGATGAATTGTCAAAAGCAGACTCTGTCTCATAAGTCATTAGTAAAGGGGTAAAGTGTTTGCGATTCAAATTAGACATCAGCAAACATTAGAGTGTAATTATAATTGGAAATTAAAAGTAGCTGTAATGATAATCTGTTGACTCTGCAGTTAGAAATGAAATAACTGGACATCCTGATGTTACTTACTGAAGTCAAATAGGTAAAAAGACAGAAAGAGTTGTTCTATGACCAACAAATGATCTATAAAGCATTGGTGTATTAACATTAATAATAAAGGTTATAAAGGTGCCTTATTAGAAAGCAGCAGTGATCTTGATTTGTTGGGTTTTTAATTCACTTGACAAACCGAGAACAAACTCTGCTTCTGGTCATTTTAGCAGTTTGTTTACAAGTTTCTTCAGTGAATTTTCTGGAAACGCACCCGAGAGTTTACAGCGAACCACAGAGACCGACCACGACGGAACCTTTCCTCCACTCCACCCTCCTCTTCTAGTCACCTCGAGTCAGGTGAGGAAGCCGGCTGACGGCACGAGTCAAACAAAGACCTCTGTCTGCGGTGAGAGCGATCACCGCGGCGCCGCCATGACCTCAGCCTCCTTCCACCCCGCACAGCCCCCCCCACACAGCCCTACTAAACTGAACCACAGGTGTCTGGACCTTCCACAGAAAACATGTGAAGACAAACTTTATCTACTGAATACTAAACAGCTGAGAAGATGTTTTTATGTGGACTGTATTTTATTGAGCATGTCAACGTGAATTAACCACCTTTATGGATAAATCTATGGTTAATGTACAGTATAGTTGACGTTTGGTACATTAAAGTGATTGATCGTAGAGGATAATAAAGTTTGAAGCATTAGTTGGGTCTGGAGATCGCCTCACTGGTGATTTATTTCAGAACAAAGTGTCTGACGAATAGAAAACTGCGATCTTTCGACAAAACTTCTACCTTAGATTGTTTTTTGTGTTTCAGCACGAATACTGTTTCCACCGCTGATGCTCGGACTGTCACGTCACGCCTGGAGACTGTGTGTTTGGCGATCAAGCAGATACACACATCATCTCCCAGGAAACCTCAACCACAACTGTTTTCACACTGTGGTTTTTGTAGAGATGTGTGTCAAAGTTCACTGTGTAGGAGTTTCAGAGAAGCTGGTAGGTTTGTTACCTTTGGACAGAACAAGCTTTTGCCCCGTGTTCAGTCTTAATTAGCTGAACTACCCAGTTCCCTGCCATGGTTTGATACTTAGCTCAGGGACATGAGGATAGGATCAGCACATTTAGCCACTGTTACACATAAAGGGCAGTTAATTGGACTCTTAAAAACTGTTTATTCAGGCCAATCAAATCACATTAAGATACATCTCAAAGTCAGTAGTAGAGGATCGACTTCCTCCTAAAATGCAAATTTACACGTTTTAAATTTAAAAACACATCCCTGATTAAAAAAAAAAAAAAAAAAAAAGACATGATCACTTTAATGTTTACACAACTAACTGATCCCTGATCACACATGAACACCCGTCACACAACCTCAAATCAAATCTTCAACCTGTCTCACTCACTCAAACCATACCAATTCTTTAGATCAGTGCATTTGGGCTCTACACAAAGTCTATTGCTATTTACGGTTTGATTGCAAAGCAACAGAAAACGTGTGCAGCACAAACTTGGATTTTTCAGCTTTGCACTTGAATGTGTTGTTCCAGCTCAGGAGGCGCTTATTTGGCCTTGGCGAAGCCCACCCTGTTGTTCTCGCGGTCAAAGACGGTGTAGTACTGGCCGATGAATACATCGCCCAGAATCCACAGGGGCCCGGCGGGCGGGGGGATGTTGAGGCCCATGAAGCCGCTCAGACACATGGTCTTGCCAGCCTGGCTTACCTGGATGACGTGGGAGGAGAAAGACGCACAGTGTGAAACAGAAAACAAACTGGATGCTGTAGCAACACGCAGGCACCTCTGGGTGACAACACGCCAGCCTCCTCCTGGCTTTGCCAAGTCAAACAAAGCTGCGTTTGTTGAGTTTGTCATGACGCAACACACGGTCACAGTGTTGTATTGTTAGCGCGGGAGCGGCCTCCCCATCGCCTCCTGCTGGACAGTAAACAACTGTGCACCCAGTCTCACCTTGAGGATGTACTGCTCTCCGGTCAGAGTGTAGGCCTGCCCGCCCAAGTTGAAGGTGATGACAGGCAGCGACGGGATCTTGTCACAGTTCACCATGTACTGAAACACAGCACAGCACAGTTCAGCTCATGTTCAGGGTCATTCGTGTTACTGCAAACTGAACTGACTTCAAAGTAAAAGCATTTAAGCTCTAGTGAGTATTTGGTGCAGCAGGAAGGTGTGTCTGTGGGACCGAGGCCAAGTAAACTCCATCGTGTGTGTTCATGCATTTGCTGGCTTGAGTCTTGACAAAATACTGAATTCCAGACTTGTCCTTTAAGGGTGTTGTGTGTATCGTAAGTCAGCCTCTTCATCAGAGCGGACGGACGTGTCTCTCACCTCTCCCTGGATGAGTGGAATGGCTCCGATAGCTCTGTGCAGAGACTGGATCTCGCTCGTGGGGCCGGTGATCAGAGACGTCCCGGTGTCCACGATGGCCTCACAGCCGTTCTTACACAGGCTCAGCTGGCTGCCCACGGTCATGCTGTGGCACAGACACGCGCTTTCAGTATCGAAGGTGGTTTGGAAACGATGCACCAAAGTCATGATGTGAATGACAAGGCTTTTCACAATTTCCCAGGGTTCTTTGATAACGCGTTTTGCCTGATTTATATTTTGGAGGTTTTCACTGAAGCCTTATATTCATCTACATTCGCTCCAGAGCCACCAAACTCCTTTATCATAAACAGTAGTTTTATAAGTACAGTCCATCATCGCCGCTTGGAGAAACTGCTGGAGCACTCACCCATCCATGTGGATCTGCCAGTAGGCCTGGCGGGAGATGTCGACGTAGTGGAAGTCACCTGAGTAGTATTTGGGGTCGGTTCCTCCCAGCAGCAGCTCACCGCCAGGCTCAGTGTCCGGGTTCCTAACGTTAAAACATTCATGTGGTTAAAGCACAACTGAAGCGGCAAACAGGTGCCTTGTTAAACATCAACTACAATAGAAACTTGTCAACCACTTGTCAACCATCTGAACTCTAAATTCAGATACGTTATCACTTGTTGTCGACTTTCACCAAACGTTTGTGAGAAAGATCCATCTGCACATGATCTGTGTCGACTACCGTTATCGGTGACCCTGCACAGACACAGCTACTGTCGACCACAGGCGCCTGCTTGTGTTTGCAGGATGCTGCGTTCTCAGACAGATGGTCGGAACATTTGAGCAGCTTTGAGCAAAACACAGACAAATAAGCCGACAGTGACGGTGAAGGCGAGGTGGAATGAGACTGAACAGCAGCAGAGGACCAAACAGAACAGAAGCTACAATCTCTCTGGTTCCCCACCTGTTCAGGTAGAAGGAGAAGATGTTCTTCTCCACCTTCTTCTGGCTCATGATGTTGTCAAAGACTGGAGCCACCCCGTCCACAGAGATCCGGGGATAGGCCATGCCGAGGATCCCGTCAAACTTGGCTGCGATGAAGGCCACGCCGGGCTGCTTGATGGCTTCTCCGAAAAGCTGCTTTTCCACTGAAATGTCTCCAATCTAGAACAAGCAAGAATCGAAATGACCAAACATCAGAATAACACTGATGCTAATGTTTCCCGGTTCTTTCTGAGGAAGATCATTCTGCATGATGGTGACACGCTGGTGTCTCCATTAGGACAACAGGCCTGCACACAGCACATTTAAATCACACAGATGCTCCTACATCAGTTGTGTGTCCTACATGCCAGATTTCGCTGGCGGTGACTTCTTCTTCATCTTCAAAATTAACTTCAAGCAGAGTGGTCACCGATTTGATGGTGTAGAGGGCTAAACGGGTTCCAGTTGGCGCTTTACACTCTTACATAATGGGACGTCCTGCCTGCTCAGAAGGAGGCAGCAGCCAAATCGGCGGCCGTTTAACATTAAGACAGGCTGAAGCTGTCAGAAACTCACCGTGCATGTGTCCTGACTGAGGTAGCCCGACAAACTGCCTGTCCCATACTGGATGGCGAAGGCTGTGCCGTTCTTCACGTATGAGCTGGACTTGGCGGAGTTATATTTGTGGTGAAGCACTGTGAAAAGAGGAAACGGAGGGAATGTCTGGTTACATCTGAAGCTTCAGTACTTCACAGTTACAGCTGAGGCGCAGCAGAGTATTTGTGATTTCTACAGCGGGACTTACGACACGCAATGTCCGTGAGGGAGCAGTGAACGGAGGGCACCCACAGGTTGGAGGAGCCCGTGTCAAACACCACAGTGAAGGTCTGAGGAGGAGTACCCAGGCCGATCTCACCATAATACTGGGCCTGTTCAAAATAAAGAAAAACAACATATTTGTGACTGTAAACAACAACAACCATCAGCATGGTGAAATGTTTGTTTTTTCCAGAACTCTGCTGATCCAGGAAAAGAGATTACAACAATCCTTTAAAGCAGAGAAACTGAGCAGGTCTAATGACTGAAACAACAGCGTCAGCAAGGATCCGACGTTGGCTCAGTCTGATCTACTCTCGCTGCTGAAGAGGCAACACAGCTGTTGGTGTCAGCAAATGTTATTAGGACGCAGGTCAAATAGTCATTGAGTCACGTTAATAAATCACCTGTTATCCTTTTGAAATGACAGCGTGACACAAGTGATTACTGCACAGCTTTATCAGCTGTGGCAAACCTCTGGTTCATGTGACCTGGGTTCAAACCTGGATGCTCTAGCAGTTCTGTCAAGTCATCCAGACCTCAAACTACTTCCTCTTTCTGAGTGGAAGTAGTTCAAGATTTGAGCGCAGTTTCATTTCTGCATTTATTCTGAGATTGCATGTTACAGTGTGTTGGTTTGTCTCAATTACAGAAAATAAAACTATAACAGCAGCTGTAATTTCATTTTCCCCTGTGACAGCAGTAGCCTGTACCGGCAACCAAACCCAGGACCTTGTTTCCATGGGGCGACGGTGCTAACCACCGAGCAGCCGAGCCGTCTCAGTCATTTCTGACCTGAGCTCATAAACATGTACTGATACTGATATATGTGATAGTCCTACATAGATCAACATAATCCACTATAGATCTGCTTGACTATTTATCTCTAATGCTCATTAACCCTTGTGAAGCCTTCAGAGCAGCAGAAAGATTTCCGGGCGCTGCGCTCTGTGTGAACGCTATAAACCGCTCACTATTAAAGATGAAAAGTGATTAGCCAATATGTGAAGTGAAAACGAGAGCAAACAAACAAACGTGCCGTCAGCTGACAAAGATCAGGAGGACTAATGATCAGGAGCGAACACTTGAGTCAGCAGTCACGCGGTAAATGTTCCTCTTCCGTCAGCTCTCGCGGTGTCATCGGTTAAAGGCTGAGATTAGTCTACATCGGAATGAGTCAGCCTGTCTAAAAAGCTGTGTTTGTAGACGACTCACTGGTCTTGGCGGGCAAGTCTAATTTTCTATTCAGTTGGGAGGATTTACAGAAAAAGGCAGAGGAGGCCACAACACAACAGGACCTTTGTTGTGGCTCTCCCACGGCTTGGCTTTTTAGCTTCTTTGCAGGGGCGCATTAGGGAAAGCGAAGACTTAAAGGTCCACAGGTCAGTGGTTCGGAAAGTGATGCTTACGTCAAGGTAGTTCTTCAGGGCTTCTGGAGTGGGTCCATTACTGGAGGGAAAGCCAAAGTTGTACTTAAGGGAGTGCTTGTCGGCCAGAAGCTCCTCTGCTTTTCTCCCCGAGTCCGTCAACTCACGTCTGATGGAACGGAATTTCTTTAAGGGAATTCTGAATGGGCAGAAACGTAAAGGTTACTCAGGAACATTAATCTGTAGTCTGAAACCAAATCTCCCCCATATCTGATTCCTCTTTTAGTGATTTGAATCATATAACTGATACTAAGATGTGACTTTTGTAAAACAGCAAAACAACATGTGGCCTTGCAGATACGCTTCGACCCACATACTTGATCCTTATCTGCAGAGCGCTCTCCTTTGGAGTGTTGCGAAACACTGACACTTTGTGCATAACGCAATAAAGCCTGCTACCAAAGCACACCCGTGTAAATAAATGGGAGAAGGCTAAATAACAGAACGTCAGCACAGTTCGGCAGCAGGACAAACTTCCTCCTGAATGATCAGCCAGTTGAGTCAACGCCGCTCTGAAACTGTTCTAACACAGACTGCATATTCCAACCTTCATGAAGGAAGGTTTTAACATGCAGGACGTATTACAGTGATATTATATTAGACTGCATTCACTGTAGCTGGGTGTTCTCAATGATCTGGTGTCCAATTGTAAAAAGGTCAACTGCTTTCTTTACGCCTCATCATCATTTCCTCCTGAAAAAAAAAAGGAAATATGAAACTACGGGTGAAGTTTCTATTAGAGTCGTGTTGATCATACTATTACTTTCAGTGCCTGTAAAGGTTCAATGTGACTGGACACTAAAACACACTTTAAACTGGTCTCAACTCAGCAGATTAACAACAGTTAGCTGAAGGGAGACATGAATGTTATTATACCAACAACAACACAGAGGAGTAAAGTTCACACTCATCTACACTGAATGACTTCATAGAAAACATCAGAGCAATGAACTGACTTATGATTACAGCATCTACTGCAGGTGCACAGACACAAAAGCACATTTTAGCCATTTTTCCCCCACAAATGGCTAAAATGTTAGCTCTGTGCACCCGGAGAGCTGCAGCCAACTCTGAAGCCACAGTTTAAGGTGTGAACAAACCTCGCCCTCTGTTTGACCTCACTATCACACACATTGTTTACACTAAGTGCAGGAGATCACACTGTCTGCAGAGCCATGAGACACCAAAGGCCTCCTATAAATTAAACTAGCCTTTTGTAGAAACTGCACTCGGGAAAGTAACCAAGTACATTTACTCGAGTACAGTACTTTGATACAGTGTTGAGATGTTGAGACTTTCCTTAAATATTTCTATTTAAACATATTTCTAAATTCTACTCCACTACATTTATTTAACAGATATACTGTAGTTACTAGTTACTTTTTAGATTACTTACAAAACATTTGGAGTGAGTCATAAAATATGACACATTACTACCCCACAGCGCATGAGGCAGATAAAACTGATGCATCGTGTGCATATTTTTACATCATTAATAAAAGGTACAATAATATTTCCAACTTTTACAGAGGACTGTGTGACATATTGATGTTATACCACAATCAGACTAAACATCATCTTAGATTTAGGTATTGTAATCCATACATGTTGTCTTTCCTGAACATTAAAGTCGCTTTTCAGCAGTAAAGTGATTTCCTGAACTTATCAGACTGTTCAAACTGTTCTAGTATTTGCACTCACCTGATGTCATTATATTCAAACTACTACTCTTATTTATCAACAATCTCATCATGTAAATAGTCAGTTTAATAACACAGTTGCTAACATAATAAAAAGGTATTATATAATATTGGATATATTGTGTGCATATTACTTGTTCTGTCGATGTCACTCAGCGACAAACAACTTGTCTCCTCCACCTCCCCATGGTTTATGACTTTCCTCGGGGCTTTAATGAAACACTCCCCCCTCTCCTGCCATGACTCAGGTCTCAGCAGTTTGGCTGACCTGTTCCAAGACTTTTCATTTGCCACAGATCAGCAGGATGGTGGAAACACTGCGGTAATAATGCCCCAGAGAAGTGCTGGGATCACAACAGCCATAACTTGCAGCTCTGTGTCACGAGACCCAATCAGCTGTGCTCGCGAGCACGGACTGTGACATGCATGGATGCAGGCGATGCTGGCTAGCATAGGAGGGGAAAGGTGGCTAAAGCTAGCGCTCTGGGAACATGACTGGAGCTGGGGTGGCTGCTAGCAGATAAACCTTATGTAAGGTTTAAGATATTGAAGGGTTTTAACGAGCAAACAGGCCGCTGCTGCGGCAAAGTGTTAGGTGACGGAGTTAACGTTGTGTAAGTTGCACGCTAGCTAGCGTTACTCCACAACAGTCGTGTCCATGTCGCTCAAAAACATTCAACATTTAAATTTTAATATTTGTTCTTACCGGACGAGCGCGTGGTTCGTCAGCGCCAACGCCGCGAGAACAAGCAGGCAGAGAATCTTCATTGTAACAGTCGGAGAATCACAAAGGCATGGACACAACAATGACTGAGCACTTCGACTTGTTGTCGTTAAACCACAGACTTATATCAGCTGACTGGGGGAGTGAAGCAACCATCACGTGAGGCGCAAACCGTTCAATGCATGACGTCACTTCCGGGACTTTTTGGATGCTCAACGCAAAGCTGTTACAGCGCTCAAGCGAAATGCACTTCTACTTATAATCACATTATAGATCTATAATCGCGTTATAGATATGCATAACAGCTTTTCTTTATTGAAAAAAAATCCAAACGGTCTGAATGAAATATATATGTTATAAATATATATTCATAATAACTTTCTTAGTAGAATCAAATGTATGTAAAGACGTGCAGCTTTGAGTGTACTAGTTAAAACTAAGTTTAAAATGGTTTAGTTCTTTAATTCTTTCAAATTATAAGTGACTGTTTCAACATGCAATCACTAGACTGGGCATTGTTGCAGATATCCATAATTCAATTACAATCTAATCTAATCATGTGAGTATCTGGAGCAGCAGGGGAATAAATGTGGGATTGAGTCCAATGTAACCACAGTGTGTGTGTGTGTGTGTGTGTGTGTGTGTGTTTTCATGGTATTAAAGGAACATGTTAGCCAGTGCAACACTGTGGTTCATTGTGTGTTTTTCATTTTAGACAACAATGAGGCTGTGTGGCACAGATGAGGCAGATGCATCAGGCTTTGATACACACATACACATCAGGCGATACATTCAGTGTTGTATGAGCGACTACATTGTGCGAGTGGTTGTTATTTGATGAGTATATATTTCGCTGGTCTCTTCTCGTGAGACTGTTAACAATAAGAGCATATAGAATAGCTGCAGATTTGAGTGGAATTTGAGTGAATTCATGTTTTTCTAAGTTAAAAATACATGAATCAAAGTTAAAATACAGGAAATGTTCTGAAGATGTGATGTGGTCGAAATAGGATGTTGTGGTTACACATGATGCAGGCAGGGCTAGGGCTTGTTTGGACTGCAGCAGTAGTGAGAGGGGAAGGAGATCATTTGAAAACCTATGATCTATGCCTATGAGCTATGCGGTCTAATCGACAGTTCAGTCATGTGATTTTGATTCTTTATGGTCACTGAGAGCCTGTAGTTTTACTTTTAAGTTACTATCACCTTCATAACAAACCTGTCAATCAACTAACTGATTAATAAACAAATCATTTCAGTTTCTGTTTTGTAGTTATATTAATAACAAAGCATCCTATTTTTATAAACTCCTGTGTTTCGTGTGCAAAAATCACATTTTGTGATGTAACCACAGCTTTTACATTTACTATATAGTACTGATGTAAAAAGGACAATACCTCCCTTTGAGATGTGGTGGAGTAGAAGTAGACTGATGCATGAAAAGGAAAAATCACGTCACATCTCACATGCAGTACTTGAGCAAATGTGCTTAAATCAGGTTTCACCACTGCTGCTTTCTCAAATGTACATTGTTTAGCTCATTGATTGAAATATTCAGGTGTAATGCTAATAATTAAAACCACAAATCACTAATCACTAATCTGCTGTCTTAGCATATTATTGTTGTCAACACAGTGAATATAATCTGCTATGGGACTTTTGCTGCTGTGTAATGACTAAGACTGAACAGCTAGTGGCTGCCTCTGCCCACAAACTACAGACCAACATCCAGGATTCTTCCTCAGAGTACAATCAGGACGTCAGGGAACTCTGGGCTCTTTCTTGCTGTCTAATATATTTACACTATATACTGACAATTAATAGATACATATACTATTTAACATGTTTAGAGGCCAACAGCAGGTTTGCCTGTAGAAATAAAATAAAAAATCTTAATATAACAATCTAAAAAATGCAGCAAAGCTGAAATTCCAAGGTGTTATGTGTAGCATTTCGGGGGTTATTAGCAGAAATAAAAGGCACTAATCCTACTTATGTTTTCATTAGTGTTTAATCACCCGATAGTAGAAATATGTTTTCATTAGCTTAGGATGAGTCTTTTATATGTGACCTCCTTCCATGGACTGACAAACTAAACACTGACTCTGAAAGATAGCCCTTCATGTTTTTCCTGAGTTTCACAGCCAACGCAGGCTTCCCTTCACATTTGGAAAGAATTATGCAACCTCACCACTAGATGCCAGTAAATCCTGGTCCTACACACACATTGTGCACGTGCATCCTTTAATAAAATGACATGCCTTATAAAATCTGCAAAAAGTTAATTTAATGAAATAACGTCATTGAGCAGAACTCACTGAATGGAACAGGATGAATGTTATTCATATTGCTTCAAACTCAAAAAGCAGAGGAATATTGCAAAAGCAATCTGTGACATGTTGCCCATAAACATGATATATGTATATGCATATGTAGTTCAGAACAGGTTAGAGGTCCAAACGCAGGCCTGAGTGATAAATCACAATCTGAGAATATGTTTTTGTCCTACACCCCCAAGTCTGTGTTTAAAAACATTTAACATTTAGGGTGAATGTTAATTTTCCCTTAGCTTAGCATGAAGACTGGTAGCATTGCTAACCCGGCTCTATTCAAAGTTAAAATACGTACCTAGCAATAACTCTAAAATGAACTCCTAATGTGCTGTTTGTTCATTCCATACACAAACAGAAATGTGAAAATGACAGATGGTTCAATGTGGATGATGCCAGGCTAACTGATGCCCCCACGGATGTATGATGAGGTCTATAATATATAATGAGGAACGGATTTGGCATTATTTTGGTCTGGAATCCAGCTCTTATAATACATCCATGGTTGCCCCTGCCTCTGGTATTTATGCTAAGCTACGCTAACCAACTCATCCTTGTCCATATATAATGCACAGACATTAGGGTGGTTTAGTTATGTCACATGAGGCTGAAGGCTGTCAATTAGATAGTCAGATTGCATGGTCAGCTATTGCACAATAGAGAGCATCCACATGCAAATGCTTTGACACATGTGGGAGCTCAGCATGCACAGAACTGCAGCAAATTACAGCTCTTACCATCAGGGTTACTCTTACTGCTGAGTATGACTAAGGCGCATTAAAAATATGGAAATCTAACTTATGACTCAGCTGGGATTTACAGTATGTAATTGTATGGCAGTGAAGTGCGTACTTCATGCCAGCAGCGTTTGACGTTTTGTTTGCCTGCTTTTGTAGAAATTAATAGTGTGCACAGCAATTATCGAGTCATGTTCAGGAGCAAGAGACGACACTAAATACAGCTGGATCAGAGCCACGGCTGTGCTATCACACAGCGACATGTAGCATCACATCCCGGGTTGTGGTTCATTCAGCATCGAGATAACCTGACAAACCAGGTGGTCTGTTCCACAGAGCCATCTGGGAAGGCTCCTGTTGAAACAGTTTGAACAAAGGGCAGGCACTTTTAACGAAATACTTGCCATGTGATTGGACGAACCATCTTTCTATTGCCGTCTGTCACAGGCTGGCTTCATCCAATCAGGTCGACAGATTATGTGACATCATCTTTTTCATCTTTTCCATGGAGAAAACCCTTCAGTGATGTTCTTTGTTCATTTTTCTTTGAAGAAATCCTCTTCAGTTCCAATATAGCTAAGCTTTAACAGCATCTTTGTTAGACTATTCAGGAGCCGTCTTTGTTGTTGGATTCTCGGTTCATGTGATCTCGAGTGATCTTGTGTAATCGTGTGAATCCAGGCTAGCATTATATAAACCAGTGTCTCCGAAATGAGACTCTCCAGCAATACTTCAAATATTCCATTCAGCATCTGCATCATCCAGTGGTGATGGTAGACATTTTACAGGCTTGGTGACAACTGTGAACATAAAGGTGTAAGTATATACCTGAGATGAACTCTTTTGCTCCTTGGTAACAAACACATTGGTACATCTTGGCTTTCATGGTCCCTGAAGGCTGCAGTCTGGGTGATCATCTCGTGTTTTTTGGTTTTAAGTGAGGGTAAAAGAGACGTCTGGATCCTCTACTGAAGTAAAGTTACTGTGAAAACACTCCACTACAAGTATTAGTATTCAACACCTCACTTGAGTAAAGGTTTTTAAGTATTATCTGCTGTAGATCGTCCAGGTTAAGAGAAATGCTTTCTACACCGTTTTCAATTCATAAGATCTTTATAGCTCTTGGTGTCGCTGCCCTGTGAGAACCACGTGTGTCTTAAAACTCAACTTTTTATGAGACGAACAGCCTGTTTTCAGCTTTGTCACGGTGCATGTTCCAGCTGATCCCAGAGGGGTTGGAACAGTTTATTTGTCAAGCCATGACGGGACGCTTCATCCCTCAGTTTATTGTGAAAACTGAAGTTTGAAATTATCAAATCAGGAGGTAGTGGAGCAGACAGTGCCATGGAGATGCAGTGGAACAGAAGTACAAAGTAGCGTAAAATAGTGTGATTCCCAAGCAAAGTACACATCTCTCTGATTTGTACTTGTAGGTACAGGGTTTGAATAAATGTACTTGTACATGTTGGTTAACATGGGGAGCAGTACACCTGCTTAACTGCATATTAGCACAGTCATTGTGAGCAAAAGCCTTCTAATGTCAACATCTAGCTTTAGGCAATGCTGTGTTTATGTAAAATAAACTAAGTTATGGTTATTATTCTATTTCTAATAAAGAAGGAAAAGAAAAATCTAGAATTACAGTCTGAAACTGTTGAGAAAGGACAGTTGGTTTAAATATGTTGTCAGTCATGGGGTGTTATTTGTCTACAAGACAGACAGACCTAAAGCAAGACGAAATGAATATATATATATATATCATTACAGTTGTACCTAAACTGTGTCATACACCACGAGGCTGGCTGGCGTTTGTCAGCAACAAAACAAATCATTTCCCATTAATCAGCATTTTGATGTGAATCTTTAAAAGAGCATGAGATGACAGAGCTGCGAACGGGGCGAATCAGATGAGCTCAGAGTGCAGAGGTTTCTAAAAACCCGCAGAGCGCTGTTCAGAGTGCTGATGGAAAACAGGATAGTAAGCGAACAGACACAAACTGCTGCGACAAAGAGGAACATAGGTCACAAGTTAGAGTAACCAACAGGGATGTGACTCATATTATCGTATACAGTAAGAGAAAGCTGACCAGCACTGATTGCAGCAGTGGATTGCTTTGTCTAGTCATCATATCTCCTGATCTGATGACAGAGGCAGAAAACAGAGAATGATGTCAAATGAATAACAACTTACTCAGGATCACCACTGAGTTTGCATGTTCTCACTGTGTCTGCGTGGGTTCCCTCCAGATACCCCACCGTCTTCCCACCACCCAAAAACACGTATGATAGGTGAAGTGAAATCTCTAAATTGACCATAGGAGTGAATGTGAGTGCGAACGAGTTTGTCTGTCTATATGTGTCAGCCCAGCAACAGACCGGCAACCTGTCCTGGGTGTACCCCGCCTCCCACCCAGTGACTGCTGGGATAGGCTCCAGCATCCCAGAGCCCCCGAAAGAGATGAAGAGGTTACACAAAATAGATAGATGAATGGATCATTGTGAGGCACGAGACACAATAATCATTCAAACTGAGATCATATTTCAATAGTTTCTCCTCAAAGACATTCATGGTGCACACTTCTGAAAGTAGCTGTTTGAGGAATAAAATAAGACCTTGGTTAGTTCAGTGATTAAGACTCTGGAATCAGTTCTTTAAGTCAGTCTGTCCTGTCGCAAGTGATCAGATTAGACATCTGCACAGGCGTCAGTAATTACATACACTGGTGGCACACAGAGGCATGAGAAATTGGATTCCATCATCCTGCCGTCCAAAAAATTGTGCTGTCAAGTCGCAGTGCAGAACCCCTCTGTCACACCAGTCAAAGTCAGAGAGGGAGCAGGCTCGTGACATCGCCCCGCTGGATTCTGCTCAGCTGCTCTGATGAGGGTCCAGAGTGTCCAAACCGAGACACATCTGTAGAAATCCTATTGGAGTCATATTTCAAACCATCTCCAAATGTGACTTGAATCTGATTGGAATAGATTTTCTAAAATTAGTCCGGATAAAATCTGGATATCCCCAAAACAGCTCGAGACTGGCAGTTTGAACAAAGTCTCCCTCATTTTATCGTCTCTCTCCACTGTCCGTCTTACTCTGTCACCACTGAACACCTGGTTTTATTGAGTGATTGTTAATGTCTCAGTGGCAGTTCTATAATTTATAGCTCTGACACGGGAAAAGGACGGATGGGATTTCAGACGCTGTTTGATGATCCAACGAGCCCTTCGTCTCAAGCCCGCTGATTCCCTCCTGCTGTGTGGGTGAATGGGAGCAAATCCCTGCAGCCAAATATGTTGAAAAGCCTAAAACTGTTAAAGCAGCAGATTAACACTAACATTTTAATTGCTATTGGAATACTATTTTCAGCTTTCACACATGGGATTTTTGTAAAGTGTTTAAAATACTTGTAAAATGTCTGTTTTATATTCCATATTGCTCGTGTTGCTAAACTTCTCTCTCCTTTGACAATGCACACTGCAATAATTGCATCAATCTGACTGAACGCTGAATAACTTGCTCTTTAGATAAAGAACTCCATTCATAAATTATTCATGGTGAGCTGTGATTCTGGGAGGCAAACTCTGCAGAGCTTTGCAGCTTGGCTGTTGAATGCACACAGTGCATTACAGTAAGCGCTCTGTGGTGTTGTGATCTGACTGGAAGCAGGTGCTGAAGCGTCTTGCGTGGATTGAGGGGAAACGATAACAGATGATCCGACGCGTGGAGCCATTGATCAGGCAAAAGATCAGCAAAAGATCATTCATGAACTGAAATTGGATTGTAGCCTTTGATCTTTTTATAGAAACAGAACGGAGAGCAGACTTTATGTGACTGCTGCCTGTTTGGACGGCTATAAAAAGACCACCTGCACCAGAAATAATTCAAAGACCCGGGCTTAAAACTGCCAAATGCTTCGTAGTCACATTCGGTGGTCTTGTCAAATCTGATGAAATCAAGCGCTCCCAACTTCCTCTTTTGTCCTCAAAATCGCAGCACACATCACATGACAGACACGTTCCCTTTGTCTACCTTATTTCCACCCTTTGGAGGGTCTCTGTAGACTGCTAAACACCTGAATACAGAAACTTTTAATTAGCACAACATTTTCCTCTACTGTGCTGATGATAATTGTAATGGTAATTTGCAGTTTTCGCTGCTTCTCACGGTGTTCCTCGCTGGCTTTCTCAGGAAATTGTCTGAAAACCCCTTCACGAGTCCTTGTTAGCTCCTTAGCAGAAAACGCCATTAGGAAAACGAGTCATACATATAAACTGCCACCTAATCCACCGAGTTCTATTAAAGGAAACACATCGGAGGCTGGGGGATAATTAGCCTGCCAAACAGCATCTAATTAAAAATCCATTACATAAGGTCAGAAATCTTCATCTCCGCACATGCTTTAGTTCCCTCTCTGAATATCTTGTTGACAAGTACCTGTCTGCATGGGACAAATACAGTGGCAGGGGTCGTGCTGTGTGGTGAATTACACTCTCGCTTCACGATGAGGCGACTCAGCAGCAGAGCAAGTGACACCCATTTTGGATTCTGACCCACACACAAGAGAAACATTTGGTCCTCTGTATTAGGCGGCCGACTGTGTCCACATTCATTTTAAATTCATTGGTTTGTGAAGGGGGTGGATGTGTCATTATATGAAAGTGCTCTTTCTGTCTCACTCGGCTCTTTTCTCTTATTTTGCGTCAAACTCTTCATTTTCTCTGCCCTCTCTCGTCTCTATAAGCACCTTAATTGGGTCTCATTGTACTCTCACAAACAGTCTTAAGCAAACGCCGGCAGAAAGCGCGAGGGCCCGTCTTTTGAATTTGCAAATAAAATATGAATTTATACGTCTTTGTGGCTGTGATTTGATGAAAAGATGCGATCTGTTCGTACAGAAGTTTCCTTTACTCGTGTATGTAGCCCAACAGTGACTCAAACATGAGGTGACACTACATGGCTCGTTTCCTTTCATCAAATATTCCACAACCACCTCGGCGCATGCAAGAGGGCCCCTTCAAAAATCAGCGTCTTTGAGGGGACCTGCATCGGCGCTTCTATTCGAAGCTTATTCACAGTTGAAAAGTTCATTTACTTACTTGTTATTTGTAATGACACCAGCCTGCGGGGGCATGCTGTGTTTCTGTTTTTAATCAAGAAACCTGCATGAATGACTTGAAAAAGTCACACTTCAAGCAAAATGCCCAGAGAGATTAGTTCACACTTTAGCTCTCCTCCTAGAAGTGAGCTGCATGATTTCCTGATTCGCTCTTTAACGCTGAGAGTTGTTTGTTTCTAACGTAGCCAAGAGCTGATTTATACTCTGAAAAGGAAATGCAGTCAGATTGGTTCTCCTGGCAAAACACACCTGCAGTAATGCTAACAGCTCTTTCAGGATGTATATAGCAAAATGCTAACATGCTTACAACGTTGGTGCTAACATAACCGTGTTTAGCAGGTATGATGTGCAGTGTGTTAGCATGCTAAATATAATTAGCAGTAAAGTCAATGCACAGCTGAGGCTGATGGGAACGGCATTAGCTTCAGTCATCATTGGTCATAAGTATTAGTAACATATCTTTTTACCTGTAATCATAAATATCCATGTGTGGATGAATACTGCAATGCAATGTAACAATTTATGATGAAGATCACTGCACAATTCAATTCTGGTTTATTCAAACCCACACATGGGAACCAGAGGATGGTGCTGGAGGTAAGATCACTGAATCACTGGAGTATGCAAAGTCTATCTAATTCATTCTCTGGGGAACATGAATGTCTGTACAATATGTCATGGTGATCCATCCCATGACATACTGTTGAGATATTTTAGTCTGGACCTCAGTGGCAGATGGACATCATTTCTATACTTACAGCAGCTAAAAAGGCACAGGAGAAGAAGAAGCCTGCAGTGTCCTGTGAGCCTGCAATAAAACATTTTGAAAAAGTGGTTTTTAAAAGTGCTTCTGCAGAAAAAGATCATTTTGGAGCTGTAATTGCCTGCACTCTTTTTTCATGAGGGTGGCTGTAGATCCAGAGGTTGAGCATGCTGTCCACCGATGACATGCTTAAGTGTCCTTGGGTACCCAGAAATTGCTCCCCATTGACCAGCACCTTGCATGGTAGCTCGCTGCCATCAGAGTGTGTCTGTGTGTGTGTGTGTGTGCGAGATGGGAATTGTAAAGTGCTTTGGATTAAATGGATAAAAAAACCTGGTTACACTGCACACCTCTGCAGACTGTCAATGTGAGTAAACAATCATATCAAAAGATGAAAAGAAACAGAGCACATTGCAAATGTATTGCTTTGCAGCTCAGGACTCACTGAAGTGGCAGAGACTGAAAATAAGACCCAGGCAGGAGATCACATATGACTGTATTCTCTGTCTCGTGTCAGATCTCAGAACCAGAAACAAACATCAGCCTGAACATTGTCTGCTGGGCGATAAAATCCATCTGTGGACAAATCATACTGGATGTCACCTTGTAATGAACTGATGCTTTGCCTCCTCAGTCGGGCCAGTGGTGTTCAAAGTTTTCTCAAAGTCACCACGAATCTTGTGCAGGACATTAGCACATAGGCTTTATTCAGACTGCTTTCATATGCAAATCAGGCTGGATCTGTGCATCGAGACATCACAGACCTAACTACAGTGTATACGCCACTTTATAACATAGAAAATGCTTTTCCTGATTTGCCTGTACAGATGCCTCCCCTCAGAAAGTGCCAGCGGACAATTAGCTTCAGCAGCTGCATGGACTTGTTGTTCTCTTTGTTGTCCTCCTGGATAAGTCTGGATACAATCTGGATATGGCAAAGAATGGATTTTGGGCTGGCAACCTGACCAAGAACGTGGACGCATCCAGGACGATCAGTGCAAGTTTGAAAATGTTTGCCTGGTGTTGAGATGGCTCTCCAACAGCAAAGCAGACAGTGTCATTTAAAACACGGCAGCATGGGTAATTAGATGCATCAATCCTCAGGGAATTATCAAAAAACAAAACATATAATGGTTGGTGTTCCTTTGAATATGGGTCTATTTCTATTCATATTAAGAAATTATTAAAACTGCATGGGATTTTGAGAAAAGGAGATTCAATTCAGAGTCAATCCCCTTTGACCCTCATGATAAAAAGCCTGCCTTTTTACAACAGATTCAAAGAAACAAATGTGTTCAGCCCTGAACAATAAAGTTTCTGGTCTGTGATATATGGTGAACTAAAGTTGGACCCCTGCTGACAAAGGAATGCAATCCATAAAAGAGTTATGTCCACGTTGAGATGTACCATGAAGAAGGGTCAGTCGTAGTACATATTTGGTCTTGTTATATATGCTAGCCTAATAGATACCAGACATGGAAACGTCCAGGAAGCTATAAAATGCAGTCAAGGTGCTGCTCTCAAATGTTTCCTGTTTTCTTTCATGGGTTGATCTTTATTCTGGAGTTCAAACACTTGCAGGTCAACCGATAACCCTGTGAACTGGACTGTGAATGTGTCTGCGTATCAGTACTGTGTGTTACAGCCCTGAAATGGACTGACGTGTGTCATGTTTCTCATCCAATATATGCTGCGCTATTCTCCAGCTGCCTGGACCCTGATTCAAAATGCATGAATTCCAACAAGTTCCATTAAAAATCCAATCAGCGGTTTTGGGATTATGGTACGTGACAGATGGGCAGGAGGACGGACTGTGGCCCGCTACATACAGTCCTTCTCCTCGATGTCATCTTGGAGAAAGAGATAAATCAACACAGTCAGTTTCCTCTTTCATCCAGAATCCACAAGTCTCCGCCTGTAGTTGACGGCATCAGGGATGAGACTTTGTTCTCAGATTTTTCTTTGAGATAAAGATGTTTTTTCCGCGCTAACAGTAACGGAATACGACAGCTCGGAACCACGGGCACAATGTGTGTTTCTTAAATTAAGTGGTATTTTCCCATGACTGCGAAGATATGACAGCTAAGTGTGAAAAATGAGAGCTAATTGGTCTCCATGCCAACACCCTGAGTCTCGGGCCGAGATAATTGACTTCATAAAGTTGGCAGATTGAGACGCACACAAATACACACAAACACGCACACAGCAGGTTACAGACTTACTCCTGCAACAGGAGATTATTATGAAGTCAAGGATTTCCATATGTCTAATCTTGCATAATGCTGTATATCAGAGCGAGACTTGTAACTCAACTCAGACACAGACACAGAGAGGACTGAATGAGCGTCAGCTGGGGAAAAGCAAGTGTATAAATAAAACAAATTCAAGGTACTCAATATGAGTTCCTTTTTAAACTACATTTCCACCTGCCTCTCCTCTTAAGTACCAGGTCTCATCTCCATAAGAGGTGTTGGATAAAGTGCGAAAACTCTTTAAGCCGTGCAGCCCAAGGAGAAGCAGACAGGAGAGCAGACAGACGGGCAGACAGACGGGCAGACAGACGGAGCAGCGTCACAGATGGACGCGTGGCTCGATGGACAGATTCATCACAATGTAAAGTGATGAGAGGCCGAAAAGTGATTGACAGGCAGGGAGAAAGACAGCAACACACACACACACACACACACACACACACACACACACATCTGCAGACAGATAGGTAGACAGTCTAAAATCCACATCTTGTTTCCATGGTAACGAAGTGAACATGAATCCTTGTTCAGATCAAATTCGTTTTCCAGTCCAAACCAGTCAGCTCTTCTGACATGGACTGGTGTGTGTGCGTGTGTGTGTGTGTGTGTGTGAATGTGTGTGTGCGTGTGTGTTTTGTACTTTGAAATGCACTCTGATGAAAATCATATCATAACTCTGCAAAGTAAAAGTTTTCAGACCTAAGAAGAACCTAATTTACCAGATTTCCATCCAGGATGATGATGGTGCTCCACTGGCCAGACGGATATGAAATCTGATATCAATATTCATGGTAACCGGGAGGATGACGCAGGTTTGTGTTACCTGAACGCTGAGAAGGAAAATGACTAACGCGCTGCTCAAAGAATATAAGGATAAAACACAGAACTTCAATGACACTCGAGCGAACACTGTGGGACTCCAGTCTAGGACAAACCGGCAAACATGAGTTATGTCTGGAGACACGGTGACAACGTGAATCAAACATGAATCAGAATCAGAAATGCTTTATTGATCGATGGTCACTGGTGACATTGGGTCATGTTACAGCTATATGTCTCAACTATATGCTCTTCAAAGTAAAATATATATAAAAATATAAAAGTTTCCTCTTTTTCCTTATGTTTCTCAGATGTGAGGATGATGGCAACTTTAGGCTGTAAATGATGGATGGAGGAGAATCCATCATTGATCATCGGCATCACCAGGCTCTGCTTCAGTCTCATCTCTAAACATATTTTATACTTTATCAGTCAAACAACCACCATTGTGCATCTTTTGGTTGGAACCAACTGCTTTATTGGATGCGTGACACTGTATGTTGTGGTCAACTCTTTGAGGCTGTTTCCCCTGATAAATGATCTCATTATCTCAAAAGAAACATCTGAATTTTGTCTTCTCAAAGACAAAGACGACTTTGTTATCTCGAGATAACGACATATTTAACTCGTGCAGTCGTTCTCTGCCTCCGTATCCCACCACATCATCTGATAAAGTTTCAGTCTGTCTTATTTTTGATTTCAGCTGAATACGTTCCCACCAGCTTAGGCTGTACTTGTGATTTGAGCTTATCAGCAAATATTAGCACGCCGAATTAGAGCCGTCTGCAGTGACTCACCATTTTACATAACATTTCAGTAAATTTCCACCATAGGTCTCAAAAATGTACAGTTTGGGAAACTGGTAATAATTATCTCTTCATCTACCGTTCATGTCAAGCAGCGTCACATGGTTTGAACCTTCAGTGCTATCCCCGCTCTGCTCGGGGCACCATGGACCTCCACAGAATATGAAATAAATGATGAAAGGTAGAGTTGTGCACACTCTGCCTTCAGTGCGCAGCCTTCTGTGAAGACTTAATTGCAGTGCAACCAATATACTGGTGATGTATCACATGGGAGATACTGCAGTACGTATGTTGCTGCTGTGGCTTAGCTTACCAGGTTATAAGAGATATTTTGGCTGAGTCCAGATGAAATGGCATTTTGACAGTACTGAGCTTCCATATTACGCTGTATTTCAGAGTGAAACAGGTGAGGCTTGCCTCCATTTGTTTGTCCGGGACTGTTTGTCTCCTTCAGCACCTTCATACCTTCATTTCTTTGGCAAATATTGTTAAGTACGTACACAGTATGATCAGGAATGTGATCTAAAAGCTTTAAGAAGGTGTCTCGCCGTTTCATCTAGGCTTTAAGTTTGTTAAAATATGTACAAACCTGCGAGGTAGAGGCTTACGCTCTACAGGCTGCCTTTCATGTACTGCAAGAACAGAAACAGCGTGCGTTACATTCATCCTCCCTCTACCCTCTGTTTAATCTTTCATTGTTCCCACTGGTGGAAGAAGTACTCAGATCTCTGCATTTAGGAGCTACACCACACTATAGAAACACTATAGTTATGCATTTAATGATTCGGTTCAATAAAAGTGCAAAAGTCAACTAAATACACATGCATGATACCAAAAATAGGAGCACTCATGATGTAGGATGGACTATTTCATAATAATGTGTATTATAATTACTGGGTTACTGGGATTAATAAAGAATTATCCTAAGCTAAAACATTCTAATTTATTTTTCTGTATATATAGGTATAAAGGTCTAAATTACCACAATATCAAAATACCCAGTTAGAGCACATGGATTTAGGCATGGTTTTTGCTCCACAAATGGACTTTGCGGGACTGCGTGAAGTCTGCTGCTGCTCTTAACGTTCCCCCTGATTACTCTACACAGCTCCATTTGACCGGTGACAAACTACAGCCGGGGTATGTTGAGTTAAATTAAAGGTGAAAGGCACAGAATCAGTGAGGGCGACGCAGGGAGAGCGGGAGAGGAGGGGGGCCGCCTGTGTGACGGCACCACAGAATTAAACAGATGTTTCACTGAAAAATAATAAAATAGTCAAATAGGCGGGGACTGGAGCTGATGAGTGGATTAAAGATTAAAGGAAAGAAAACTACTGCATAGAGCTGGAGGTGGGGGGTGTGGGAGGTTATGCGTTTCATTGCTAAAAAGGCCTGATTACAAAATGTAAAACTGTGAGTGCCGGTCCAACATAAACTAATGAAAACTGAAAGGGAAAGTGAGCAGCAGACAGTGGTGCAGAGGCAGACAACCTGAGGAAGGCCCAGGGGTGCTACCAGTTACTCACTTCAGGTGCAACACAGCAATCTGCACAGCAAAGTGATGCAACCCAGATCCCTATCCCTGTGCTTTTACTCATATACATAAAGCGCAGGTAGCTCACCACATTGGCCTGACAAACAAACGGGATGTCGTCTCGCTGAGAAAAGGAACATGGCCCATTGTGCTTAACAGTGCAGGTAAAGTAATGAAGCCAATACAACAAGGCCAGCCAAAAGCACAGGGAGCAGAGCAGCAGCAGGTGAACCACCTCTGGTACTGGATATTAAAGCGCAGGGAAGGCAGCCGGAACAACAATGGGGTTGCAACATATCAGAGCAAAGCTGACACACACGCACACCAGACACACACGAAAGCACAAATTGGGAATGCAGCCCGGCCCTGATTAGAGAATAGTTTGGGGGAGGAGTCAGGCCCGGGGTTGCTTTCATTAACACTGCGCCTGAAATGCCGCCACACTCACTACAACACATCCAGTACAGTGTAAATAAAGCACTAACAGCAGTGTTCATGACTTTCATGCAGATAGACATGTCGTTCTGGACCCAGAGCTAGCTGGTAATGCAGAGCTAAGCAGCGGGTAAGCCTCTTTGGCTCACCTTGGCAGGCGCAGCTCTCAGCTGCGTAATGCGTCTTACTAACGAGGCTGTGATTTCTCTGACGGCGTCCATTACTGCGCTGAAAAATAGCCTTAAATTGGAAATTCCATTAAATCCGGGCCAGCTGGCCTGATGTATTGTGAAATATGAAGCCGTGACGCTGCAGCATTACGATGCCAGTCTCATAAAAAATGTATTAAAATAAATTAAGCTCACAGATATTTATTACCAGCGTGCCTGCATTGTTTTGGTGTGTGTGTTTGTGATATCGGGCTGTATATTTTAAAGGAAGCGTGCAGTGTGTCTGCGATGCGCTGAAAGATTTTTGAGATCCTAAATTTGTTTGAGTTTGTTTTCTTCTTTGCAGACAGTAAACAATATTACTAATAATTCAAAGTCTAATTATAACCTCTATCCATCCATGTGCTGTGCCTGCCTTTACTTACAGGGGCGGGGCTGCGCTCAGCATGCACGGGGCAGGAGGTAGGCAGGTAGGAGGCGAGCAGGAGGAGATAAGACGGCACATCTTTTAATGTGTAATATAAAAGCAATGAAAACATACTGTGATGATTTTAAAAGCATCTTTAACTGTGTGTTTTAGAAGTCAGTGTAGCACATCCCTTTCTTTTAAAATGGGTTTTGTGACTTTCTTCAGTTTTCCCCTCAGTGCACCGAGCTGACAGTGATGGACTGAGTTGGTAGACTGGGTGTCTACTGTATTCACAGCCAGTGAGAGTTGCAGCAGCTGAGCTTGTGTCTCTCCCTGCTGCCCTTCCATCAAGCCTGCACTCCTGCACTCGTACACGCCTGAAGCCTCTAAAATAGAACTTGAGTAATTGTTTGATTTGAACAGATGGGAAACATTAGGCTATATATAGCATGGCAGCAGTGTATGTCTATACTGTACATCATTCACAAATAAATTATGATTAATCTGTCATTTGCAAATTTCTTCTGTCATAATATTTAATTAAATGTTTCATGTAGCCAGGCTAAGCAAATACAACACAATATATAATTAAATAATGCATTACAATAATAAATAAATCCTCGAAGACGATGGTTCCCCACTATCCTTCCAGTTTTTAATAATGCGTTGGACAGTTCATAACTCAATTTTAGTAGTTTCTGCAATCCCCTCAGATGTTTCCTCTGCTTGATGCATGCCAGTGATTTGACCCTTCTCAAACAGACTCACATCTCTTCCACGACCACGGGATGTGTCTTTCAACATGGTTGTGTAAGAAATGAGAAGCTACTGTGTCACACCGCGGTGAGGTTTGTCTCATCTTGGTTTTTGTCTTGTCATTTCCTGTTTTATTTTGAAAAGTAACTCTCCTCTCGTTTCAGGTCACTTGCCCTTCCTCATGTGTCACCCGTCTGTTCCCTGATTCCTGATTGTGTCCACCTGTTCCCCATTACCCTCATGTGTTTAAATAGTCTGTGTCTCCCTTTGTCCTGTGCCAGAGTGTTTCGTCAATCACCCCAGCCTGCGTTCACAGACCTATTTGCTTAGTTAGACTTAGACATCTTACATCCAAACATCAACTGTGAAATATGTTTATTCATTTCTGAAACTAGATATATTAAATGTATGAATAAAACATGGTTATGCTTTGTTACACCTTGAGCCTCAGGTTTTAGGGGTCTACTACTTACTTTTAGTTGTTGTGTGTGCTCAACCTATCCTGATATCTGGTCGATGCAACAGTAAGGGAAGGTGATGCAACAATCCACAAATGACCGGGCATGAAACTTTGTCAGCAACCGATGGCACGAGTTCTATATTTTTCACCGCTGGTATATTTAGTAACATTTCAAGTTTATTTCAATTATGAAGTGGGAAGATACAGAAATATGGGTACATGTGTCCACTGTGGATCGCCTGTGGGTTAGGCCTGATGAGCCTGCGTGGATGGTGATGAGCCTTCCAGCTGAAGCTCATTAGCATCGTCTCGCTCAAACTCCTTCACAACATGCCTGCACAGCTGACCGATGTTGCAGAGATAAGGTTTTGAAGGAAAAAGACTTGATGATCTGATGTGACGTCCACGCTGAAAAGCGCCGCTTCATTAAATTAGCGCGCGAGTCGACGCTAATTATTCTGGTCATTACTCTATTCGGATTAATACGTGTGTGAAGTGGGAGATTAAAGGCGTTTGGGTGCCAGGGCCGGGGCAGTGCAGCAGCTGGTGATCCGCTGTGCCCTCAGAAATGATTTCACTTTCAGATGTGCTGAGGGTACGAACTGTCTGACCCAACAAGCGGAGAGAGCTGTTTAACTGGAGCCCGTCTTTGTGTTCAGAGGACTTCAGAGATAAGTTTGTGATGAAGTCTTATTTATATTTAAGGGCAAGTCTTTTCCTAGAAATCTGACTTGTTTACTCCCACTTCAATGAGTGATTTGCTTCCTGTCCCAGAATGCCTTTAGTCACAATAGATAAAAGATGCTCAAGGTCATTTTAGTGGCACAATTCAAACATACTGAAGTAAAAAGGCTTTAAATGCCTTTTTAACCCTTTAAGATCATATCCTCTGTCGTGTTGTGCACCTATTTAACATTAGATGCCAGAATAATAGAGTCACGTTCTTTGTGAGTGTGTGTTTGTGAACTTCCTGTCTTGTTTCCACCTGTTCTCATTGTCACCTTGTTGATTAGTTTCGGCTGTGTCTCATTAGCCTTCCCTCCCTACACCGTGTGCCCTTCCCTTTGCTCTTTGCCAGCTCGTCTGCATACGCTGCGCTTCAGCCGTTTATCCTATATTCCCGTGTTCCTTTGAACTTTGCCTTGTTTCATGAACTCAGTGTTCCTCCTGGTTTTGACCGTGCCTGCCTCAACCACCTGTAAGCCTTCATCCATTAAACCTTCTGAATGTTCTCTGCCCTGAGTCCAGCGTCTCCATTTGGGTCTGTTCCCCTCTGTTTTCCTCTTCCTTGTAAGACACATCTGAAACAGTACAGTGTTTGGCTTTGATGCTTATTACACCCACAAAGTGCAGATGACACCTTGGGCTCTGCCATGCCCCTAGTTGCTGCAGACTATTGTGCAGCTACATTGGCTCCCCTGCTCCAATCTGACAGCGTCAGTCTTTGCTGGTTGACATTAAAAGCATCACCACCGTCACAGGAATGTCACACCAGATGCCAATTTTAAAATCTCTGTGAAACACAGATTCACCTGGTGCTGATTGGCTCAATCAGTGTTAGGTGAACTCATTTGGCTAGGGCTATGATGGAACAAACGTCCATTTATATGGGTTCATCCAGCACTGTACCTTTAATCTCACACTCAAAAAGTGCAACTGCTGTCCACCATAGAAAAACACAGGCTAGATTCAACTCTCGGTACTTTTACAGTAGAAGAGAAAAGGCTTTGAGGATGAGGGCTAACTGATGAGGGTGTCAAACCGTAATCTTCCCTAAATCCCATAAAGAGCTGCACAGAGCCAATTACTGTTACCCTCAACTCTGCACATAATGTTGTTTACTCCTGAGCCTGATTCACAGATGCAACATTAGCTGCTTGCGTGAGCATAAACACGGTTACACACTCATTACTTCGACTCTGACCTGTTATCTTTTGTTGTGATTGGACAGTCCCTATTCAGGGAGAGGTTTAGCAAACGTATCAACAGCGTGGCCCCACCCTCATCATGCACCATCCCACCCGTCTTCCTTCAACATTCTGGGGAAACTCTCAAAGGAAAACTGCAAATCTTTTCTTTGAAGCGTAATGAACGAAGGTCTCTGAAGGCTCTCCGAGCAAAGAGGGTCTCTCCAGCCATTTTCAAAATCCATGTTTTGGCCGTCAGGGCATCGCTGTCATTTCCCCATTCATCTTTTGTGTCGGGTGTTTTTCCAATCAATCCAAATTAATCTGCGGGCGGCTCGGTGAGCACTGAGCAGCGGCTCCGTGGACGCGATGCGCACACCTCATTTCTGAGCTGTTTGACACTGATGGTGATAATCGGGTCCACTTCTGCTCCAGCGTTTTCATTTTCTCTGCGCTTACCTGATGCAACCTTTCAGCTGCCAACCTCTGACATCTCCCGACCAGAATGAACATGAATAATTTATCTGTATTAACGTGAGTAAAATCAGTCTTTCAGATTGTTCTGGAAATAGAGCACAGGAGGGGAGAGACCTGCCTGCTGCCTCTCAAACATAGGGTTTATCCTTATTTACCCTTTGTGAGGAAGCTGTCGTGATGGTATAATGGTTAGAAAGCAACAATCTCTGGAAGTGTTTATGTACATTCATACACAGTATATAATGTATATATGTGTAAAACATACAAACGCAGAGTGGGGGGGGGTCAGTGTTGTTCCACCTTTAAGACGGCAGTAACAGAGCTGAGTCTGTGGAAGAAGGGTGAGCGGGCAGGACCGAACACACACTCACACACATGTGAAGTTGACACTGTGGTGTTGTAAGTTCACTGCTGTGTGTGTGTGTGTGTGTGTGCGTGTTTAATTGCATACTTATTCCTTATTTGTGTCAGTTGTGTCAAAACCAAGAGCGAAAGAAATGAGCATGTACACACACACACACACACACACACACACGGGAGAAGAACCTCGATCCCTGCAGATCGTCACAGACGTGAATTCAATTCAATTTATCACTGTATCACTTCAACCTCCTTTGATATCGGAATTCCGGCATGCTAATTGGAATCACACAGCATTATGCAGATGTTTGGCTCAGCGTGACTGAGCGAAGCCGACATGTTGAGTCATCGTTAAGGTGCTGTTATTGGGTCCCTGTATATATAAGGCTTCAACTAATCACTTCATACAGCAAATATGTGCACACTTTCATAACATTACTAATTAGGGATAATAATTAAAGGGCAAAGTAAAGTCACAGCTGTTGTTAGGTACCTGTAAGGAGTGAGGTATGGCAGTTTATACAGAAACAGCATGTGGGAAACAGCATGTTTAGTCTGCCAGATACTGCATTTTCTTACACCTTATGGCTGTTTCAGGTACAGAGTATGTTAGCACATGTTTTGTCCCTTGGATGCAATTCGTCCTTCAGAGCAAGCACATTAATCGTTGCTTACAACAATAACCTGATGCCAGGGAAAAGGTGAATTTTGATGGACAAGTTGGGGAGATGGGAGGGAGAAACAAATCAGTGACATAAGAATAACAACAACAGGACGAGTAAGAGGACAGGTAAAGGCGGCAGCTGTCTGTGAAAGGCAAAACAAACCCACAAGGACAAGCATATATGCTCAAAAACGTAAAATATTGCTTTTCAGCATCAGTTCATCATAACAAGGTCAGCAGCAGGCGGCGTGAGATGCCTCCGCTCCTCCGCTCCGCGCCGAAACAACAGGCTGAAGCAGAGGCTGATCCACAGTCTCCGAGCCGCAAAATGGCACGTTGTGTTTCACCGCCGCGCTTTATAATTACACAACAAAAGCTGTGTGCACTTCTCTGTCAATTATTCAAGACGGATGAAGCGGAATAATGAAGCGTCTTTATCGGATGGGTCAGTAAGCGTGGGTCTGAGAACGAACCTAAATTTATGTGACAGCTGTTTCCAGAGGCTCCTGCTGGGCCACTTTTAGATGAGTCAACATGAGGCGAGTCTAAGAGGCGAAAGACACCTCTTTCAATTAATAGGCGCCGGTTGCTGTCACACTGACATCCATCACCGTATTTCATTGTTAAACCCACTGCTCACGCCGAACCTCACACCTGATGCTGAGAGGTGTCTGCGGGCGGGCTGCGGGGGGACAATATGCAACTGATGCTGCTCTCAAGTCATTTCATTAAATGGAAGTGCCTGCTGCTGTCTTTGATCAGAACTGGGCATCAGACTCCAAACTGAGACACAAAGCATGACCTGCATCCTCTGAGCTGGAGCTGCAGCTGTTGTACAACACGCTAACCGCAAAGAGGCGCGAGTGACAGCACGGCCACGAATGGAATGAGCTGCAGCCATCAGTCTGTATTTATGATAGGACCGCACCAGAGAGCGATGTGAACAGAACTTCACAAACTGTGCTGCTGTGTGTGTGTTTCAGTGACATCTGGCAGCTGCACCACACCTCCAAGCTGCCAGGCTACGGTAATAACTTAGTATTTTGATCATGCTGAGATTGGAGAGAGTCTAAATCCTGACTGACTGACAAACTGACATCCTGTGGGGGAGAGAAGACGTACAGTCAGCGTTACTTGACGTCACGTCATGATGAGTCTCTCTGTGTTCTCCACCTGAGTGGGCTGCTTTGCGTAGCTATTGCTGTGATATCCTGCAGGCGCAATGAAGGGTTCCAGTCTTTCTGCTGATAATGTTTCGCCGCCTCAAACATCAAACATTTGATTCAACTCCTCACTATAAATGCAGTTGTTGTTGCACAGCATTCATTTCCTGCTCTAATGAGAAGCCAGTTTCCATCATTAAGACGATTACATATTACCTTTCTGCAGAGCTCCAGGCTTGATTTGACTCCATATCAGCTCCAGCTACATGTCACAAGTGCATCTTCACTACGGCACGGAATTAGAAAAGTTGAATTTTCACAAGCCTCCCACCGCCAGATATGTGAGGAGGAAAACCGAGGGGAAGAGCAGTCACAGAGGTGTTTAATTTCAGAGTAATCTCTGCTCCCATCGGACGGAGAGAAGGCTGGAGGAAAAAGTTAACAGCTGTGAAAATCAGCCCACCTCATCACAGAGAGCGAGCTTCACCCTCAGAAATAATGAGTCCGCACTGCCAGGCCTGCTCGTTTCATATTAGTTATAAGCATGGATGGAAATGGATTTCGCTAAGCTTTACTGAACGGAGCAAAGTTGTGTCCTAATTGAAAATAACTAAAGGACGGAATGAATTTTAACTGCTCTGACAGGTTTTTACACAGTCTGTATGAACAGACCTGCCGCTGTAGATAGAATGAGGAATAAGAGGAAGAGAGTTCATAAAGGAAGAGGAGGTTGAGTCAAAACAGAATGACATGAAGAGAGATTAACGAGACAGAGGAAGGGGACATGAAAAGAATAATGATGATGGACAGAGATAGTGAGAGTTAATCCATGTGGTTATGTGAATATGAGGAGCTGGTGATAGATAGATAGATAGATAGATAGATAAAAGCACCTGTTTGTGTTTTCAAGTCCGCTCGACATCAGTGCTGAACCATGCATACTGTAGATGCAACATGTGTGAAGATGTTTTGAGGATGTGTTTCCATGGTAACAGAGTCAAGTGCCATGGGTCTGCTACCTCGGTGTGTATTTAGCTCTGAGTGTTTCCAAACTGTTTACGCATACGAGAGTAATGACTCGCCGTATCTCCTGCCTCCTCGCCGTCTGCTCTTTAATCCCATTGAGCTGCTTTTCCATCATTTTCTTTTTGGGTGGGGGCAGGCAAGATGGGGGGGGGGGTTCATCTGCCTTGCTTCTGGCCATCCTCCATCATTTTCCTGAGCAGGGCTAGAGCTAGTTAGAGAACCCCACTACCCCCCCCGCACCCCTTCTCCCTCTGACAGATGAGGAGGTGGAGGTTGAGGATGGCCGGGAGCCAGAGTTTCTCCTGGATCCATCAGCGGCTGAGGCTGAGCTGCCTCACTGCTAGGAATTCATCACCAGAGAGGAAAAATAACGTATTTGTGACTCAGGACTCACAAAAACACAGAAAAGGCTTTCACTGACTGATCTCCTTCATCACAATAAACATGTATTTCATCCCACAGATAACAATAATTACATAAAATAAAAAAATCATATATTTCAATGTTCTTGTTGGTAAGCAGGAGGGAAGAGTTGTGCCTGAAGATGGTTTTATATTAACCCACAACAGTCAAAGTACATAAGAGTAATAATAATAATGAGTGTAATAATAATAATACTAAAATCATATTTATATATATAAAAAATGAAATGCAACTCCAGTAAATGTCACACTGAGGATCATCCATGTGTCTGTTGCTAACCTAGCTGAAGTGAAACTGGAACCTCGAGGCTACATCCAACGCCTTTCTCTACAGCTTGCTGTGGGCTTTACACTATATTTTGGAGCAGCACAGTAGTAATAATAATAATAATAATAATAATAATACATCTGTAAATATAATTATTCAATATTAGAATTTGATTGACTGATGAAATGTAATGCTGTACCATAACTGTGTTTTCCTTAGTGTATAATCACCTGAAAATCAGGATCATTGTGTTGTCATGGCACCTCCTTGCTGCACGAATCGATTATGATTGGTTATAAGAACACGAACGCAGGCGAGGGCTTAAGTTCTGTGGCACAGCGGGTTGTCCTACACGTTTGGTGTGGGAGGTAGAGTGGAGGGGTATTTAGTTAGCTGCAATCTGTGTCACTCAATCCTACACACTGGTCATTTAAATGTTGTTGTTACATTATAGGGCTTTATAAAAGTGGACCCTGTGCTAACTGATGATGGGACAGCTTCCCTTGTTTTCCATTCTTAGGCTCTGTTGGATTGTCCAAAGTAGTGGACATTGTTACACCACTCACTGCTTTGTGGACCAGTGTTTTAAAGTCTTCAGTTTGGTGTCTTTGACTTCCACTATCGTGGCTTTTAGGAGCCAGAAGGGACCATATTTGGACAAGAGGGTGGAGTTGCCATGGAAACACATTGCTCTGCCTCTATCCTGATTGACAGTTGTAGCAACTTGTCAATCACAAGATAGCCACACCCTAAAAACTAATCTGCTCTATTGTGTAGTTTACTTTAAGTGGGACCATGGATATGGTGCTGAACTGAAACTAGTGACTGAGACCGTAAACTTACTACTTACTAGTAAACTGTTTGGTCATAAGAAAGAAAGCAGAATCCCAGAGACTTAGTTTCACTTTTAAGGCCATTTCTGTTCCTTCAAAGTTCTGCACTGCCACGATGGTTTGAATGTTATGGACAAAGATTATCCTGTTGGTTAGATTCTTAAAAAGTCAACATTGACCTAAAGCATAAAACACAACATGTTTTCTCCTCATTTTAATTATTTTCCTGTCATTCCTTAGTAAAGTCTTGACTCCTGTTTAACAAAAACAAGTGCTGTAGGACCCTAGACCCAGGATGCAGGAGCTTCAGTCTCAGGTATCAAGGTCTTGAATATTTTAAGAGCTCACGTCCATACAACGTCTGAGCGGCACAGGATTGAAACTTCCAGGGCTGGAAATCAAATTACCAGTGAACATAATCCAGGCAGACACACTTGAGAAAAGTATTTACCCCCCTCCAAGTACAGGCTAAAAGTTGAGGGAAACGCCAACGAGTTGGAGATGTGCGACAGAGGAAGGTCACCTAACCGATGCATTATGGTCTTGTGATAATGTTCCAGAATTTTAGATCGGAATAAATGAATGGGGACTAAAATTCCATTCAGCCCTAGACTGTAGTCCTAGGAAGTGGAGTAGTCGTAATGTGAGGAGGAGAACACATTAGGAATTGGATCCAAACAGGCAGATTCTTCGCAGGGGTTGGACGACTGAGGGGGCGCTGTCGGATCTAAGAATGAACTGCAGAGATGGGAAGAGTTGATGCCCTTTAAAGGTTCTGGGAGAGTATGCGCATATATCAACTGGGAGAGATGGTTATGATGTGAAATCTATGCAGAAACAGAATGCACACAGGTAGGGCTGCCTTTTGGTTAGGAACGCAAGTTAAGGCATGTGTGGTTTTGAATGTCTCTGGCTAATGTGCACGATGGACTGCAATCATTTTAGCAACCAAGGCGAATAAATGTGTGTGGGGTATGGATGTGTGTGGTGTATTTTTGTATAGTATTCATGCACATATGAAGACAGGGCTGGAAGTAAAGTACTTTGAGTTCAGGCATCCAGGCATGTTTCAGCACGCAGCGTGTGCATGATGTTACTGCTTCACTGTGGCACGATTAACTTATCAGTCCACCCAGTTTCTGATTTCATCAAGCAATCCATCCTCTGCACGCATGCACACTTCAAACCTGGCCTGAACCAGAGTGACTGAAGTGCGTCTTATTGTTTTCTTCTGTCTGATTTCTGTACGTTAACACATTTTCACAGATTCAGTTGAGAATCCCTCTGGGGACTTTTAGTGTTGCTTTCACTTTATTAAACATCAGACTGCAGCCACTGGGCTCTCTGACCTACTTACTGTTCGACAGATCTACTTCCCTCTCCATTTTGTTGCTTTTGAAGCAGCTGTCTGGAGTCACCGTGTTAGGAGCGGCCTGGTAACAGGTGGCATCTGACTGCACTTTGTTTTACATTATTTTGATTTGAGTGTTAATGTGACATCCAGGGGAAGGCTCTTTCTGTAGGTGGTGGAGTTGCAGATGCTAGGGAAGAGAAGGGATAATGAAAGTGGGTGTTTGCTGTCAGTCACTCTGCAAAAACGGCCTCAAATAGACTCAAGAAACAGGACACTGAGGGTGCAGATTGTCCCATCAATATTTTAAAACCGGCATCATTTGAGTGCAGCTCCTCTCCTGATTTATTGGAGATATGTGAGAAAATAGTTTCTGAAAACTCCAATGCTTCAGTGCACAAACTGTGTGACAGATAAGGCCCTGCAATAAATAAATAAATAAATAAATAAAATAGAAAGCGTGCTATCCACTGTGCTTTGTTGTGGGAAAAGAGGCTTGAAAATTGAAAGGCACTTTGTGTACCTCTGCTGCTGTCCGCCTGCTGATGAGTCCATTCATCAATCAGTTATCTGCCTTGACAAGGACTTCAGCGAAAACTTACTTGACATCAAAACAGCGTGCCAGCACAATTGCGTGCGCTCCAGTTTGTTTAGAAGTTGCTGCAGGAGGGGTTAGCAGCTTACGGGCTGATCTGAAAAACAGCCCAGTGTCCCGAGGGAGGCCTGGGAGTGCACAGGTTGATCGCTCACCTCTTGATAACAGGAACAGGAACACAGGAAGTAGGGCGGCCTTCATATAGGTACCATAAACTTGCCTTGAAAAAGCCAATGTATATGTGAAAAAGGTAATTAATCGGCCATTCTGTCATAAGAGTAAGTTCTGCTACTGATTAATACGTAATAGTAAATAAAGGCTTATTCTGTAGTTTAACTGAAGAATACTAACAGCTCCACGTTAACTAGCACCTGTGCCAGATGCATGTTTTTAGTGGGGAGAGTGTCTGTCAGCTCGTATTTGTCCCAGTTTTGGATGAAAGGAATCCTGTTACGTTTCGAGGATCAGATCCTCGCCACATATAGGTTTGAAAGGTGCATGGAGTCAAAGACTGAACCAGTTGCAAAGTTAAAAAAGCCTGGAGAGGCTCCTTCGCCCGATGTGAAAGCCACCCCTTCTCTGTCGGCCCAGGTGCTCAGGACTTATTTTACCAGCATGTGGAGAAATACACAACTTCTCTTTGCACTTTCGCAGTTACCTGTTTGGTTTTGCTGTTTACAACCAACACAGACAAAATTGCGAAAAATGCGAAAAAGGGGGAATGTGGGAAATATGGCCGGCGTGGATAACAGAACGCTCTGCCACAGTCACACCTGCAAACTGTCCACCTGTCAGAACGAAGCATGCTGCTGTCAACTGTCCACCTAGATCCAGGATCTGTCCAAGGTTTCTGCCAAGTGCTTGCTCATGGTGGATCTGCTGGGTGTAACTAATAGTAATGAGTTTGGTCTAGACCTGCTCTGTTTGTAAAGTGCCCTGAGATGACCTTGGTTGTGATTTGGCACTATATAAATAAAACTGATTTGAATTAAATTGAATATTATAAAGAATTAGAAAGATGGATGGGTTTAACCCACAACATGATCGTTTGTCTAAACCCAGCTACATAGTCTTGTTGTTTAAACCCAGTCAAACAGCAGTTGTTTCACCGTGTTAACTGTGTGTTCGTTCATGACGAAGCTGAGCTGAGCTATGAATGATTTTAAATGACAAAACAAAAAGTCCGATCGCAGTGCAGTGAATGACACGTGACATGTCGCTAAGAGCACTGTGCTACTGATACGCCATCACGTGAGATCACGCTGGACTGTTTCATTCATTGAACCACTCTGGCAGTGTTCATGTAGTCCACTCAGATTGTTTTTATGATTATATTTTGCAGATCAGATTCACCTCATATTCGTATTTGATTATGAAATCCAGTTGAGGTTGAGTTTCCTGACGGTGCACTGGCCTCAAATTATACTTCCAACTGCCCCTCAGAGAGAGAAACGATAGATTTGCATCTCAACAGCTCTGGGTTTGATTTCATACCAGAAACAAACAACCAGGAAAACACCAAATACCAATGAGGACACATATAGATTGTTAAAGCTGAGACCCCTTTAGATAAACAATACTTGAATGCACAAATCCAACCTGATTAACGCAAACAGCCACATTGGATTTTCTGAAACTAATTTGTTTGTGTCAAGGACGGAAACAAAGACGGGGGCTACAGAGAGTTGCGCCGCCAGAGGAACAAACAATGGAGGTGCAGATGAGAAAAGGTGGGAGAAAGCAGGTCAATGGACGATGGAGCCTTATGAATGGGAGGGTTAGATAATGTGAAAAGTAGGTATGGAGGGGAAAACAAAGGCATAAAAGTAAACAGGAAGAGATGAGGAGGCTTTCATGCATCTCATCATCATCTCATCTAAATCAGTTTCCCTTCCGTCAAGAGTCCTTGTGTTCGAGCTTCACTGCATAATGTCTCCAATCAAATGAGATATGTTATTAAACTGGCAGCAGACAGGTTTTCCTTTGCCTTAGGTTGTCATTAGGTATCACATGTTGATTGGACAGTATAATGGCTGCAGAAGATTAGCAGCATCTGCCTTTCCATTGGTTCCTCATAAGCGCCACTTTCGCTGCACAGTTTTGCCAAAAGGTACGATCTCCCGGAAAGATCTGCAGAACCTCCTGTTTTCTTCTCTTTATGAAATGACTTTGATGACAGTGGTGTGAGATCAGCGCGGACACATGCACCTGTGGTCAGCTGTGGGTTTCTTTGGCTCACATCTCAGGTGTTAGACCTGCCGACCACTGTGGGGCCTCATGATGCACACTCACTGGACTCAAAACAGCACTTGGAAACATGATGCTGACCCCTCGCCACCCCACCCCAGCACACAAACTCCTTCTCCTAGCAAGAACAGTTTCTTCCTGACTGCAGCTGGATTGCATTTTGGAGTAGAGGGCAAAGTCACCACTGAAAGCTGCACCATGGTGGAGAACCAAAGTTCCATCCTGCACAATTATGGTTTTTTGTGTCAAATTTCCTCTGTCAGACGCCTCTGAATGGTGCAGTAGGGCTTGCAGTTGACAGTCTCATACTGTGGGGTGGACTTACGCTGCTCATCCCTTTAAATGTGGGAGAAAACAATCAGCGTGTCCTCCTGATCTGATCTAACACACTGACTGGTCTGTGTTCCACTCCTAAGACTGCTGTTTGGTCTCTGAGTCGTACCTGGGGATGATCCTACTCTCTCCCTCTCTCTCTCTGTATCTGTTCTACTTTTCTTTCATTTAAAGCCAAATCCATCCAGAGAGGATCATTTGTTGTGCATTTGTTCTCCTGCTGTAAGTTCCTGTTTGAAGCTATCTATCTACCTACCTGCAGCTCAGCCTTGATGAAAGCTCGGGGCTGCCTCCTGTGGGAGACCCTGCCATTAACTCGTCTGAGAGTTAGTTTGACGTTACTGATTATACTTGTGATTATGCCAGATTCTTGCAAATGGGCTTTTATGTTGCATCAAGGGGTTGTTCATATGTATTTATAACCAGGAGGTGATGATGAGGTGAAATGCTTGAAGTTTTCCACCTCATCCATAAACTGCATTTACCAACATTTCCTCTTTCAGCGTTCAAAGTCTCAGTGTCGCCTCAGTTCACATAAAGGCTCCGCCAGGAAAACTGGGACGATGATTTCTTTGATAATCTGGGTTATATGAATTTCAAATTGGTTGCCGTCTTACTTGTCTCCTCAATTTAGGCAGGAGCTGCCACCTGTCACCATCTAACAATATGAGAAAATGCTCCGTGTCCTTGGGACAAAGTCAAATTATTGCGTATATTGTGAGAAATTTGCATTGGGGAAACTGGGAAGTAAACAACCTCCTGCTATTCATACTTCAAATGGATAAAAAGCAATCGTAGAGGGAAAATGTGAATCATTTCTCTTTTAGTTTTACTTTCTCTGCTTCTTTCAGTAGCCAGGTCATGAAAGGAAGAAAGGAAAGAAAAGGAGGAAGAAGAAGGGAAGAAACAAGGAACGAAAGAAAGATTAAAGAAACTGAAATAACAGAAGAAAAGAATGAAGACGACAGAGACGGGCAGGAACGGCAGCCACTATCACAGAGTCCCAGTCATTTGGGTTTGGTATTAGATATCCTCTCACTTTGTGTGTGTGTGTGTGTGTGTGTGTCTGTGTGCGTAGTTTTTTTTTTTTTTACTTACTGTCGTACTCCACATGGCTGACACAAACACCAAACAATGAATTTCTAACCTTTCTCTACTCAAGAGTATCGAACAAGCTGCAAACCACTTGGGGTCTGATTTTGGTCTCTTGCTCAGACAGCAGTGGGAAGGAGAAATGCAAAGAACTGGAATTACAAAGTGTTTCATGAGGTTTTCTGTTAAATATGTTGAGAAAAAGCAACACTGGACTCACTTTGTGCAGGTTTCGTGCTCATCATTAGGCTTTTCGGGACTAACAAGGGCTAAATATTCAGGTGACACTTACACCATTTAATATAACTCAGTGCAAAACCTGCTTCCTTTTGGATTTGTTTGCTCTGTTCGGACTGCTGGACTGTTCCTGCAGTTGGGTCCATTCCTTTGAGTTACTCTATTCCCCTGTGTGGCACAGTAATGAAAAATCCACCTGTCTGATTGTGACATTCACTGCGTCTCAGAAACATCAACTGTAGAGCTGCTGCTTCACATCAAAATCAGCCAGTTCAGGTGGTTCGAGCGCCTCATCAGGATCCTCCTGGCTGCTTTTCTTTGGAGGTTTTCAGGGTACATCCAACTGTTAGGGTGTGTCCAAACATGGTGGAAAGAGTATGTATCTTATCGGGCATGGTACTGCCTCAGGTTCCCCCACAAGGAGTTGGAGAATGTTGCTGAGGAGAGTGGCATCCACAGTGATGCTGCTGTGATCATCACCTGGTCCCAGGTCAGTGTCAGAAAACAGATGTGACTAACTTTGCCAAACTGGAAAATGGCACAAATGAAACAGAGCAAGAGCAAGAAATCCCTTCACTTGTTTAAGTTACATTAACCTCTATACTCAAAAGTCAATACTGTTAATGCTCCTCTCCTCTGGTCAGTGGCTCAAATTCAGACCCAAGTGTGCTCCGCATGACCTCCGTGCAAGGCTGTAGATTGGTGAGCGTGAGGATGCGAGCAAGGAAATAAAGCTGAAGTAGTGATTCAAAACTGGTCATAGATATTCAAAACTGTCTAAAAAACCAAACAGCTCCAAAAGATGGTAAAGCATATGCAGCAAAAAAAAAAAAAAAAAAAAACAGCAGCAGAAAAGTCACAAGCCATGCTGAAGCAGTAGATGAACGGGAAATTCAAGCTCCATGCATCACCTACGTATGCCTCAGATGATTCAGCCATTGGAACACTCAGGGGAGCATGTTCCCCACTCAGCTGTATTGGGGGATAAATCCTGGGATTGGCTGGAATACTCAGTTTGGAAACACCGCATTGTGCATACCACTATCACAGTGTCTCTGTTCACCAACAGGAAAGATGTTGTGTGTGTCAGTGTACTGAACATCAGATGTGAGATCTCCAGTCCAATCAATGCAGATCAGTTGATCACTACCTGCCATCAGTTATAAATGTTGCAGAACTTAATGAAGTGAACCTGCAGTTTGATTCGTTTTATAGGAAAGATGAGGCTCAAAGTGGGTTTTTGTCTGAATGCCCTACCTGATAGCAAGGCCTTTCAGAATACTGCCTTCTTGCATTTGTACCTAAAGTACACCAGCAACCCATGGTAGGTGTGCAGGAAACCATTTCAAGAATGTCAGTGTCAATCAAAAAAACCTTGGCCATGCCTTTATAAAGGGGTCAGTTATCACATTAGTGACAGATAAAGCACGCAAACCAGACGGTACTTCAATCTCTATTTAAGTTACATACAGATTTTAACATCGAAAGTTATGCAATTATGTTACATAAATGCATTTTGCATTTAACCGACTGATAACACTGAAGGCTGAAGCACCATCAGACTGGAACAAAAGGTACTGTACATGTCTATAATAACCACTGAGCTGTCAGCAGTAAAGTGAGAGGGTGTTTTCACCAAGCTGAGAGATGCTGCAGACAGCACGGCCAAAAAGTCACATATTGCGTAATTTGCATATAAAATGGGAACAGAAAAACAATTTTCGCAGGGCAAGCGCATGTTGCCTCTCGGATCCAACCATGATCCTACATTTTGCATGAAGTTTAATGCATGTACATGTGCACACACCTTCACAACAAGAGGAGGGACAGAGAGGATGTCAGTCATGAAACCATAACCACTTGTAGCTCGCCGGGACAAGACTTCCGAGATATGGAAATTGATTGAAGAATTTGCAGAACAAAGGAAAAGTCGTGTTCGAATTAATGGCTTTGTCACTGGGAAGCCAGAGAGGCAGGGAACGAGACACAATGTCTGACATGACACGACCAGCAGCTGAGCTTTTTAAAAAGTATTCGCCTCAAATAGCCACAGAGGACGGAAATCTGCAGGAGGTGTGAATCTCTCCATCCCGCGGTATGGAATCACACACGTCTCGATATTAATGAATCTCCACACAGTGTATTTTGCTTCTGGCCTATCAGACGTCCCGTTCCTTTTCAGTCAGCCACGGTATGTTTTAATGTGATCGCATAACATTAAGAGTAAGCAAGAAACAGGAGGACATCAGTCGGGTGTGCAGAAGTCAACCTCAACGTGGCGTCTGGTATCTTCTCTCTACAGGTAAGTGATATATGGATGCTTTCTAGCTAGCTAATGATCCTAGGTTGCTTAGCAGCATTATATATTCAACTCATTAGCTAACACTAGCGCTAAATGCCACATCATTAATTCAGCAGATTACTACGGAGGCCCACGTGGTCATTTTTCTACTTTAACATTATGCAGTTTTATTTATTACCTAAAAGCTTCTTTTCCAAACGTGCCTTTCTTTGACTGCGTGCCTCAGTGTGTTTCTCTCCCCAGGTTTTCCAGACTCATCCCTGACAAACAGCCAAAATGAGCTTCCTTTGAAGGGTTTCTGTGCTCGTCATTAGTAAGAGCGAGACGCTGGGATATCTGGAAGGAGCTCAGAGAGTAACTGCCGTACCTTCACGCTGAAAGGGGTAAGCTAACATGACTTCTGTCGAGGATACCTCAGGGACACCTCCCCATTGAGGTATTCCAGGCATGTCTAACTGGGAAGAGAACCAGAGAACACTGCAGGGATTACTTATCTGGCCTGAGAACACCTCTGATCCCCAGGAGAGCTGGAGGATGCAGCTGTGGAGGGGAAACTGAGCTACTTTGCATAACCTGCTGCCAACCAAACTCTGGCCCAGACTGATTGGAAAATGGCAGAGATGAGCAGATTAATAGAATATTCCACTCTAGTAAAAGTAGAGTTGATATAAAAATGTACTCAAGCAAATGTATGAATACGGACTTAGATAAAAGTAAAATGTAAGCACTTGTGTCCAAATGCAACAATAAACTCCGGTTTGCAGCTTCTGTATGCCACTGACTATCAATAATTATAAACCTGCACCAGCTTTCCTCTGTATAGCTTTGCTGGTCTTACCCAGAAGAGATGACACAACTCAGACAGTTAAACACAAGTGAGCAGCAGTAAATAAAGAGTGCTACACGGCAGGTGGAGAAAGCAGTACCAGGCTGCAGAAATGAAATAACTGTTGCTTTAACAACAGAGTGAAACATGACCAGAACAGGCAACGCGGAGATGTGTAAACAATATAAATTCCACAGCAGCTTCAGCCACAAACACAAATACGAAAGCAGAGACACACACTGTGCGCCCTGCACACAATGCACACAATAGGCAACGCGGCGGTTGTTGTCTTTGTTGTTGCTGTCGGCTACTCACCTGCCTGAGCATCATTCCCTGAGCTCCGTGCACAGTGAAGTCCTCAAAGATCTGATTTAAGGATCCACTGTGAGCATTTTAGCATTTCGGCCAGACCCAGCATGCACCTGTGGACCACACAACATCTGGGATGTCTTTGATTTGGGTCACTTAGCCTGCTCGCCAGATGCTGTTTCAGTCAGTGACTGATTAGGGTGGACGCAGCCTTTTTATTGTGCAGGTACAATAATTCTTAGCCCATAATGATGTCATTGTTAATTTGAATGTGCATCGTTGTTGCTGCTCCCCAACCACCAGGCTGACCAGTGTCTCCTCTCTGGACGTGGAGCTCCCTGCAGCTGTGCCCTCCTGCAGCCGCAGACACACCAGCAGCTTCTCCTGTGCTGCAGCCACTGATTTATCACCTTTCATCTGCTCCAGCTTCACAGTTTATTGCAGCTTTTCATGTGACTTTTGTTTTCACTCTGTGCAACTTAAAATGTAAAAAAGTACAAAACCTGTTATAACAGGTACTAAATTAAAAGTAAGATTAATTTTAAGAAATGCTCAAAAAAGAAAAAGTTCACAAAAACAGAAATGCGAGTAAATGAGAAGCAGGTGAGACGGGCCTGGTCATTGCAGAGCGGGGACACATTCAGCCTGAAAACAGTGTGTGCTGCATCACTATGGCTCGAGAGCTGAACCGTATGTTTCCTCAAAACAGTGATGGTTATTAAACTGACTGTGCACATAGATCTGCAGCTTATTAAAGTCTGTCTAAATATCGTGTAGTAATTGCAATGCCTTCTGGTGCACGTCCATTCCTGAGGATAAATAAATGTACTGCAGGCTGTAGCATTCCAATGCCTTAGGCTTACCGACTAGGAAGATATGTTTCTCCCTTCTGCTATTGTATGTATCATTGAGGAGTCACACTATGATGAAAGTCTGCACTCCTGTAACGACTAAAACCCTGAAATGTGAAATAAGGCCAGCGTTGGATCACTGGAATCAGTAGTTACTACTGTACCGAGTACATATTTAAACCAGTTTCATCAAACGCTGAATATAGTTCCAAAAGAACGCAAAGAATGGCTTTCTCAGCTTCCATCGCTGAAACACTTGGAAGTTGGTTTTGCTACGTTGAATGTGCCCCAGATGAGGGAGGTGAGAGCAGGTGTGTTGTTGGGTGTGACAGTCAGATGATGGGGAAAGGTGCGACAGTCCAGCCAGAGTTCAGGTGCTGGATGGGTGTGTAAAAACAATGAGGGGGCCTGGGCGAACAGAAATGTGGCTAGAAGTGGAGAAAGGGTGGCTGCAGCTGATGTTTTGCAGACGCGCAGTTGGAGGTAGTGATTTTTGGGAGGTATTCACTAAAGGCTTAGGTCTAAAGTGCAGTGCAGTGACTATATAATGATGGATTGTCAGCTTTAATCCAAACACACTGGGTCTTTCCAACAGAATTTGTGTGAGCCCGTCGTGTCTTTCCTGACTGAGCCGAGAACCAACAAACAGAAACATGCAGTCTTTTCATTCCTCGTGTCCTTCAGGTGATACTCAACTCTGAATGCGAGCTGCTCTGAGCTGTCGAGTTCAGCGTGATATAATGACTTCTGTGACTGCCGAGCTCAAGTGTCAGAGGAAATCACACGCATGTCTGAAGCAGCAGTGCGTTCATCTGAAAAATGAAAGGAAATTGAGGTTCTTGCCTCAAACGCATGTCTTGTGCACTTAATACCAGAAAGGTCAAACAAAAGTTGACTGGCACCATGAAATTTGTCACTTCTCAAAATGGTCTTCTCAAAATTTTCCTTGACTTCATATCTTGTGTGAAATGGCAAAGGTTACACAGTACTCACAGTGATATTGGGAGTTTTAAAGATGCACTGGTACTATTTTATCAATCATTCAGTCTTTAAACCAATCTGTTGCCTGAGAACCATCAAGTTTACTCCAGTATCAAGTAGTCAAGTGGAGGTTGTCTTAACCTTCTTAGTTAATTAAACAGCCTCTAACAGTTATATCTTATTAAAGCTGTTGGGAGCTGTCGTAGCTGAACGTCCATGATGTCGCAGCCCCATTCTCCCAGTTTCCCTCCTCTCCCTCTGTCTCTCTGTCTTTTCCACTCTACCTGCCAGCCACTCCCACCTCATCAGCCCAACTCCACTCACCTGCAAGCATAGCTGCAGCTCATTCTCAATCAGCCCGGTATATAAGCCTCTCCAGCATTCTCTCTCTTTGCCAGATTGTTCTTCTGTGTCCATGCGAGACTTTCCAACACTCTTTTCCTGCCTGATCTCCCTTTTGCTGACCCCGCCTGCCTTTGACCTGCCTACCTCGCCTGCTTCCTGGTAAACTTACCTGCCTTCTGTCCCTGACCACGTGTTCTGCCTTGGCGTCTCCGGCTTCTGTCTGCTCTCCCGGCTCCTCCGCCTGTTTCTGACTTCCCTGCTGCACGCTCCTCGCCTGCTTCCCTGCCTCGTCGGCTTTGCCTCCAGTTTGCAGAATGCTGCTTTTGGGTCCAAAGAACACCCCTTACGCTCTAACAGTTATATCTTATTAAAGCTTTATGGGAGCTGTCGTAGCTGAATGCCCATGAAACATGAGCCCATGAAATCTATGAGATGTTCCCATTATAGAATTCATCACAGTTGGTGATCACTTTGTTTAGCATATGCTGAGAAGCAACAGGAACATGTTTCAGCTTTTCAGCACGTCTGATGAAATATCAGTAAAACAGATGCTAATGGCATCTATATGGGGGGTTAATGAGAGCTGCTGGGGTCCCACCATATGGTCATAAACACCAGAAAATGTGCTGTGACATGCAGAGGATGGCAGCCGAACAAACATAAATACATCCTAATAATTAATGCCAGACTGCAGCATTGTTGGTAATACACATTATTTGAATCTGGACTATGTTAATAGACGTGGATGCTTTTTAGATTCTGTATATGAATCAGCAGGTGATTTGCTGTGGGGGCACCATGCCTGGTCATCACTGGCTTAACAGCCCAGGAAACTAACAGACCAACCAATGCACTGCAAATCATCTCGCGTTATTTTACTCAGCCAATCACATCAATGCATTCAGATGCACATTGTGTATCGAGTCGGTGATTAACATGCAGGCACACATGGCACAATATAATATAAGAGAGACACGATCAGAGGAAATAAGTGAAGAGTCATTTCATGTGGCGTGCTTTAAAAAGAGAAGAGCTTTTAATCAAGACAGACAGACTCTTCCACGTTCACTCTCCCTGAGAGCAATTCAAAACCAGTACGTCTCATATCCGAGAGCGTGCTGATTATTAAAAGTGGCATTGTGAAGCCACTGCTTGATAGAGCGCGGAGCATCCTTTGAGGCAAACGCACCCAAACAAATCAGAACTTAGGGCACAGAAAATGAAGTGTTTTCTTTAGAACACAGGTTGACCTCTTTGAATTCACTTTCTCTGCATCCCGCCCGTCTTTCAGTTTCAGCATGGATCTATAATATCTGAGGTATTACGGTTATTGGCCTATAGAGAGAGGGAAAACAAAAAGTGAAAACAAATATCCAGCAGAGCTATCAGGCTTCACCATCATTATCACATCCACATGAATCATTCTCAAACAGTGGATCCTGTATGGAGGTCATATGAGGCTGCTGCAGTCCTCCGAATGTGTTGTTTTTCATAGCAGACCTTTCCAAATGTTTACCATGCATCAGGATCTGTGAAGAATAATTGAAGCCGTAGTTGAAACAAAACACAGTCACGGTTGAACTGACTCAGTAACGAAACCCTCAAACGTGGATTTCACAATGAGGGTGAAGTGCAGTGCACTCTGAGATGTTTGCACTTTCATCAAGCCGAATTTTCAGCAGACTCCCATTCAGTCTACTCTTGTTTTAATCTCCGGTTGTGGGGTTTTGTCAGCGCTGAGGGTATCTGAGCGAGGAAGCTGGGAGAACACGGACGGGGATACGGGGATCAAATCCCGAGAGAGTCAAGGAGGAGTCACACACAGAAACAGGGGCAGCCGGTTCCGGCGCTGCACACAGGGTATGGAGACATACATGCTGTTCAACTATGTGTCTGCATAGGCAACCATCTATGTGTCTGCATAGGCAACCATCTACGTTGCCTGCATAGGCAACCATCTACGTTGTGAAGGTAATTGTTGCCTTAATGCCAGGTACTGGAGGACTTGCAGGAAGAAAAGTATAGAGTGACTCCAGAAGAGGTTACTGTCTATGCCGTCATAGATGGTACAGATGTGGCTAATTTGGGATGTAGCTAGAGAGGCTAAGTGATCTTATTTTTTCATATTTTGGGAGGTTTAATCCTGAGTACAATGAGTCCCAACAATAAAACCAAGAAGAAATAAAGGCATGGATGAACTTCTCGCATCCAGGCTTTGAGAGAAAGGAGCTTATTTGTTGAGATGCTCTTCAACTGATAAAAACCAGCTTGAACAACCTTTGTGACTTGTTTTTCAAAAGATAAATCACTGTCAGATATCACGCCCTGACTTCTGGCTGCTGCTGTAACATTTGTAGACAAGGAGCCAAACATGTTTTTGTAAGATGAGGATGGATTTAGAAGGACCAAAGGGAATGCTTTTGGATCTCTCTTTCATTGAGCTGGAGAGAGTCTCTCAGACATCCAGCACTTTATCTGTCTCACATAATAGTAACTGATGAAAGTGCCTACTTCTCTGCCTTTTAGTGGGACATAGATTTGAGTGGCATTAGTATAGCAATGTAATCTGTCAAAGAGCATGGAAGCACAGAGCAACAGGGGGCCGTCAATAGATCCTTGTGGAACACCACAGGGCCATTGAAGAAGCTGCATCATAAAGACAGTCCCTGATTCAAGTATAAGAGAATAAAATGATGGACGTGGAGCTGAGCTTAAGAAGCTTTAACGGTGAACAATTTCAGGAATCTGCAGTAGGTAAAGGATTCTTGGTGACTTTGACATGGACAGTTTCAGCGCCGGTGAGGTGAGCCGAGTCGGATCCAAATGTGTCAGAGTTCCTGCGATTATCCATCACCCTCGTTAACGTGGTAGGCATCACATCTAAAGGACTCACTGAGGGTATTAACTTATTAACAGTAGTGCATATTGACAGACAATGGATATCATGTCATTGTTTAACGTTCAGTGAGCAACCTGTGATGTATGATTGGAGATGGAGTTGAGAGGAGGTCAGCGGTGGTTAATTTGATGGTATGCATCTAAATGCAGGAACCTATTGTAATTACTGGTAATGCAAAAACATCGTGAGAGGTGATGTGTGGAAGCATTTTGGATTATTTGAATTAACAAATGAACTGGAATATTCAACAGCGGCATCCAGGATGGGGATTTAATTTAAATATGAATAACTTATGGAACATTTCTACGCAGAATAAATAATATGGAGGACGTCATGCAATTTCAGCGTGGCATTTTCACATCAGCTCTGACAATAATATGCATAAACTTAAAGACAAAAAAGACTTAAAACAAAAACTACAGGCGTACAGTGACTGTGCAGTGATCACATGTTGGGTTTCTTCATTTGGAACAACAGTCACGTCAGAGACAGCACTTGCAGTTATCGAGCGCATTTGCCCTTTAACTCTTCAGCTGCACTTTACCACAGCTTTATAAAACTGTTTAGTTGTACTCACTCAGCAGTTTCTCTCTCCCCAAATATTTGCTTCTTGTCTGTATTGTGCAGGAATCACAAAGGCTTTGCATCTGCATACAAAGCGGCAATTAATATTCTGTGCGCCCTGCGCTCTCCCCCGGTCAGTGAATTTATCTGGTGAAGTTCACGGTTTTCTTGCTCTCTGGCAAACATCTCCCTTCGCCTTTTATTTGTTTCCGCCAGAGATGCGCAGGGACAGAGAGAGCGGGTCTTTGTGAGGCGGGCGCACTGCTGGGAGTTGATATTTTCTTTGCCTTTGCTCTGTGGAGCACCAAAGTTTCTTTCCTCCTCACTTGGATTACTTTGTATGCACTCAAAGATGCACACTTTGTCCTTCTGCAGGCTCTGGTGACTTCGTACTTTGAGGAAAACACGCTTCCAATAACATGATCTGGTGGTTAGCTTGTTACAAAATTGAGTTTAACTAATTTAACAGATTTTCGCAGCTGCTTAAATTTTAATCACAGGAGTGTTCATGAATACATTTTGATGGAACAATATCATTTCAAGTTTGAGCTCTTACTGTATCACTGGGTTGAATGTGAAAATAACATCTGAGTGTTTTTGCAGCATTTGAAGTTTGAACCACAGCAGGGACATGGTGGCATGGTTAGGCCAAGTCTACCAGACAGAACAAACTGTGGGGCAGTCCTCATCCAGTCTGATCTCATGGGACGTCTTCTTGGCAACACATTCTAAACTTCTCACGTCCACATTTCCAAATGGATGTGCAGTAAAGGACAAAGTCTATGGCATCAAAACAATAATAAACGTGTGGGTTCCATGAAATGGTCCCTGATTGTTTCAGGTAACCAAAGTTTAGATTTAGCTAAAATCATTGTTGGCATATATTGGTGGGAAACTTGTGTATTTTTCAGTCTGGACCATATTTTCTCATGTTTTGATGTTGGAGTGACAGCTGGGGATGGCAACTTTTGAAACCGATCCAGTATTGAAGGAAGCACTACACTGCAATTGCACCCTGTCAGTGTACGACCAGCAAAAGTGGTTTTTGTCGCTGACAGTGGCACAACGAGTTCTTTTAGCAGACGTACATTGACAGGGCACAATTCCCCCATATTCTCCATTGTAATCTGTTTCCCGGCTAATAGTTCGATACTGGACCGATTTCAAAAATTGCTCCTCCTGGTTTTCAGTGAAACACCAAAACATAGAAAAATAAAAGTCCTGGGGCAAAAATACCAAAATTCACTGAATCTGTGGACTTAACCTTTGCTGTTTGAGGTAAAGTCTCATTTCTATTGATACTTCAATTCTTTTATATTATTGAAAGAAGAAATGGCGGCTGAGTTCACATCGTGCATGAAGCCTACATATTAAACAAGTGAGACTCACTGGTTGCGCATATATTTGTGCATGTAAGTCTCCTTCCTGTATTTCAGTCTTACTGCTCCATTTTTCATGAGCAGCAAATTAACATATTCTCCTTTTGGCTTGTTGCTGCTCGTTGACACCCACGCAGACGGTGACAGTCGGCAGTGAAATGTGCTGAGGATGTGCTGGGTCCAGGACCTCATCTCATTGTTCCACCTGGCAGGAGGAGAAGCATTGTGTTCCTCATGTTTGCCCGTTCGCCTCGAAACCAACGACACAGATTTTAAAATAAGCTCTTGCACACATTCGAACAATAGCTCAGCAATGACAGTTTCAAGGTCAGGGAACCTCACATGGATGCTTTTTAATAGCAGAGCTTCTCCGGGTTGCTCAGAGTGTTTATTTTAAGCTTGTGTATGGATGGAGGTAGTGTGTAACTAGACAGGTACAGTAGCATCTGTAGAACGTGGTGATTGTATTGTCTACAGGCTCCCTGCCAACCTAGTTTATGTTGATTTGGATTTTAAAAGATTATCAAACTAGGTGCAGAGGCTCCAAATTAAAGGATACTTATAGGTTAGTACAGTGTGGATTATGGTTTATATGGGTGTGAAACAGAGGTGTTGCAGGATCCTGAAGTATTGTGGGGGGCTATCTCAGCCTATTTTTACGTGCTAACTGCACAAAATGTGTTGCACGAAATGATCCTCGTCAGGTGCATAAGACAGCACTCAAAATAAACCAAACAGGTGCAATGGGAGTCCTTATTCGACTTCATTAGTAATGTTATTTTCAGCAGCGGAGTCAGTGATTCTCGAACTGGGAGCCATCACACACTGGTGTGTCATGAGAGCTGTTCAGGTGTGGCATGGTGTTATGATGGTTTGCGTGGCTATAATCAGGTGTAAGGTCTGCAGCGGAAATACTCATCTTAGTAATAAAATGGCAAGAACCTCTGAGGTAGACTACCCAGTTAAAGAGCTCTCCTCTTCAGCAGCCTGAGCTCACAGCAGCACTCTCACGTCCTCCTGACTCATCTGCTGCTACAACAGCAGGAGACAAGTCTTCCTCCTCCAGCCTCGCCTGCCTTGTTGCCTTCATCCTCTCGCTTTTGAAATCCCTTCGTACATCCAAGTCTTGCCATAGCGAATTAGCCAGTTAGCTTCCACCAGATGCCCACAATGACAAGCCAAGTGTTCTGTTCTCTCTCCGTCCATACAGGAGCATTCTCACATCGTAACTCTGGACTTGAGCAACAAGTGACGGCTAACATATCAGCACATACCTGGAATATATTAGCTGATACTGATATCATACAAGGCCAATATTAATGAATAACATCAAACAGTCATGCTCTGGCTGTAACAGAGTCATTTTGCCCTGAGATATTGTGACTTACATTTGAGTAGACAATCTTGAGTAGACGTCCTCCACCACCACATATATCTCAAATAGAACCTGAGCAGCACAGCAGCCAGAGTGAGCTCACTGGACTGACCACGTCCAGCCCGCAGAGCCAGAGCAGGCGACGCCGACGAACGAAGGCTCAAAGATATTCTGTTTAGATGCCGACATAATGTGGAGGTGAAAATGCTTCAATCTGATTCAGTTTCAGTTCTCAAGAGCTTGACATCCTTTTACTCTGACATGAAGCAGATTATTCGAAAGTCGCATTAAACAAACCAGAGGTGGAGGGAATAGTGTGGAGTCGTCACTTACAGCAGAATAAGACTCAGTCCTCCAATTTAAACGTCGCACTTCAGATAATTGAAAAGCATTCCACTGGTTTATGCAGGAACTGCAAGGTCGAGATGTCTGTTGAGCACGTAATCATGGAGTGTAATTAGTAGACACGAGAAAGGCAACAGGTGCAAATAGATCTGATAGAAAAGCTTCAAGTAAACTGTCAGACGGAGCCAGCAGTTTCATTTTCTTTGACTTCCACTGACAGACAGGATTAATGGAGTTAATCTCGGCTCCGCAGTCCGAAGGTGGTGGCGAAGCATCTGCAGCGCAGGAGTGGATGAACTGCAAGACTGTTGTTGTTGCACTGTTCATCTGCGCCGTCATTTGGAGCAATAGACTGAAGTGAATTCTAAAACTATAAGCCAAACATGCATTACAGTTAATTGACCAGTTTGTCTGGTCTGGCCTACCGTACTTACTGCAGTTATGCGTGCACACATCTTCTCTATTATGAGGTACTATTAGAAACATTACAGCTGTACCAAATAAAGTGGTTTAGACAGTGTGGAAGTAGGTCTGATAAGCTCGCAGCCTGTCTGCTGATTGTCAGATGGCTTGTGCGGACCTGTTGGAGTTCATTAAAGCAATGGCACTGTTTTCACAGCTCTCAGCGCTTACCGTGGTGAATACAGTGTTACCTTGTCCAGTAGAAGTAGTGCCTAAAACAACAGAAGTAAGACGCAGGTAGTATTAAACCAGTATTATGTGGAGGTTGGATTTAACAGGCTCTCTTACAAACCTGCACCTGCACCAGCCGCACACACTCATCCAGAGCCATGGAGTGGAGCAACCCGTTCTCTTACCCAGGTCACCCATACAGGCAATTTTTAATGCAGTACACTGTAGAGGGCTTGTTACTTCCCATGACTAATTTGTACTGATTTGGGTTATTTTAACAGTACAAGGCACAAAGTGTTACAGACAGGCTGAACACGGGGGCTGAAAGAAGAAGCTGACTGAATGAATGGCTAATAGGAAAAGGAGAAGCAGGAGGGAAAGAGAGAAGCTAACGGGAAAGCAAAGTGCCCTTTAAATATCACATCAAAATCAGTGTTCTTAATTAAAGTTCAGGCCGATTCATTTTTCAAAGAGATTTTTAAATTCCATCATTTATTCAGGGATTCATTTTGTATTATCTGTATGAATCATGTGCTTGTTCACTGTTTTATGTTGTTTTTGTAAATCCCTCTTTAACTTGAACTACTTATACTTATTATTATAGATGATGGTACAATTTGTTATTACTGATATGCTTTTTTTTTTGTAGTCCTCCATAGTTCATTACATCTGTTCATATAAATCACTAAATACGTGACCAGCTCAAGACTACACAACCTAAAGACAAAGCATCCTGATGGAGCTTTCAGATAGTATGAAACTGAACAGAGTGAGGCCTCTTCCAACGAGAGACGCTATAACAGGTGCACTGAGCTGATACGTCACCAGCGTGTGAGATGTGCTGTTGCGGCATCAGGGTGGCTTCAGTTTCACAAGAGGGCATGTGATGACCCCTCTGCTCGGCTCGCCTGGCTGCAGTCCCGTGGTTGTCTGTCTCCGGGGCTGCTGACCTGTTGGAGGTTAATCAGCAGTGTGGGAAACACCTGAGCTCAGTGTGCCAGAGTCTGGAGGATCTCCTCTCCCTCCACACGCCTCTGCAGTGCGTCTTTTGTCTTCTTTTTCTTTGTGTCTACAACGCAGCACCCATGCTGCACACTTTCACTCATTCACTCCCTGCACGAGCGACTGTCCCACCCATCTGCTCGGATTATTCTGCTCTAAATTAAGGAATTTAGTAATTAACATGCCTGGGTGTCTTATCATCTCTGCATCAATCATAAATATGAGACCAGTTTAACAAAAGCGTCCTCATATGGAAACTGCAGCCCATTTTAATTGTTGCATTGATCCCACCTGTTCATACTGTCCATGAAAAGACGTCCTCCAAGCCCACTTCCACTGTACGTGATGCAGGCCACAGTCCACAGTCAGTCTGTACCTGTACCTGCAGAAACATTACCCGAAGTTAACATGAGACCTCAGCTATGGCGACGTATTAGGGCCGCTGTCAGACGAGAGAGGGCGAGTCATTTGCCCTCAGATTTGTACAAACAGGTCAGTCTTAATCTTCACTAGGAGTCACTGTGCTCTGACACATACGCAGTGGCCTTTCACTTGGTTTCATTGTTTTCAATGGCGCTATACTCTCCCAACATTTCAGCTGAGATGGTTAATTGCACAACTTTCAAGTCACTGTCGAACTCTGTGTTGCATAGCAACCGCAGCGATGTAACGTTGCTCCTGGCCTTGGACTTGTCGCTCCACCTGCCATCGCCGGCACGCGTGTCTGTGGTTTGTGTTTTGAAAGATAAGATCATCTCACCTGTGGTCATTGTCGTCCCTGTCTCTGACCGACTTTAGACGTTATCATGCAAAACACGCCTGCAGTGACTAAACTAATGATGACGTGGGCTTTGTCTCAAAGCGGCGTGTCCAGCTTGTTCCAGGTCAGGTCAGGGGTTCTGCCCTCGGTCCAGTTAGGTCTGACTGTTTTCTATTGACAGTGAAGACATGAGCGTTGAGTCAGTCAGCCCACAGTGGCCCGTCCAATTATTTCATCCTGGGCTTCAGAGGATAATCATCTATTGTTGCCCGAGGTTGATTATTCAGAGGCTGGTGTATGGTTAGGCTCTCCCTTCCCTCCCCTGTCCCTTTCTTTCTCTCTGTCTTGTCTTACTGTGTACAGCGGCTCAGCCCATCTGTAAGCTGCGCATGAATTTTTAATGTCTTTGCCCCCGAGCTGTGCAGTGTCAACAGAACATTGCTGCTGCGTGAAAAACTGGTAACTTTCATTCAGCTTTCTGTTCTCTACGTCTGCTGGAAGTTAAAGTTTAAACTTCTAAGCGCTGCTGGTGTTTAATTACTCCGAGGCACAGAAGCGCATTAAAAACCCATTGTATATTTTTCAAAATGCGGTCGTTCTTTTTCTTTTCTCGCTTTCCTATAAATTGGTTTTTCTTTTGCAATATGAGCACTGCAGAGCCAGCCAGCCTGCTTTGCTACGGTGCACAGACATCTCAGAGCTCCGCGGGGACGTAGTTCACTGCCCTGCGGCCATTTTCCCCTGATTAACATTCAAGTTCAGGCATAACCCAAGTTGTAATGTAGAACTCTTATTGCATCAAGGAAGCAGAGTTTTAAGCACCTGCCACATCAGAGCATCAGTGTGTCATCATCAGCTTCCTCTGGCTTGTTTAGAATAGAAATTGACTATTTAATAAATCAGTAAGTGGTTGAATAATAAATCAATACTCCAGCTGTATGACAAGCCCTTTAATGTCGGTATGACAGCACAGTGGAAAACAGGATTAAAACTGTGTGCACACACATTTGTGTTTGTTTCTGTGTGTGTGTGTGTGTGTGTGTGTGTGTGTGTGTGTGTGTGCGTGTGTGTGTGAGCAAAGGGACACACACAAACACACATTCTCGCCTTATGTTCGTTTATGAGTTTCGAATAAAATCTTCTTGAAGGCCCTCCTGAAGTCTCGGTTAAAGATCGTGTATATGATGGGGTTCAGGCAGCTGTTGCAGTACCCGATCCAGAAAAACAGGTTGAAGAGCGTGTCAGGGATCGTACAGTTCTCTCTGCAGACGGCGTGGAGACTGTACGTGAAGAAAAACGGGAACCAGCAGAGGACAAAAACCCCCATCACCACGGCCAGGACGAACGTGAAGCGCTTCTCCCTCATTTGTGCCACTTTGTTTTTGGACAGAGACGTCTGCCTGCTGCGGAGAGGCACTGGAGAGGGGAGGAGGAAGTGGTGGGAGCAGTGGTCGGATGATGCCCATGATATGGAGGCGCAGGAAGGAGGAGGAGGAGGCTTCAACCTGTTTGTGGATCCCTCTGTGTCCTTCCCCTCCTCTGTTCTTGCGCTTCCACCGGCTCTCCTGGGGAAGCGAAGAGCGGAGGAGAACGAGGAGGATGTTTTGATGTCCGCTTCACAGCTCCTCTCCTCCAAGTCAATATCATCTAGCTCCCCTCTCCTGTGGCCGCTGCTGTTGCTTTCCATGTTGGAAGAGCTGTGTCGGTTTGCGGGCCGCGGGCTGTCCAGCTCATACTGAGATTTGCTGGCCCCCTGTCTTTGGCAAGTTCTGGCGGTGCCCACAAAGCAGGTCTCGGACTGCGATGGCTGCCTCTCCACCACATTCTTCGCCACAAACACAGTGGAGGCTCGCTGCTTGGCAACCCGGTAGATCTTACAATAAACCAGTATCATGATGACTCCTGGGGCGAAGAAAGATACAAGGCAGGAGGAGAGGATGTACCACGTCTGGTTGATGAGAAGACACTCCTGCCTCCGTGTGTCGTTCTCCTCCTCCGTCCCCAAGACCTCCTCTTTCTGCGTCATGAGGAGCGGCGGGGAGGAGATGATGATAGATATGAGCCACACGATGCTGATCATCGCTTTAATCCGTTTGGGTGTCCGTTTGCGGTTGTAACTGACGGCTTTAGTGACGGACCAGTAGCGGTCGAGGCTGATGGCACAGAGGTGGACGATGGAGGAAGTGCAAAAGAGGACGTCCAGAGCCAGGTAGAAGGAGCACCAGGTGGAACCAAAGTACCAGTAGCCCATGACCTGGAAATAGGAAAAACCAATTAAGATATGTTAATGATTCATTAGGCACCAGTAATGACCTGCAGGGGAAAAGACAAAGCTTCATATTTTCAGGTTCAGTTGTTGAGCTGGAGACCTAAAGGAGTATTTCATCTTAAAGCAGGAATTCAGTCAATATCTCGTTACAGCAATGCTGGCTGAAAATGTATTTAGTTTGTGAGTTTACCTCTGTGGTTTCACATCGGCTCTCTCAACAATGATTTAAGCCAGCAATCTTTTCATAGCGTTAAGAAACAATAAAATATCCATCAAATTCCTCCAAAGTATGTGTCCTGCACTCAAAACGAAGGCTGCCTAAAGAGAGGAGTACAGAATTTGCCTGTTCATCACCTGCATTCTCCTCAATGGAAGGTGATAAAGAAGTAAATATTGGACTTTCTCAGCTGTAGTGCAGTTGCTTGGCTACAAAGAACACTTATTGTGCTGCATTGGCTCCTTTTGTGGAGCTTCACTCTATTTTACAGCTTTGGAGCTTTAAGGATCTGCCAAGATAGAACTCTTGGAGTCTCTGGTTCTCCCAAGAACACCAGTTAGCAAAATGCCAACAACGGTTTTGATCATGAACTATTTTTTAGCATCTCTAAAACATTCACTGGTTCTTCAGTTCAGTTAAGGTTCTGCAGAGCCAATGCAAATGGCAGTTTTATACAAATTAGTAGCTAACCAACTAGCAACCAACTGCAGACTGGGATTACTACTAACATCTGCTCTACTCCATACTGACACTGGAAGAGAAACTGATTGCTCATCTTCATGGGAATGCCAGTCATAAACCAAAGTACCTGAAAAATGGAAGAGTTGACCTGATGATGGCACCACGTGAAAAATCATCAAGATTCATCCTGAGGTGGATATGAATGTCTAATCTCACAGCAAGCTATCCAAAAGTCGTCGAGATGTTTCACCTAAAACCACAAAGGTCCTCCTCATGATGGCGCTGAAGAAAAGTCAATGGATCACCAATGTCAGCAGGATTAACTCTGAGGGGGCTTGAGCGCAAAATATAACGGCAATCCACGCAAGACATGTTGAGATATTTCAGTCTTGATCAGTGTGGTTAACATTTAGCCAAGCCATTAGCATGACGTAAACAATCTGCAGACTAAAAACTATGCTAATCACCAAAAAGATATCACTTCCTCCCAGCTTCATCAGTGAAATCGACATAGGAAACCAAAAATACACACAACTAGGATGACCCAGACTCAGCCATGTTGTTGCTCCATCCATAAAACAGAGCAGAGCAACCTAGGTAAATCCAAATTACCAGAGAACACAAAAAACAAATACTGACACAGTCTCTAGTGTCTAATGTCTAATGCAACACAGAAGAAGCTCCAGGTAGATTTCAAATATTAATGGCTGATGAAAAGCTTTAACAAGTCATTAAACTGCTGTTGCCGGGTGCAGAGGAGGACACCAGACAGGAAACACCTGCTACATATCAAGCACCCACCAACTTAAGGAAGGAGAAAATCTAATTAGATTGTCTTCAGCAGTTGACAAGATGCTCACTGCCTACTGCCGACTTTTACAACATGGAGGTTTTAACCAGGAAAGGTTCAACATTTAGCATCATTGGGTTAACAGAGTAAAAATGTGGATCAGCCCTGACTGTCTTGGGGATAAATGTTGCTGTAGAATTGCAATGTTTTGTGCAGATACTGCTGGAGAACACAGTGGATTTAGGTCCTCATTTGGGGAAAAACATCACCAAATACAGTTGAAATGCACAAATTGCACCTGCTTCCACAGTGCAAAGGTGTCACGTTTGAAGAAAGTTTCGATTTCATTGATCCACAGCAGATTTTACTTGCTGTCATCAGACGCGTCACACAAATCTGGACCAATACCGGAGGCTCCACCCTGACGTCAGGCCCTTTTCATTCGAGCTTCTTGTCATCTCAGTTCCAACTGCTTTGGATTGCGTACGAATACAAACATTTAATTGGGTCCTAATTCAGGAAAAGCAGTTCCTCTCTGTGACATAGCAGGTAGGGGTGGAGTCAGGCGATGTTTCACTCTGATGAATTGGGGTTTTTTATACCATCCCAGCAGTGTGGCTCAGTCCATCCATACTGAAATATCTCAACAGTAACTGGATGGATTGCCATTTAATGCCAGATATCCATGGTCCCCAGACAACATGTTCTCTTTCTTAAACAACGAAACAAGTTGTTTGCAAACGACTCATAGAAGAAAATAGCATTGCAACACTGTCTCACTCCCAACTCGCCACAGTCCTGGTTTGGGTTAAAATAAGCACATAACGTTAATGAAATAGTAAGTGTTACTACAAACAGCAGTTAAAAATAAGTTAATGGTCACTTTTTGTTCTGGTCTTTGTGAAGCTGATGATGATGATGAAGTTGGGAATTCACGGACCTTACGTGTTGCACCAAGTTTCTTTTTCTTTCCAGGGATCACTACAGCGTCAAAGAGCTGAGGACTCTTCAACGTTCCTTTCTTCTAAACAGCATTTACATCTGACACAGTTTAAGCCTCCTCATTGACCTGGTTGAGCTCTCCCAGGAACACATGTTAGATGTGAAGATTCAGACTGTATGAGAATACCAACTACAAATAGAAACTTAGAGTCTGAAAAAACAGTGTCCTCACCTCATTAGCCAAGGAGAAAGGGATAACCAGCGTCGCTACCAGTATATCCGCAGAAGCCAGAGAAACCAGGAAGAGGTTTTGAGGTGCCCTCAGGGCTCGGCTGGTGAAAACCGCCACAACAACCAGCACGTTGCCCACCACGGTCCCCAGGATGATGACTGAAACCACCAGCACAATGAACACCGACGCCACCTGCGAGTGAGGAGGTAGAGGAGGAGATCTCGGCGAGGAAGAGGACGTCTGGTTCTCCAAAGAAGAGTTTGGTGGCAAAGTGGCCGGCAATGTGGCCATCGCAGACGTCAGCACGCTCGATAAGTCCATCCTGGTTAATTGACTGTCATTTTGATCCCCATTGTTTTTACCTTGAGTGCTTCAAGGCAGACTGAGGGGTTTGATGCCAGCAAGTGAGAAAATAACAGAAAGTAAAAGAATGACAATAAGTAAGAAAAGCCGATGAAAGAAACTGCCAAATAAACTCAAAGCTGTCTCTTTGGTTACAGAAGGAAACCATCCAAATATATCCTGACCAGCTCCAAATATCAGATCTTAAAATTAGCTCTCAAAACAGGGAAAAAAAGAACTGCACACATCTCTACAGTTATGGTCAATATTTCATCATTTTGTACTCATCTTGCTTCATCCTTTCACGCCGCAACACATCTGCCACTGAAAGACGGATTTGCATGATTTAAGTTAGGATTATGAGAAAAGTCATACCTGCTAAAATATCCATTCATAAGCACATCTGAGCCCAGAGGTCCACATCCTGCATTAAAGCTACAAGACTGGCCTACTTCTTTCCAAATAGATGCAAAAAGAGAGAGAAAAAATAGCAAAGCATATGGCTACATGCTCTAGTTGGAGCGAGGACACAAACCCTATTTGGAATGCATGGTACCCTCATACTGCTGCACTCCGAGAAAGATCAATGTGGCAGAAAAAAGGGATTGAAAAGTAGAGAAGAAATGAGAGGGGGGAAAATGACTGGATGGGACAGAGAGGAGAGGAGAGGAGAGGACGGAGGGATGCAAAAAGAAAAAAAAACAAAAACAAAGAGGCAAGAAAAAGAAAAGCCGAGGTCCTCACTTTCATGCGAGTCGCTGCCGTGCTGAGTGACACTGCTGCTGCCGCTGCTGCTGTTCACTGACTCTCTACTGCTGGAATAGAGAAGAGAGGAGGAGGAGGAGGAGGAGGAGGAGGATGGAGGAGGGAGAGAGATAGAGACTAATAGAGAGGAGAGATGAAAAGAAAGAGTAGGAGATGCGCGGCGAGGAGACTGAGAGAGGAAGAGACATTTGAAGGAGAAGAAGAGGACTATAGAAAAGGTTGGGAAATTAGAAAGGAAAGAGAGAAAGGGAAGAGAGGTGGATGAAGTGAGGGATGAGAGACTGGAGAGGAGGGCGCTACGAGAAAGAGTGGGAGGAAGAGAGAGGGAACGAGAGGAGAGAGAGGGATGAGGAGAGGAAAGTCAAGAAGGTGAGAGAGAGAGGGAATGAGAGGAGAGGGAAGGAAGAGAAAGCAAAGAGGAGATATTTGGTTTGGAGGAGAGACGAAGAGAGGAGGAAAGGAAATAAAGATGAGGAGCAGTGGACAGGAGTGAGAGGCAGGTTTAAGGATGGAGACAAGGATGCTACAACAGGGAGCGAGTGAGAGGAAGAGAAAGGAATGAGGAGAGTACAGGAAAAGAAAAGGATGGGAAGGAGAGTGGATGTCAGGCTGAGTGGAGGAGAGGAGAGGGAAGAAAAGTAGAAGAGAAGAGTGGAGAAGAACATAAGGAAGAATGCACAAAAATGGATGGGAGGAGGGAAAGGAGATGATCTGAGTGAGGAGGAAAGGAGAGGAGGGAAAAGAAAAGAAGAGGGAAGAGGAAGGAAGTGAAAAAGAGAAGAGAAGAAGAAGAACAAGGGACTCAAACAAGAAAGGGGGAAATGTGAGAGGAAAAGGAAGAGGAGGGAAACGAGGGAAAAGGAAACAGCAAGGAGGAGAAGAGGACAGAAGGAGATGAGGAAAGAAGACAGGGAGGAGATAGCAGAGGAGGAGAGGAGGAAACAGGTAGCTGCAGATAGATCTTTGTATTTTGTGTGTTTGAAGTGTATTCAGAGTTCTGGTGTATTATCACAATCTAAATGTCAAAAAGGAATTAAGTCAGGCAGTATCATCCCACAGTGCTGCGACGTATGCCAAGATTAATAACTCAAGGTCTGATTAAAGCCTCTCTGAATGTGCGTGGGGACATGTAGTCTGTGACTTTGAGCGTCCACCTCAGCACCTTAACTTTCACGGCTTCACGGTATCAGACGAACAGCTGGAAGCCATCTCCATACGGCTCATAAGAACAGAAACAGACTTAATGGGTGGGTGGAGGGGGTTAAATCTAAAGCCATCTTAACGCCTGGATGATCTGTGACTGTAGGAGCAGTCTGGCTTCTGGTTCATTTACCACACACTAAACCTTGCCTGTTCCTATCCCATATGCTGATGGTGAGCATCTTTCAGAGGTGTGTATTCTGGTTAATAAAGCCTGTGATGGAAGCAGAGCGACGTACTGTCTGAGCGACATGAACATTGATTGGCCGTCCACCAAGAAACAGAAACCACTGTCCATGGCTGAGGTGTGCAATCTGACCCTAAAGGTGTCCCAGCCGACAGAAATATCTATTAATAAGTCAGCAGTGTTAGGTCGCTCACAACACCGCTTCTCATGGTGTCGCTACATCCAAGGAAGTGGTTACTCACACTTTGAATGATGCCTTAAGAGCTGGATGCAACTGGTTTGAGGGCAGCGAGTTGGTTTTGATGTTTCCAATTTGATGTCGCGTTTGGTTCCCGACACATGTTGGAATCAGTATGACTACACGTTCTGCTCTCATCACTGTGTCAAGGATCAGATCATTCTTTGACCTGTAATCTGATCATCAGCCTCAAAATCTGTCCCAAAGGAGCCGCACGTCAAATGAAATAACACAGCTCGTCTGACACTTAGATATTCATATAGGACAAGTGTTTACTATATGCATGCGCACCTGGCATGGCTGATGGCGGAACAGAAGATGTCTTGGTGTCTCATAGCACCAATAACCCGGCCGGCTGGGCTCTCCAGACACATATTGTGTTGCCTCTGGGCATGGTTACAGCACGAGAGGTGCAGCTCAGGTCATAAAATAGCTCCAAAGCAAATTTTCACTGCTGCATGTAGGTCAATAGCTGCCTGGGATAATCTGACCAGTGATATAGAATTTAATATAAATAACAAATGAGCTTTTAGGAGGCATGTGCTTCCTTAAAGACACATGGATGTGAGAAGGCACCGATAGATGGAGAGAAAATGAAAGAGGCCAGTACACGCACACATCAGATTTTGATAGGCGTCGTTTATCCTGAGATAAGTGGAGAGAGAGCGGAACCTTTTCTAATCAGCCGCCGATGCTCTTAATTTAGATGACATGTGGGCAGATCAAGCACAACCTGCCTGCAGTGTGGTTCCAGTCCTCCTGATTCTGGCTGCAGCCCACGGCAGAGCACGCCGTGACACTCACAAGCCTTTTACATCAGCTTCAGAGGTAAGACTTCACAAAAAAAACCCCTGCTGACATGAATCCAGGCGGGGAGGTAATCCCATGATGCCGCAGCCCGCGGGCACACTTAACAGCAGGGACAGTGGATAGCTTTACAGTACATCTTCCTACTGTAGTGACACTCGCCGGCGCTGCCAAGGTGAACAAACATGAACGAGCTTCCTCAGGGAGCTTTCACACCCGGCATGTTTACAGCTGTCTGTTCAACCTAAAGAGCATTCAGGGCTCTAGGTCGAAGGGGACAATGCCGCTCGATGCCGGAAACGTCGCGCGTCACCGCCAATTGTGTTAGGATTTGTGAGGTGATAATGAAGGGCTGGCTAACAGGATAAAACACCAAATCAAATCAGTGTTCCTAGAACTCACTTCAAATAAACAAACAAGCCCGAGAGCTGTGACGCAGGCCATCCTTTCAGTCACTGGAGAGAAAGAAGAGCTTTCTCTGAAATGTGTGGAAACATATGCATGATATGTAACAAACAAGGATAAGAGCCCGTGCGTAGCGTTACATCCTAGCCTAGCCTAGATTTAAACAAATAGTAAGAGTTTTCAGAATCCTAACTTATAATTCAGCTGGTGTGCAGGTCGCTTTCCAAAGCACGCCTGCATAGTTTGGCATATAAACAGGTTTAGATCACAGTCATTAGAGTTTCAGGTGAAAATACCTGCAACAGGTGAAGTAATCAGCTACCCATGATGAGCTAAGGCTAACAATAGTTTTGTAATTGTCAATTAAACCCACACAAAGACCAAAACTAATATGTTGAGGCAAGCGGCCCATTTATTCTTCTTCATTAGTTTTCGGACCACAGTGGAGCTCAGAAACAGAAATATCAGTTTGTGATGCTCACACAATAGGAGAATTTATTCATTGTCGGTTTGTTGACATGAAGGAAAATCATTTAATATCATCTTATCATTTAATTGTGCTATGTGTTAATGCAGACAGGCACGCTGATTCATCATCACCTTATTACAGTGAATGTGTCCCCAGACAGCAGGCGAAATAAGCATTCGTTCCTGAGCCTGTCTCTGTCCACCTTCAGTCTTAACCCCCTGCCTCCGCTTCCACCACTGACTGTATGTGAAGATCACAACTCGACCCTGGTGGTGAAGATGTAGGTGATAAGCCCCGCATCTTGTGTTACAAGCAGGGGGTGTTAAGTCATGATTGACAGATGGTGTATGCCCACAGTTGAGTCTGGTGGGTGTATGGATGGGATCTTCACGCCACGATCACTGCAGCAAAGACTCCAAATGACATCTACAGCACAAAATAGCAACTCCCGTGTCCTGATGGCATAGCTTTACTTTTGGAACGTTCAGCTTATGTTTCATTTTGGAGAAGAAGAACACAAAGCGAGCGGGGCAGGAAGGAAGTGGCGATTGTGTTGGTGTCGCCAAAATGTGTGTGTTTTTCAGTGCGCTCTGAGTCTGCGCTGTGCCATGATGGAGAACCGTAGTGCCAACGCGCTGCAGGTCAAGCTGTTTGTGCCAGGTTGCTCCCTCAGGAGCCTCAGAACAATCAGCAAAGCTCTCCGATCACAGTCAGACCCTGGGGTGTGAATTTATGGTGCACAACCATAAAACCAACCAGCATGTCCTCTTGACATGAAGCACTAATTTCTCTTTTTGGCACTGCTTGGGGTGGTGTTTCATGCCTCGTAAGGAGCCACCTGAAGCTTGTGTTTGGCAGAGTTTGATGTTTGCTCTCTGCTGAATTCTGGCAGGATTGCAGACATGCATCACGGAAGTGACCGCGTGACATAACTGACTTACAGCAGTAAGAGTTTGCAGCTGCAGCATGCCCATTACCATGCCGTGCTGTGCTTAGGAACAAGAAGCACAGTCAAGCTTTACCGGTAAAGACCTGTTTGCTTTCAAAGAGCAAACCAAATCCATTTGTTTTGTGAATTTAAGGATCCAATTTGAGCAGAAGAGCTACTTAAGCTAACATTAGCCGGTGCGTGGGTGGCGCCAGAGGCTGTGGTTGGACCTGCAGCTCCCTGATGGTACCCACACACCTGTGCTGGGACGTGTTTAGCCGGGGTTGTAATACAAGCCCGTACAGTTTAGGTTGCCAGCGTAAACTGAGCTGCTTGCCGAAATCAGTAAGTCTGAAGCTCGTGCCGTGCTGTGAGTTCGTTATAGAAGACAAAGAGCTGCAGTCTTTGTTACACGGGCTATAGTTAAGACAGCTGCATGAGTATTGAGCACTGAGCGGTGTCAGTGAGAGAGGGCCTTGCTCAGGGGCATGTATGAGTTTCACTTTCTGAAGGCAGAGAAAAGGCTGATCTTTCTAGAACTCTCCACACTCTGCAGCCCAGAGGACTGAGCTGAGAACAGTCTGCTCAAACGCTGTCAGTTGAGCCTCCAAGTAAAGTTTCTGTATATTAAAATAATAAATACAGCTGAGGAGGAAAATATTTGCTTCAGACCGAAATCCTGTCCGGGAATATGTGCTGTGTGATTTTCAAGATTTCTGTCCTACGTCTTGTTAGATATGTTTAGTTTTTACTTTTTGTTGCCTCAGCAAAAATAGTCATTCGTAGGGCAACCTGCAGCATCTTCTGCTGTCTCTGCAGAGATAACTGCCATACATTACGAGAATAAAACACCAAACGAAGAGAGCCAGTGTTTCCAGCAGACGCATTCAGTTTTTTGAAGAACCAAAAAAAATAAATAAATAAATAAATCAATTAATTTGCACTTCATTAAAGCAGCTTGTTTGCTGTGGTGGATAAAGGTATTTCTGTGTTTGTCTGCAGGACATGAGCAGCACCTAAATCTTCTGGGGAGGTTACAACAGGAGAAAAAGACACGACAGAGCCTAAAAAGACTTTTCTAGATGTAAAAAAACCAGGCATTTACTTTCATTTGAACGAGCATAGTGCACGAATTGCTAGCGTTTTTACTTGTGGTTCCTCACCAGCGCCTGTTTGATTGGTCAGCGGCTCAACAATGAAGCGATTTTACCTTCTCAGACTGTTTCATATGAACAGTTTATAAGGCCCGAAGAGAAAAATGCATCTTGTATTTCGCCGAAATAAAGATTTCACTCTGTCTAATGCATTTAATCATACTGTGAAGAAAAGCAGAATAATTAATTCAGATTCATCTCATGCATGGTTCAGCTGTGAAACCAGATGAACTCACTGACCGCTGAATTTTAAGGGAACTGGGTGATCTGACCCGGCCGACTTTAGACTGGAACCTGCCCAAAAGGAGTGAAAACAACAGGTCGGGGGGTTTAAACATTTAAACATCTGCCATCAATCATGTTCCAAACAACCCTGACGTCATCAGAGTAAAACATTAGTGGATTATAAAAAGATATATAAAAAGCCTGTGAGTTTAATCTGAGCTTCCACCTGATATTATTTGAGAGGCCTGTTAGTGTAAGCAGAGGTTCTGTGAACGCTGACGTCTGTCACTCTGAGTCATAGCGCCTCACATCCCAGGCCTACCTAACAAACTGAAAGCCCGTTCCCTGACCAATAATTCATTTATGCTCGGCGAATGCTTTGAGGATTACGACCTTGATGCGCTTTTCATCGGTAAGACGTGGCGAGGTACAAATCATTCTGCATTCTGCGAGGGAGAGCGAACGAGCCGGGGGACTGGCAAACATCAGACTTTTGCTTTTCCCCAATGAGACGCGTCTCTCCTGCTTCTGATATCCTACAAATTAGAACTCGTGAATTAATTTGAAATGTCTGTGTTGGTTACACCAAAGTAATTACTTCTGGCCATTTTAACATTCACAGTGAACTCCAAGTGTTCCACCACAGTCTGTCTCATTGATCATCGCAGTGGTCAGAGTTGCAACGTGATAAGAAGCTCATCAGCGCGGACACGTACCTGACCCTGTCTCCGCGGCGGCTCCTCCTGTCAGTGGAAGCTCTGTCCGTGGTGTCGCTCTGTCGCACCGTCATTGCATCTTCGCCAATGTGCTCTCGGCTGCTGGTCCCGCCAGTCGCCATCACGACAGGGTGCTTCTGTGCAGGCATTTGCCTTCATACTAAAGCAGCGGCTGTGATGAACTGAGCAGTCATTTCAGTTCCCCTCTGTCCATGAGTGTGTAAAGGGTGTTGACAGCATGAGGATCAGCAGTGATGACATGAAACCTCAATCCTTATACTTGTGCACCTCTGCTCTGTGTTTTGACACGGTGGATCATGGGATCCTGGGAAGCTGGGTGGGTCTGTTGTGAGCTAAGTTGTGGGGTCCTGCAGGGCTTTATTTTGGGTCCTCCTATATTTATCCTATACATGCTTCCCCTTAGTTGTATTATCAGCAAACACAACATCAGTTACCACGAGTACGCTGAGGACACGCAGCCTCTTGTCTCAGTATCCACTAATGTCTTCCAACCCATCAGTTCCCTCATTAGTGGAAATCAATCGGTAGATGGAAGCAAATAGCTTCAGCTGAAAACTGAGATTCTGGTTGTGGTGCCGAGCGGTAACCTTGGCTGGTGAGCTCATCTTTACCGACCGTGGCTGTAGCATCACCAAGGCTGCCTTTTTTTTTTCAGCTCAGCAATATCTCAAGGATCCAAACTTTGTAAACTGACTCACGCACGCATTTTGCATGAGCAGGCGGGATTATTGCAAATCTCCGTCGATGAGTGTTGCAGACAGAGCAGTCCAAAGATCGCAACTTATCCACAACTCAGCCGCTCGGGTTCCGACCAGGACAACACTATCAGCCCATAAACTCCGGTCCTCCGAAACTATCATTGATCCTCTGTTGTTTTCAAATTCAATTTAAGATCCTTCTTTTCATTTACAAAGCTCTCGCTGGTCTAACGCCACAGCGCATCTCAGACTCAGCTGTCAGTTCATTACACCGGCCGGTCTCTTCACTCACAGGGTGGAAATCTCCTCCGTGTGCCTGCAGCGCTTTCAAACTCTGAAGCTGCGGTTCTGAATCTAAACTAACAACACTTTTATACATGGGAATGTATAAACTGCTAAAAATATTATTTATTAGATCAGAATTTTTCTATATTATACACCTGAAACACTGGTGACACATCACTGCATGCTGGGCTCATGTGTTCATGTAATTGCCATGTTGAGTTGACTGGATGAATAGATATTGAATATTTGGTTAAAAACTTGGAGTCTTGCTTTTGCTCCATCACCTGATACAATCGACCAAACTCATTCAGATCAGTCGATGACTTTTTATCGTTTCCATCCTTTGACCTGGTTTGGATTGGGTTCTTGGGTTTAATTGTACTTTCATAATTATTTTAATCATAGATAGACTCGCTGCTTTGACTTAATGCCGTCACACTTATTTGATTTCCTTTTAATTTTGCAGATGATGTAACAGAGATGTAGTGTTGGTGGTTTGGGATTGTGCGCCACACATATGGAAGTTCTTGTTGATGGCAATACTTCTTTTTGTCGTTAGTCACTGGCTTGTTTTATCACCAGGAATACATACATGTTTAGATTATTATAGCATATTTATATTATGTAAAGTTAATTTTCATGTTTTTGTGCTTGATCCATCACAATATTTTTACATTAAGTTAATGACAAACGATTATTTTAAAAATTCCTGCATAATGTTTTTTTAGGGCGCGGGTCTGGAACCTGGAGCTGCTGCACATCAATGGGGATAAAAAGGGGTGATAAATAATGAAAAACAGCTGCACACCAAAAGTACAAAAACCAAAAACTAGTGCCTGAAGCAGGAGTAAGCTGAGCAAACTGAGCCAGCTCAGAACCACAGGTGCTCTGATTCAAGGCAACCAGCAGGACCAGACCTCCAACAGGTGGTGTGCTCGTAGGCTGAGACGCACCCTCCTCAAAGCACGCCGTCAACATGTAATCCATGTGAGTCTGCATTCACACTAATCTCAACAAATCATTTTGCACCTCAGGCATAAGCGTTAAAGTTATCTGACCCATCCAGTGATGTGGTATTCAGTGCAGAAAGAAATCCTGACTAACTATAATACGAATTCCTGTGGGACTAACGACGACTTGACGAGAAGGTGATGAATGCATTGTGTTGAATAAAATGGCAGAAATTCAGTGAAACGGAAAAGAATAAAAGTAACGTTTGGATTAAATGATGGATGACAGCGATGGCTGATTATTTGGATTCACACGGAAAATCAGAAAAATGTTTCCTCCGTTCGTTCAGCAGCCACGGGAACTCTGCCGCTGTTCATTTCTTCCAAGGACAAGGCTGAAATTGGGTCCATTCCATTTCAGGCCCGTGCACCTCTGCAGGTCGGTGCTCCGAAGCCAAAAACGTTTCAGATGAAGACACCGTGGCGTTGCAGTACAGTGGGAAGCCTGTAGCCACTGCACAGCTGAATCACTCTCAGGTTTCACTGAGCTGCTGCAGCGGCGGTTTAGGAAAACAGCCTGAATCCTGGTTGACAGCTCTGCGGCAACTGCTTAAAAATGGAGCTCAGAGCCCGCCCAGGAAGAAAAAAAGAACCCATGCTCTCCATTTTCTTTTCTGCACTTAACAGCCTGGAGAGTAGAGAGTGGGGTGACGTCTGTGGACCCTCTGGTTGAGTCATATCTCCAGCTCTGATGCTTCAAAGAAAAGAGAAATGGAGGCAGGGAGACAGGTTAACAGAGAGAGGGAGAGCAATGCAGATAAACAAGGACTAAACAGGCAGACAGAGTTAAACAGGAATAGATGGGGAAGCAGTGAAAGCTTCTGAGTACGGGCCAACGCAATTTCTCCGAGGCTATCGACTTTTAAAACGCTCCATACCTCACAGAAGAGGTCTTACATCCCCTATTTTTAAAGTCCAAAAACCCAAGGGAACAAAGCTAATTCAAACATTCGAGGAGCGCAGCCTCTGAATAGCAACTGCAAAGAGGAGGAGGAGCGGGTCATCTTCGTGCAGGGTTTACTCTCCTTACTCACAAACTCTCAGCATTTCAGAAGAAAATGCTGCAGACGATCCAGAGAGTTGTCTCTCAGAGGGGGTGGTGCATTGTGGGTGAGCGCCTCCCCGCAACGTTAACATTGCTGGCAGTGAGTGGCAGAAGCTGAGAGCAGCCGGGAGTCCTGTGGGACACTGAGGGCGTAAACATCACTGGATTTACAACAGAGTGCTGCTCTGTCGCACTAAAGCCTGATTCATGCCCCTCCGTTGAATCTGCACCTACAGGTTCGGCCTCTGCTGCGTTCCCTCGTGTCCCTCATTTCCTGCCGTTTCCCTCCTGCTGACTCATTAATAAAAGAACAAAACAAGACATAAAATACTTGAAGATTGTGGATGTTTCATCATTTTTGCTGCGCTCATGAGTGTGCAGCTGTTTTTAACGCCCCACAGGAGCGGCTAAAAGCTCGTGGGATGTTCGGGACACTGATTTGTGATTTCAGAACCCTCCGGATCTAAAAGCCAGAGTTTAAAACATGGTGTCAGAAGGCAGACGGCAATGAAGAGTCTGCAGAAGAAGAAGAGAAAGATTGTAAATGTTCACACGTGGACAACTGTGCACACTTTACGTGACATTGAGGAGTTGAGTTCTTGAGAGGAGAGTTCAATCGACCAGCGAAGGGTCGTTGGGTGATCAAGGTCGTCACAAAGGCGTCGGATGTGTTCGAGATCAGGGTTCTGTGCAGGCCGGTCAAGTTCTTCCGCACCGAACTGGGAAAACCACTTCTTCTTTGCGCAGTGGAGCGTGGTCATGCTTGCACGGGAAAGAGACACACAAACAGCTGGAAGCACAGCAGATATCGCTGGATTGTGTAGCATTTAGATTTCCCTTCAGTGGAACCGATCGGTTTCGCCCAAACAGCTCCAACAAACACAGGCGTATGAGGAAAGGCAGGATCACGCAGAGCAGCCTCAGTCTGACGGCCGCACAGTGTCAGGCATTTCCCACCAACCTTTAACAGCTACACTACAACAAAAGGTTATGAGGAACAGAAACTAAGTCCGGGCCACTGTAGCTAAAAAGCGTCACGGTTTTGAGTTCGGGTTCCGTGTTTTTGGTCATTTCCTGTTTTATTTTGCAGACCTTTCTTCTTCGTGTCTCTGTGAGTTTCATGTTCCCTCCTGTGTCATCAGTTCATCGGCTTCACCTGTGTCTCGTTTGCCGTCCCTCCCTTGTGTCTACACATGGTTTGTCAGTCCCTTTGACTCCAGTTGGATCATCGTCATCGCCGTGTTTTCTGGATTTATGGCTTTTGCCTGATTGACAGACTTTGTTTGACCCGCTCCTCTGGGTTTCGTTTTGGACTGAATACCTGTTTTGACCCGGTCTGCCTTGACTACCCGTTAAGCCTTGGCTCTTTTAAAGTAAAACACTGAAAGTTCACTGCTCCTGGTCTCTGCCTGGGCTCCGTCTCCTGAGCTAAATCTGGTAAGTTCTCTCTTTTAACCTACGACGACCTCATAGGTTGCCAGATTTACCTGGTTCTCCACTGAAAGTGCAACAAAGGAGTTTATTTGTTAATGGTTAAAATCTGAATTTTATTAGATATGTTATATTATTAAAGTTGGATTAAAGCTCACTTTGAAAGCATCCTTCTCACTACATCTGCACCACTGTGCTTCCTTAATTACTCTGCACTTGGGCTTCTGAAAGGGAGCATCTTTTAGGGTGATCTGCTGCAGGAGCCTGAGTGGCATTCTTGATTTTCTGTCTATGGGTGGATGTTATTCTCCTTCATTGAGCAAAGTGATATGAATTGATTTATTTTTCTTCAGCCTATGCATTTACTTCTTCGCTGCGTGCGTCATCTGTCTGGCGGCTTTTGAAACTGTGGCTGTATGAAGAGCCTCACAGACGCTGCACCCTCTCATCCTGTGGCTGCTTTCTGCTGTTTTCCCCTTTCAACAACACGACTGAAGACGAACCATTGTCTCTTTAAACAACGTGATCGGCGAGAAAAGACGGCGGAGAAGCAGTCTGATGGACTTTTCTGTGTTCCTGTGTGCCGCCTCCTCAGTTCTGCTCCTTGTTTGTCAGTGTTAATGCTGAGAGGAAACAAACATGATGTCTGTACTGGTCAGAAAACTTCTTTAGAAAGACGTTAGTGAGTATTTTCATGCTTTTATTAGAGAGCAGTGAGACAACAGGAAACTAAAAGAGAGAGATGGGTGATGGCGTGAAACCAAGGTCCCCTGGTGCCACTAGAACAGGCGACGTAATTACATGATCAGCACCCCGTGAGATCTGCCTAACCTTTCAATAAGACAGAGTTTCCAAACAGAAATGGAATGAGGCATGTGGGGTTGGGGTATCATTAGGATTTAATCAATATCAGCGCTGCTGGTTGGTTCTGTTTGTCTGCTGTGAAGGGAAAACAATATTGACGAATATTGACAATCAGTGCATTTTCACCTCTTTAACTGGTGTCAGTCTTTGTTTTTATAAAAATGGATTCGTCCCCCTGCATTCAGACGAGAATCAGCCCCTGGACACTGTGAAGCACCTACAGAGACGTGCTGATAGTGTGCAGGAGCTGCAAATATCAATATCCACTGTTTTGATGCTGAGCCCGACGCCGTAGTAACCGCATTAAAGGAAACGTCTACCATGAAACACTTGGCTCAAGACGAACTGCAGTACGCAGCATTTCAGGGCGTGTTTGGCTCGTTGAACCCCAGTCTCAACGGTAAGCGTCAGCGCTGGGTGTCTCAGAGTTAAACAGCGTGCTGGTGCTTGGCAGCCATCAGTGAGGACGCTCCGGGACCAGATCTCACACACACACACACACACACACAAAACACGCTTGCGTCTTTGTAACAAGCAGGACTTGTAACTGTCTATTGGTTGACTTTGAAACATCCCAGTCTATCAGCGCCGCTCTCACTGCCAGCAGCTAATTACACCTAACGAGTTCACATCTGCTCCGGAGAGGCTGGTCTAATTTAATCTGCAGTGTGCAAATAATAAATTACAGAAAGTGTCGGTGAGGTAGGTTCAACATAAAAACCTCCTAAAGTTACTGAAGTGATGTGATCGTGATGAAGTGACGACGTCGTCTGTGACAGTGTGACGTGATGGGTCTCGGCGGAAGTCCTGCAGGAGCCAGCAGACGCAGGATTTCAGGCTAAACTGTGTTTATCTCGACCGTCTGAGCCACGGAGCACAGTCCGCTCCCCTCCTCCTGTAAGATCAGCAGCTCTCCTACTGTCTGCTGCCCGTGGACCACGATGCACTGCTCTGCGCCCTCCGATATCACCACCTCCACCAGCTCCTGCCCGCTCCCCTCAGGCAGCGAGCTCTCCGAGGCGAGGAGCAGAGGGGTGGAGCTGGGCGCGGGCAGGTCGTCTGCGTGGACGTAGACGACCGTGTGTTGAACGTCACCTGCCGCGCCCCCGTCTCCTCCACGCCCAGCTCGCTGCCTCGCCTCCTTTCCCTTCACCTTTCCTCGTCCCCTTTTCCGCTTCACTTGAGCCGCCCCCTTCTCTCCTTCCTCTTGAGAGAGCGAGCTCTTCTTGGGTCTGCCTCTGATGGGCTTCGGGTGACTGGAGCCCAGAGCCCCCGACTCCTGCACAGCCTCTCTCCTGCTGCTGTTCGTCTCCTCCTCGTGTCCTCCCTCTGACTGCGCCGCCTTCACCTCCTCCGGAGTTCCCCCCTCAGCGCGGTGCTGAGCTTGGTGCCTCAGCAGACTTTGTCTCACAGTGTAGGAGGCGCCGCAGTGGCAGCTGTACGGCTTCTCCATCAGGTGAGAGGACTTGATGTGTCTCCTCAGCTTGGTGGCCAAGGTGTAGCCTGAGGAAAAATACCAAAAATCAACCATCCATAAAACATAATTCTAATAATTTTCTTCCATCAATTAACAATTAAATAAATATTAGAGAACATGAGGAACTCACTGCCAACATTACTGATCAGCAAACAGTTTTAATTATCTTGATGTAAAGGATGCAGCTGGTGACACTTATAGATCCATACTATAAACATAAACATAGGTTTTAGTAAATATTACTCAATCAGGGGGAAATGGCGCTTTTCAGTGGGAACTATTTGCAGCGGTGGATGGACCCATATTTAATGTTCTGGTGGGTAACTGGGGCTGCAGGTGGGTATACGCATGATTGAGCCAGATTAACTTCAGCGTGTGTTGTGGTGAGAGAGCAACGTGTCACCCAGTGTAGCAGCGCTGCTCATCGGTGTGTTGTTAACTCTGGTTTATGCACCAACATGTAAAATGCTTTTTGCCCCCCCCCCCAGGCAAAGACTGAAGGTTTTTACATTCCAGGGTAAAACTCAGTGGAGTTGAGTTGCTAATCATGTTAAATTGCACCTTGAAACTGCCTCAGTGCACGAATTAAGCTACGTAACTGTGAACGATCACAGTCTAAAAGTACCAATACTCACTCCTGCAAACACACTTAATGAAAGGAAAAGGGAGAAACGCGCCACGTGCGCCTGTTAGTCAGTCACGAGGGATAAAACGGCACTTGTCACTGTCCGAGTTGATCAATAATGCAACTGCCAAAACTCAGAGCACAAGTTTGCCAACGCGTCATAAGAAGTAGGCCCGATCATGTATGCAGGGCGGAACATCTGCGGCCCACTGAGCGAGACAAACAAGGCTGGATGGAGGAGAGCCGGCCCGCGCGCGCTTCCTGCCGCTGATCACTGACTCATTTCAGGCTGCGGTTTGTTTTTCACTCTGAAAACCTTCTTGTTCTCTAACGAAATGACAAAAGCACAGCACCAAACTCCAGCCGCGTTAGCGATCGGTAAACAACGCGATTAAATGAATGAATTGTCTTATTGTTAAACGCGTGAAGCTGTTTCACGTGGAGAACTTCATGCTCTGGTTTAGAAAGTCTGCTCAAACAAACGCTGACTTCCTGCTTTTTTTCGTTGGGGACGGCGAAGAGAGTAATGAAATGCCAGTATGGCAGCTGACAGGGTGAGTGTTTGAGCAGGAACGAGGGCTGACCTTTGCTGCGTGGATTTAGCACCGATGTGCAAACGTCCTCTGATGGCTGCTTTATGGAAAAAAACTCAACTTTAATATGCTTAAAAGAACTTTTTGGTGACGTGAATACATCCCCACCACCTTCTCTGCATCACGTACGGTGAGATCTGTGCCATGAGCGACCATCAGTTGATAACATCCCACAGGTCATACTGTGTATACGAAGCCTTTTTGTGCGACATCACAAGCTTGAGGCTCCAGGCTACATTAGCTGCTCCTAGCATGACAAATCCAAATCTATGACAAAGTTTGTGGCAGTCGAGTTGCATCGTGGGTAATCTAGGCGCACAGGTTTTGACGGGGAGGAAGAATGTGTGGGGTAAAGACGGAGGAGATCTTTGATTCTGCTGCATCAGTGTTGACTTCAAACATGATGAAGATGTCAGACCAGTGTGTCGGGGGCAAAGAAATGAGAAAAACAATATATAGATATGTGCTGATTGTATATATACATGGACGCCATGACAGCTCCCCAAACGTGGTTGGTTGGCTGCGGGACTGGTAGACAGGAAGCTGGAAGTGGAGGGAGCAGATGTTGTTGCAGATGGGGAGGAGACAGAGGCATCACCATTTATTCACGTGTATGAGAACGGAATGGAAACAACCGCAGCACAAATACAGGCTCTGGCTCGCTGTACAGTTACAGTACAGCACAGTTTTAAGCCCCACCCCCCTTACAGGATATGACATCATTCGACACCACGACTGGCTCTAAGTGACACCAGCAGCAGGAGACGGCAGCGTCTGTGTCTGGGGCATTTAGTTACACTTTTCCACAGTGGGGTGAAGCAGAGACAGGCCGTTCGTCCTCACAGTGTCAGTGTGACACACCGTCAGTGATAGCGGCTGCACCGCAGAGGGAAGTGGGCGTCACATGAAGTGAAAGTGGGGGCACAGATTCACAGAACTATTAGTTATCTAGGAGAGGTTAGAGGACTTATCCCCAGCCCGTCTCCTCGCTTGATGTTTGACTTATTGCAATATCGCGCTCTGACCTTTTCCACAGACGGGGCAGCGATGGGGCCTCTCTCCAGTGTGCAGCCTCTCGTGGGATTTCAGGCTGTGCGGGTCCCTCAGTGACTTTCCACAGTAGCTACAGAGGAAACCTCCCCCCGTGTGGGAAAACATGTGGCGACTGAGCTCCGGCTTCTGGGAGAAGCTCTGGTCGCACTCGGTGCAGGCGTACGGCTTCTCCCCGTTGTGGATCCTCAGATGGCACTCGAGGTTCCCTGAGAGACAGACACCAGGCGGGAAGACAGAGATGGAGACTGTCAGAGATACTACTTGTCGCCGCGGGAACCGCAGTGAATATGCATTTGTTCAATAATGTGTGAAGATTAGGTTCTCTCGCAAAATTGATGGTGTCAGTTTGACAAATGAAAAGACAAATTGTAGGGATTGATCCCAGCTGGAGACATCGGAGACGTCCTCTCAGCGTCACAAAAACAACCGCGTACGAGTCTCCTGCTGGAATTGATTAAGTCAAATTAACTCATCGGCAATATGTCTTCTGTCTTCCCAGCAAGAGGAATACTTTGACATTTTGGGAAATATGTTTACTTTCCCGCTGAAGGTCAGGCGAGAAGATCGATACCAATTTCATCCTTGTGTTTGGTAAAGAGGCGGCTCTGGGGTGTCATTAGCTCAGGGAGCGCGAGGAAACAGCTGGCCTAGCTGCGTCAGAGCTGCCCTCTTTCATTACAACACAAAGGTGTCATAGCGAGATGCCGCTCGTGCGCTGGATGAGTGTGAACAGGACCTCTCCTGAGCCCTGAGACTCTGAGCCTCCTTGCTGAGCGGTGGTTCCGACCATCTCTGAAGGAGTACAGCTGTAGTCAGGCTTCTAACAGGATCGCCGAGCACACCTGACTGCTACACAGCTCGTCGCGGCTCCGGGATCAGATTTGGGCCTCAGCCTTACCTTTCTGACTGAAGCACTTCCCACAGTGCTGACAGACGTGAGGCTTTTCCCCCGTGTGGAGCTTCATGTGGTTCCTCAGAGAGCCGGAGTTCGCCAGCAGCTTGGGGCACACTGTACACTGCACCTGCGAGAGAAGAGCCAAATCAAATGCAGCACGCCTTTTCCCGTCTTTCTAAAGACTTTAAGTTCAAACTGCTGTTCGGGGAGAAGAAACAAGGCCTGCATGAAAATTTAAAGACGTTAAGTGACGGGTTTTAAAATCGGGCTGAGCAGCACGGACAAAAGTTTTTTGAGCAGCGTGTTTGGAAAGCCTGGAACAGCTGAGGGGAAGGTGAAGCAGCGGCAGTTTAAACACGCTCCGCCGCCGTGGTAGCGGGTTTTAAGAGGGATACTGTACATGAGTGGACGGTGCATGAGCCACCGACTGTCCTCCTCATTAAACACAGCAGCGATTTGAAAATGTCGCCACGCACGAGTGAAAAAGCCGGAAGACGCCCTGGCGAGGGTTCTTTTCATGTTTCCGTTCAGCGTCTGGCTCCGAGGCTGTCGTTGAGCTCCCTGCGCTGAATGCATTTTATCCCTCGTACAACAGCGTCGCTTACATCCTGGCTCACTAGCACGCAGTCTGCTTCCCACCTGCCTTCGCTGGCACAGACCTCCACCTGTACATCAGTGGAAAGGTGTGAAATCATTGGCAGGACTGATTATCACATGTGCATCAAGGTAAGAAGGTGGTCCAAGGGGCCTTTGCCCTGTACAAGACAGAGTTTTCAAGCCCGGCGTCTGGTGTGAGAATCCCTCACGCATCCGATGCAACATAAACGCACGGCTCTGCGCCCCCATCCTCGCTAGGTCCAACTGCAACTTGAAGCCTGTTTCAGTTTAAGTCTATTTTCTAAACAGATGCGCGTAAACACAAGGTTGATGCTCAACAACTAAAGCTGCGCGGAGCAGAGCGCGCTGCACTGTCTCCCTGCTCCGGAGATAAACATACTGTTGTGATGGGCCACAATTCCCTTTATTGTTAGAGCCATTGTTACAAAGACAACGGAGAAGAAGAAGAAGAAGAAACTACCAATAACACAGAACACACGGCGGTTGTTTCCAAAAAAACCGATCAAACCCAGAGAGAAGAAGCCAAGGTGTGATCGTTTGATACGGAGCAACAACACAGCGCGAGTGTTGCTGCGTACGAACAGGTAACCACAGGGGTTGGTGTCAGGCTGGGGGTATGAGTGGTTGAGTGTATTCATTCATTGAAGCGAACCTGTCGAAGCAGCTCGTGTTTGCTGCAGCTGTTGTTGCAGATGTGTGCCGCCACATTTTAACGCCACCCCTCCGCAGCGTAAAGGAAAACACCTCCCTACCTTCGGAGGCTGCGTGTACATCATCCTGCTGCAGTGGAGGAGGCGGTGGATGCGGAGGGAGGGCCGGCGTGCGAACGCCTTGCCACAGTGCTCGCAGACGTAGGGTTTCTCCCCGGTGTGCAGGACCATGTGCTCCTTCAGGTCCCGCTTCAGGCCGTAGCTCTTCTCGCAGTGGGGACAGGAGAACGGCCGCTCTCCGCGGTGACTCATCTGGAAGAAACACCATTATTGTTTGAGATAAAATGTATTATTACTACTGCTTTTGTTTCTGTCCGTCGGGAGGAGTAAATTGATACTCTGCGTGATGACTAAGCTCGTGGCTGACGAGGGAGCCGTCAGAAAAGGAAAAACTCCCCGTACCCACACGCCCGCTGTTTAAAAAAGCCGGTGACGTCTCCTGTTTCGCTGAGGCCATTTAGCTGTCAAGTGTTGTTTTTTGGTTTTATTGCCGCAGATAAGCGAGCAAACAGGATAACAAGCCCGATGGCAGAAAAATGTTCAAAACCGTATCAACGGAAAACACGGGCTTTTGGTGTCAGTCACCAGAATCAAAGAGGGAGAGCTTCTTTGTGGAGTCACAGATCATACAGGGAGAGGAGAGGAACACAGAGAGGAGCAGAAGAGGACGGAGGAGAAGAGGGGAACAAGAACATATTCAGAGAGGTGGGAGGGGGCTCATGGTGCCTGTTGGTTAATCACTGTCTCTGTTCATGCAGTAATGCTCTGAACCTGAAAGACAGACAGACAGACAGACAGGTGTTTATCTAGTCTCGCTGCCTACTTGATGTGCTCTGAAGCTCTCTGCAGAGGTGTAGCTCTTCCCGCAGTCTTGGCAGCTGAAGGGCTTCTCCTCCGTGTGGCTGAACTGGTGTTTCTTCAAGTGGCCGATCTGGAAGAACTTTTTGCCGCAGCTGGAACATCTGTACCGCCTCTCTCTCGTCTCTGGACGCCGCGCCGGAGCCGGCCCGGCTGCGGCGGCCTGAGCGTCAGTGGGTAGCGTCTTCGTGGAGACCCTCTCTGTGACAGACCTGGCGTCCTCCGTGGAGCTCTGGCTGTGTCCCTCTGTCTGCTTGGGTGGGTCTTGGCGGGCGGGGGGCTGCTTCGCCCAGCTGGTCAGGCAGTGAACGCGTCGTGGTTTGGCAGCCAGGCGGGAGCTGCAGCGGACGGGAGGAGGTGCAGAGTCTGTCTGCCTGTCTGTGGATTCACAGTGAGACGGTCGACCCGTCCTGTCTGTGTGTCCACCTGCTGTTGTGATGTCATCAATGGCTGTTCTGTCTGGGTGAGGGTCCGGGCCTCCCTCAGCTCTGCTCTGCCTCATGTGTGAGGCTGGGTGACTCCTCCTGATGCATCCGCGTGGTTTCCTGTGCTGGTCTCTCGTCTCCTCCGTCTCCGCGTCCTTTTCTTGAGTCGGTACGTCAGTGGCTTCAGTCTCTGGGTCCTTCCTGTGTCCCGCCAGCTCGTCTGTCCAACAAACAAGATTAAAGCGTGAAACATTCTTGCTTCCAGCTTTGGAACAGGATTTGCTGCTGTTCCTCATTTTCTGTCTTTTTTTTTTGGTCTTGACTCATTTCGAACAACACGAGCAACAGGAGGACATTCATTCGGCTCTGGGCGCTGCCTTTTGTCAGTGCAAGGATTGAATAATTAAGCTCATCACAAACTAATTGAAACCTTAAATGATAATGAAAACGGTCATTTGACACAAAACAAAATCCAAACTAATCATCACAAACTTTACTCAGTAAGTTACTTTTACAGTAACGTAACAGGTTCCAGCAATGCTGTCACACACTCTGCTCATCTTCAACACTTCATTCTATATTAACTTTACTTTTCAAACCCTCGATCCAAAGTACAGCAATGTCAAAGTGTAAAAACACCAAGTTCAAAGTCCTGCGGTATGCATTCTTGCCCAGTGTTAGATGAGAAGGTCGGCGCTAGGCTCATATCTGTATGCTAAATATGAAGACAAGTAGCTTAAATTAGCACGAAGAATGGAATCGGTATGGAACAGCTAGCCTTGCTCCGTCCACCGATCAGCTCCTCTCAGGCTCGCTTGCTCAGCAGCAACAGGCCGTAGCCTCCTGCCTTCTGAACAGAGCGGAGAGCGGCGTCAGTCCTCTCATGCAACTCTGAATAAGAACATTTCTGCAAACGTCAAACTAGTTTATTATTATCCAAAGTAAAATACACGATCTGTCAGTGTTACATTAGCATATCCTGCAGAACGGTGTTGTTGTTGAACTGTGTGAGCAGTGTGTAAAAGTACAATGAAGCTGACACAGTGCCTTTTTCAAGTTAATGTACGATGTGTTACCTTCTCTGTCTAAACACTCACATGCTTATGTATTATTGAGACCTTGAGCCTATTTACGTTGCTATGTATCAGCAGCACATCTGGTTTCTGTGTTTTCCCTCTGGCAGGATTCAGCCCTGTTAGTCGTCCATTAAACGGCTGAGTTTTGCTTCATTATTTCATTATTTTCGGTCGTTTTAAAGTTTATTCCATCCGCTCGTCTCTTTGCCCGTATCCCAGCCTCCTTTCCTCCCTCTGAATCTAATTAATATTTGCTACCACAACAATGTAATTTCCCTGCAGGGATCAATTGCCTCTTATCTTATTATCTTTCATTTAGCATTCATAATTGTTTTGGAGATGCAGTCATGATTTATAGGCTCAATCTGTTTAAATCGCCACTCAACAAGGCTTTAATAAGATATCCACGCGGCGGCCGCGGTCTGCTGCTGCTGGGTATTTTCTGCTTGAAGGTCCTCCTTAATGTCCCATCAATCACGGCGCGTAAATGCTCCACGATCCAGAAATAATAAAGGATTAGCGGAGCTGGAGAGCATATTATTCCTATATAACAACAGTGCTTTAATGATTTTGTTTTCTCGCGCGGTGTTTCATTTAACTGATGGGTTTTCACGTTTGCCAGAAATGATTCATCCTCTAATGATTCATCTCCAGCGTTCATCTTCTCGTTGAGAGTATTTCAGCTGACTGGGGAGGTTTTTCCTTCACCAAGCTCTCAGCAGAGGCTGACTGGCATCGGGGATGTTAAATAACGCCGACGCTGAAGTTTTATGGTCGAACTGTTCAGACGAGCCGCTGCGGCCGTCTGCTGAGCCCTGTGTCCACCTTCAGGACATTTAATTAGCAGTGAGACAGTGAATTTAACAGTGGATGGTAAACAGCGTTTTCTGGGATCAGTACAGTTGCTGTGGAGTCCACTGGTGTTAAATGTCCCTCTAGCTCCTCCAGGTGGAGACGATGAATGGGTGTGAAGTGGAGGCAGCACCAGCCGGAGTGTGCAGAGTAACCCTGCCTGGTCCCATCTGACTGAAATACTGACATGGAGGCGTGGACGCTCGGCAGCCGGCTGCAAGATCTCAGGGGAGCAGGTTGACCAATCAGTTCTGCCTAGTTTAACGGTGTGATGTGCACCCTGCAGGCCGTCAGTCACTGTGTCACACGTTACTGGAACAGGACAGACGCCTGGAGCATCAGTCAAAACAAATAAAACCTAAGTCTGGCAGATGCGTCTTGTATATAGCCCAGTTATGATGATGAAGATGCTCCATCTGTGCTGAATATGTAAACTTTGTTTCACACCGGCAAAATGAACTTCAGTCTCACACATGGTTCCAGGGCATCAACCCGTCTGCCTGTCTGTCTCTCCGCCTGTCTGCCTGCAGCCGTTACCTGTGGGTCCAGTGCGCCCGTCTCCATCGTGTTTCTCCGTTGTCTGTCTTTTCCCCGCATCGTCTCCGTACAGCAGCAGCTCAGTACCTGGCTGGATGTGCCGACACACACGCAGACGCACGTCCGCGCACTGGCCCACACACACCTCTCCGCAGGCACAGAGCGCCGCCACGTTCTGCTCGGCCCTGAACCGCGCCTGGCAGGCAAATCTGTGGGAGATAAACATAAGTACAGGCATGCAGGAGGATGTTACGCTGCATCTAAACGTGCTGCACTGCACTACACGTACACTTATATCTGATCAGTATGCAGGTTGTTTGTATTGATCTGACGTGAAGGGGCTGTTTCATTACAGAGATTTAGAAAATAAAAGATCCATAAAGTTCAGGTGAGGTCAAATATGATTTGGAAATATGAAATATATGATAAACAGGATGAGTGAGAGTTTGTTTGGTCACGAGTACAATAACTGTCCCCTCTGGCTCGCCACAGGAGACCTGGTTGCATCAAATGACTGGAAAACAGGCCAGTTTTTAATCAGGACACAACACAGAACACAGCCCGGAGCAGGAGACAGCGCTGGCACGACGCACTGAGAGGAAGTTCAGCCGACACACGAGCCGCAGCGCTGACAGATCACAACACGCTTAATGATGTGAGGGAGAGGAGGAGGAGGAGGAGGAGGAGGAGCTGGTCGGGGGGAGGAGATGCTCCTCAGTTTGAAAAGGTGAGGGAGGCCTTTCCAGTCTTTCTAATACTAAACTTTGATGTCATCTGAATTCATCCAAGCATCATCTGCTTTTACGCTTCAGCTTCCCAGCTTTTAGCCACGTTAGCACTAGCCTAGCACTGGCTCCATAGGCGACTGTTCATCTGTGGGTTGGTCCAGTTCAATGGATTGCTGTGAAATGCTCACAGGTGTTCACGTTCTCCAGGGGATTGACCCTGATAGCTTCAGTTCCACTTCAGGCTAAATGTCTAACAAATACTAATAACATTTGTATCAGCCTCAGCTGCACACTGCTGGAATGTAACTAAGTACTTTTACTAACGGCCACAGTACACAGCTGTTAAACTGAGCTCCACTGAGCTCCACACCCGCCCAGGTGTTCATCACCAGCCCGTGAGTCCAAACTTACTTGATCCACACGGTGCTCTGGAGCAGAGCCTCTGTAGCTGTCGCTGCCTCCATCAGCGCCTGCAACGCACAACACAGAGGTGACGACACAGGTGACTGGGAGAGAGTATATGTTATATTCTAATATACTGATGGACATCAGGATTCCTTCCCAGCATGCCTTTTGACAAAATGACCAGAATGAAACTACTGATTATAAATACTCAATCTGATGATGAGGGTTTGGGTTAACTGTTAAAAATTACAACATGATCACTAACGATTATACATTCACACAAAATACGGTGGGAGGAATGAATTCTTTGCTGTGATTCATAATTCTGAGTTCATCCGCGGCCGGGTCGTTTTGTCTGTTCAGTTTAGTTTGAAACCAGTATCATAGCTGCATGGCTTTTAGAAAACACTGAAGCAATGGGACGCATCACCTGCAGCACATTACTGACTGTGAACAGACTGTGAATTATCCCTAAACCCAAAACTGAGGAGGCTTAACGTCAGGACCGACACTCATTTTCCAAAGTTCCTCCTGATTCAGCCAGTCACACGCTGCCTTTGGCCTCAGGACGTTCTGTTAATGTGGCACCAGATGTTCAACATCTGTCTGGTAAATAACTTTTTTTATATTCATCTTCATAATAGTGATGATTACAATGCCTGTCTGAGTCAGACGTGAGAGGTAGGCAGTGTTCTGAATGTGTATTGATTGCAGCGCCCTTGTAAATGCTCATTAGTACATCTTTTGATCTGCGGAGCCGCTCTGACTCTTTCCCCTCACGCTCTCTTCCGGAGAGGACTCGGTGGAAATGATAGCCGCTGATTCTTCATCTCCCCGCAGGGTCGCCGCTTGATTAAGCAGAGGGGCTTGTGCTTATCTGCTCCTTCTGTCTGCAGCACAAGACAAGACCGTTTCAAACTTCGCCGCAGGTGAATCACGACGAGGAACGTCAAGGCCGAGCAACGCCGGGGATCCTGTGACCGAGCTCAGGAGGCTGCTGCCTTTTGAACAGTAATTCAAGTCATTACTGCACTGCTTCTCTCTCGTCAAGGCCGCTGCTGAGAAAATTGGCCCATAGTCACTGTCAGTGTGTGATGGCGCTGACTAACCTACAGCGTGGGTTAACTGTGTCAAAGCCTGTAAAGCAGACGCAGGATGGGCCAGGACAGTGCTGCCGGAAATGAAAATGAGACGATGGGCGCATCCGCTGTTGAAATACTTAGAATCTAATTTTGGGATAATGGGTATGTCCGGCCATGACTCAGGCCAAACATCAGCTAACTGCATGCTCCTGCACAGGCTGGACTCTCTCACAGGGCAATCCACAGTTAACAATGCAGAGAAACACTCGTGATCATGTGCTTTCAAGATGACAGAACTCAAACGTTACTGCAAACTAAGCAGCGTCTGAGTTCTGAATTAGCAGCAAATGGTAAATGTTTGGACTTAAAGAAGCAGATCCGTTATGAACGCACGGGGGAAAGCAGCGTGCTGCACTGTGCAGCTGTCACGCTGCTCATTTTCACGGCCAGCACCCATCGTGAGTCAGTTAGTCTTAAAATGAGCTCAGGTCGGTGTCGGTGCGTTACTATCTTGACACAGCAGGTACAGATTGCACACTGATTGACAAAAAGCTGGTCTGAAGTCAGCGTTGCATTATGTTCCTGCTACTTACAGGCACATTATTGGGATGGTAAGATGCAGCACGGTGACTACAGCAGGGTTTGGCATCAGATCGTATATGGCGCCACTTATCTGGAATCACTCTAAATGCAGACAGTGTCATTATTCTGCATGCATCACACTGTGCAGTGACATGTAATGCAGAATAATACGTTAATGCAAAAACACTTGTCAACTGAAGTTTTCATTAGTTAGCATAGAATCATTGTTCACTTTATCATCTCCCTGCTCCTAATGTTGCAGTTTTCCTTTTGTTCTTTGATCATATGAACTTATTGTACTACGTGCTGCATTCATGGCACCAGACATTTCTATATCTTTTGACTTATTGTGTTTTTACTGCGTCCATGAACTATATTTATGTTTTATGTTGCCTTGCTGCAAAAGGAATTTCCTCTTGCAGGACAATAAAGTTTGAAACCGAGCAGAAAGTTTTTGTTTTGAAACAACGTTTATTGGAACAAAACTAAGATTACAGGTACAAACCTTTCCTCAGGCGCACTGTTTCGTGTAGTTCAATGTTCCATATTAGATGCAATGTTCACATTTACAATCAGACTTTAAAGTTACTGTTACTAAATGACAGACTGAGCGGAGACTGCAGCCTGTTCTCTTTCTGCATTCATTATTAAAATGTACATTCAGTTTACCTTCTCTGCCTCCGTGCTGTCGGTCTGGCCTGTTTTGGACTCAGAGTTCATCATGAGTTCACCGTCTTGGCAGCGAGTCATCAGATCTGCGTGACGCTGCGAGGTCCACTCCGTGTCCCCCTCCCTCCCCAGCAGGGACCCAGCCTCCAGCGAGCGGCCGACCCACCACAGCCCGAGCCTGCCCTCACACAGCCGTGAGGGCCCCACGGCAAAGCCGCGGGGCAGCAACGTGGACAGAGATGAGGCGAGAGCAGATGGGATGGAAGGAGCGAGATGGGCCATCAACCTGTACAGAAAATAGAAAGCTGAAGACTAAACATGCAACTTTAATGCTGCACTGAAGTGTTTCCCACAAGCTACCGGACGATCAGAGACTCACACAAACATCTTTTATTTTACATTTGACCTGTTTTTATATCTCCATTGGCAAATTTATATTCATCTTGTCTTTTTCATTTGAAAGATATTTTGTTTTTAACTCTTATTCTGTTGTTTTATTCTCAGCAGCTGACGCAGAGCACTTGAAACACTCTGGTCTATAAAGGGAGTTTAACTGATCTTTAATCAGTGAGTGAGCCATTATAACTGCAGCCACGCTGAATCAGCCAATCACACAGCAGAGCTTCCTTCATCAAGCGGCTAACAGGTGCAAAAAGTAGAGACACTGATGAAGAGGATGATCTGCAGCTATGAGTCTGCAGCATTACGGAGCAGCAAACACGCAGGACAGAGTCACAGCAGCGTTCATTCTGTTAAACAAACAAAAACAAACAAAGAAAAAGGCTGCAGAGGAGCTGGCACATAGATCATGCTCACTGCAGACAGTAAATGCAATATTAGGATGCACTCTGCGGGCTCTCATTGCTGAATCAAATCATCGATATTATTTTTTGATTGCATTTTTTTGAAATTGTGAATAGTTTTAAGTCAGCTGTTCCACTGATTACGTAGGCCGCTCTAGAACTCTGTGCCCCTCTGGTTCCATCGAACTGTTTCCATAAAGCACAGCTCAGACTCCTGCTTGGAGCTAACGCAGGGCAAATGCATTTGTGGCCAACAACAATCAACACAGCGCCGGTGGGTTAGCTGTTAGCTGTTAGGCTACATTCACACCGGGGGGCGCCCTCGCTTATTGAACTACGAATGCCGTGCATCGTATTAATCTATCAGAAAATGGCGCTACGCGTTGTAGCAAATGCGCCTTCTGTTGTGATTTGTATAAGCTAATATTAGCAAACAGTGTGTCGGTGTCAACTTTTCCCGGTGCAGCGGTTAGCCTGAGAGGCTATGGATGGCTAAGATATGACTTGAAATAGCTTCTGAATCATTGATATAAGAAGTGTGTACATACTTCGATTGTGCTCGACGTTTTAGACTTATTAAATTAATTCTAATTATTCCGACGTAAACTCTGCGAAAGCCATCGTTATCCAGCCAGTAAAAACACCAACGGAAGTCCCTGTCGTTTAGGGTCCGACTGGTAAACCAGTTGTAGTGCTTTGGTTCCGCTCAACGGTCGCAGACAAGAGCAGTTGGTGAAGTATTTTTCCGTTTTTACAGTGTGGATGACCATATCGATACCTGATACGGATATGTATAAACTAAACTGTATGTGTGTTGAGTATGTGTTGAGAAGCACCTTCATTATTGTTCCTTATTTCATTTAAAAACTAAAGGATAACCCTAAAAGAGCCACCTTGTTAATGAGGGCCGCGAGGTTTCACGCGCTCAACACATAATTACAATCAAACTGTATTAATTGAAGTGAATTTAAGTAAATAAATAAAGTAGTATTTGCATTATGAATACATAAGCAAAGAACAGAAGCTCTCCAAGCATCTGTACAAAACTCGAGATCGATTGAATTAGGATCAAGTAAACTGCAAAACATTAGACCTTAATGTAAAACAAGAACTTGCACATTTGGGATAAACAATGGCCTGTTGTTTGGGGATGTGTTGTGTCTTTCATCCACTGTAGTGCTGACACTGACTGATTATCATGACTCTCCAGGTGATTCTACTGGGATTGCTGAAGACCTCTAACGGAGCTGGTGGTGAGACTTTGAAAGTAAAACACAAACATCAAACTCCATATCCAAAATTCCCTTTTATAGGTTTGGCCGTGTCTGTTTGAGACTTAAAACACATTTAAAACGTTTATTGTTTCACCCATGATGATGACAAGACAATACCTTATTTTCACTTTGAAGCACAATTTTGAGTTCCGTGTATGTAGCAAGGATTTCCCAGAGCATCTTGACACTGTGAATTTAGTCCAACAACAGGAATATGCTATGTATTTATATATACATATACATATAGCTTTGTTACTGTGGAGGAAGAGGGTAATGGCATGCACGTGATCAGTGTGTGCAGTGAGGACGGGAGGTGGAGGCGTCACATTTGCTCCAGAAAAAAGGCTCAAATGCTTTCTGTCCTGTTTATGCACTGCACAAACAAGTGTTTCCAACGCTAAAATAAGATGTTTTGCTATCTTTCAGCATGTTCACAAATATTTGAAACATTTGTCATGTGCATACATTTATTTCATTCACGTCAGCTGGAGTCTTTTTTTTAAACTTCTGGGGTGTTCAAGGGTTGAATGTTTGTTTCTAGAAATAGCTTTTTTACCTGAAAAATAAACAATACAGCACTGGACACTGCGCTGTCTTTATAAGAGCATACACAGTCACAGGTTTTAACTTTTAGACTTTTAAATAAATGTCTGAGCTTAAACTGAGCTCATTTTAGTCTGCAGTAGGTTTAACTTCAGTCAGATGCAATGACCTCTTGCGGCCCCCAGGACAGCTGAGTTTAGACCAAAGGTCTAGTTTAAACCTGCGCTGCAGTGTGAGATCATGTAGAGTTTAAACTCATCTTACACTGCAGCTGACGACAGAGCTGGAAGCATCTTTTAAGTGTTGACACAAGTTGGCATGTTTTTGTTGTGAAGTACTATTCCCCCGTTTGTGGCACGCAGAAAAGATATTAAAGGAATAATTCAACACTTTAATCACTATTATTATTCACTTAGAGTTACATGAGCAGAATGAGACATAATGCAACATGTAGACATAGCAACTTGTTTCCATAACACTTCCTGTCCAGTGTACAGGTATGAAAGTGATATCAGTCCTCTCATCTGACTCATCGTATTATTCAATGATATAAGGCTGGAAACATATTCAAGGACACATTTCTGTTTTTCTCAGTTTTCAGGCTCAGCAGCTCTGGAGCCTCTGACATAAAGTTGTTTTTTCTAATTTGCCATAATCTGAATTAGTCAGAGTTTGCCCGCAGCAAGAAGCACTTAGCCGCATGTTTTAGGCAACAACCGTTTTCTGTTTTCTGCTAATTAACAAGTGAGAAACACGCTGAGAGCAGAGAGACACGATTCATCCGGAGGCCGGGGGCAGAGGGGCGAACCGGTGTGCGCTGGAGTGTGTGCGGGGCGGGGTGCAGGGTGGGGTGCAGAGCATCCTTAAAGAGCCCCATTCAGTCACAAGGGAACACTGACGCCACCAACAGCCCGCCCTGTCGTGCAAATACACATTTACCGTAATTGTATTATTCCTATGACTCATTGGCCGTATCCTGTGTACCTGAGCCGCCGCCGCAGAAACAGTGAGCTCACTGAGCGGCGGGCGGCAGGTGAAAGACGCGCTTGTTGTCTGTACCTGGAATATCTGGGCGGTGACCCCTCCTGGAATGACTGATCTCTGCGCTCTGTTAATTATAAAAGCTTCACACTCTGTAGGTATTGGCAAACATCACTCGAGCAAGAGGAAGTAGCGCACCGGTTCTCTCTGCGCGTTGTTGTGCGTTGAACCGGCGTATTAAAGAGGGTGGATATGCCGCAGCCGCCCGGCCTTGCTGTCAGTTTGTTCCAGTGGCCAATCACGTAAAAATCCCCTGCAGCTCAAAAAGCATTGCCCCCTAAAGATGTCTGTTAAACCTTAGACAAAGTGCATAAGTCATTACTCTTTGTATGGATTTCTCAAAGGTTTTGCACATGTGAAACATCCCAGAGAGTAAAAAAAAAAAAGCTTTATTGTTGGTTTTTTCATTTTCACGGCGCGCTGCACGATGCAAAGGCCAACCCAGAAGATTTATGCCCCAGGAACTTTGACTGGCAGAACAAGTTTCAGAAGCAAACGGTCAGTCTGTATGTATTTATCTATGAAATCAGAATGTTATAATGCAGTTTATCCATCCACATGATAACACAGGATTAAACGTGTTTTGATGCTCAGTACTGCAGCTCTACACAGACAAAACCTGTTAGTAAGATCGATTTATTGTTGGTTTTGCTTTTTTAATATGATTTGTTCACAACAGGAAACACAGAGAATATTGATGGACGTTTCCTTTAAATTAGTGAACAACACTCAGTTACAGCAGACACATGTACCGCTTAGACATGGACCTCTTAGTCTTTGGTTTATCGTGTAGCAGGTGACAGTATGCATAAAGGAGGCACAGCCTCCACAACAGACACAACAGAACACTGACACAAAACAAGCGCACAAATGAAAACAACGGCAGGCGTTTCACACTGTAATGTTTACAGTGAGGTTATGTCCTCTGAGGTTACCAACATGAAATAGATAACAGGTTCATTATGCTGACACTGGCTCCACACAGACACCGTGCACCGCACAGCCCTGTGGAGGGTGGTGACAACAAAAACACACAGAGAACTAAAGGCTCAAAGCAGCCAACGTGATAAACCGTGGAGTAGCATGCATCACCTCAGCTAACAGACCTTCATTCACCCCGTAACAGCGCTGAACAGTCCCTGGATCAGTCCAGCAGAGACTCAATAAATAAAAAGTTGTGTGTTCACACTGAGCAGACGTCTCCGCTGTAAACGACACTACAGCTGACTATCCACTGTGTCGGATCTGGTCGCTTTCTGTGTGTGTGGATATGTGTAATCCCATCATCGCCTTATGTTCTTGTGTCCACTCTTATGTAGGGTGTCTACCTTGACCAGATTTCATGTTCAATAAATCCACCTTTAAGGTTTGAAACGATCCCAAAAACATCCTTTAACCCTAAAACTGTATACATAAATACTAAACTTTCCATATATTATACTGCTTTTCACCTTTCTTGTTGAAAGTTATAAGTCTGCTTTAACTCGTCCTAAATGTTCATTAGCCCACCCCCGTCCCTGTGTGACTGGATTTGTAACATAAATATGTATATTCAAACATGAGCAGCAGACCCAAGATGAGATGAAACATCCTTTAAACATCTGTTAAACTAATAAATAAAGTTGCATGACATGACAAGCTGCTGGAATTCATATGGAATTCACATGGCTCTAAAACTGTATTATAAATAATCGTCATATTCAGATCTACAAGTTTTAAATGTATATCAGACGGCACACAAGTCGTCTGATCGACCATGAAACACACACTTGCCCAGGTTTAACCCACCTGCAGGGAGCAGCAGCACCCTGACGGTCGCTGTGTGCGGCTGCTCTCTGCGGATTGGTCAAAACTGATCAAAATAGCTCCGCCCCCCTTCCCCCAGAAAACAGAGACAGGACACCTTTTGCCTTGGATGATTCACGCCTCCATACACATTCTAACTAAACTGTCTAACCAGTGCAGGAACACTCGTATTTACTTTCACCTCTGAATCTGTAGGTGGATCATTTCTATTCAGAGTTATCTAAGAGCACAAAGGACGTTAAAAGTCTTCTGTAGAGAGCCACAAGGTTCTGTTGCATCGATCATTTCATCTCATAATTAATAAAAGGATATTTATCTTCATGCACTTATATTTTTATCTTAGCGCTTCTCTAAATCAAATCTCAACATTCGCCTCTGAGCAATTTTTAAATATCAAGTTTGGAGCGTGTTCCCTGTGATGGACTCTCAGACTGGGGAAGCTGTTTGTCGTACTTTATTTCAGGAAGGAGCGGCGGCAGACGGCTTCTTCCTGCGGAGGAAGACTGAAGCCTTCAGCGACGCAGACTGAGTTCAGCAACCAGCAGGAAAGACAGAAACCAGAGGGGAACCCGGATGATTGATGTGAACTTTAAAAGCATCAGCTTTGCCAAAAGAAGCGGACCCCCTGCTGCGTTTCTGTTCTGACAGATGTTACAACAAGACATGCCGTATGGGAACACCCACGTGACTTGTTGGTACCTCAGCAGCTTCCACCAGCAGATCTCCAGCACAGATCTACAGTAAATCTGAGCGATGCTCCCATGAACGTAAAACGGTCCCAGCTTCGATTTCACCAAACAAAATTATATTACAATACACACACGGTAAAAATAAACTCAGAGGAATAAAATTATTACATATCCTTAAAATATATTGGGGGGGGGGGGTTAGAACAGACAGAAATCACATTACCACGTGGTAGCACCCTTCACGTCACCTTCAAATCTTCACGTACATGGAAAATGGATTTTCGTGTGCTGCAAGTGTTCTTTTAAAATAACAATTCCTCCTTTTGCTCCTCAGTGAAGCTTGCTGCTGGCTGCTGCACTCCTGCTGCTCTTCCTCTGTATTCTTTTCCTGGCTTTCACTGCAGCAAGAGACAAACATAGGAACAATAACGAGTTACTGTTCAAAGAAAACACCTTTCTTACCGCTTCTCCAAACTCGACTAACGGGGGGGATCTGAGCAGAGGCACGCTCACCGTCGGTGCATTCCACCTGGGGTTTCTCCCACTGTCCGTCTGCTTGACAGCGAACCACTGGAGGGTGGCGCTGTGTGAAGCCTGGGTTGCACTGATACCGGATGATGGCGTTGACAGGGTATTCCTCCCTCCTGTTACCAAACATGTGGGCATTCTCCACCTCCGGCGGGGCGCCACAAGACACTGAGGGCAGAATCAGACCCCACAGGATTATCACATTAAACCGTGTGTCCACCTCCATATGTCTGTTGCATTGAGTATTTTGAAAAAACGCTTTAACCATCATCAGACTACAACCGTGCTTCATATTAGTCACGTAATATACTGGCTCCTTTTAGCCTGTTTTTAGCTCTTGGAAGCAGCTCACCTGGGCCTTTCTTGCAGGTAAATGGCAGGTGGTAGTTGCAGGGCACGTCGTTCCACTGGCCGTTCTCATGCCAGATCATCACCACACAGTCTTCTCCAGAGTTGAAGTAGTTATCCGGCTGGTTCGGCCTCCAGTTCTCATATTGCTGAGAAAGGGGAAGACGTAGTAAGACTCGTAACAGGGATGGCGACTCTTTGTTTAAATCTGTTTTCCCCACTAATCACTCTGCATCTGTCATCTCGCTGGTACTTGAAGAAATCAGCCTCCACCAGCACAACCACATTTTTCAAACAGAGTGTTTTCCATCCAAACACCTGCTGATGAAGTCATTATTTTGCCCCTGCACCTGTTCGCCGCCTTTCAACAAACCCACTTGTGTGGAGGTGGGTGGAGTGGTGCGGCTGAGGTTGTGCTCATGCAGATCAGGCGGTGCAGTGCTATTCTGGGACCTGTTTTGGTGCGACTCCTGCTCAGACAGAGCTCTCGTCACGAGTGCAAACATCCATTTACATGCACACACCTCACAAATACACAGGAAACCCTCTTGTGTGTTCGTGTTTGTCTAGTACAAAGTTAAATGCAACCCAGAAAGAGCTATTGATGCGTTTAAAGTATAATCCAAGGGGTTTGGTTTTATTATCTTAGCTATCATGAGGTGTCAAGTATAAACCAAGTGGAGTAATTGACCGTATTTGCAGCTGCAGTTGTGTTTGGTTTGTGCGTCTTTGTGGTCGTTTAACGTCTCTTCCTCATCATTTGGTTGGTTTTTCATGGCTGTTTTTATTGAAGCTGTTAGCAAAGTTACAGGAGCAGGACCAATGCTCGCTTCCAGCTTACCTGCCTTCCCCTCTCTTCTCCTCTATTCGCACCCCCCACCTCTTTTTCTTTCCTTTCTCTCTATCCTTCCTCCTATCCGTAGGGCCCACAGGAGGTTCGCTGTGCCTGGGAGCTACAGCGGATTCCTTACCAAAGTTTCCCCAAAGTCAGGGAAGAACCCAGTTGAAGAACACGCATCCAGACAATGTACAGCCTCAACAAATTCCATGTTAAATTACCCCTGAAAATACATCCTGTTGATGATGTGACCCTTGCTCGTGAATCTCTTAATAACTGTTTAGCATCTATTTTTGGTCATCTGAACTCTCTGTGTGGTCATATCGCATCTCTTTGGGATTGTTTTGAATCTCTTTGTGGTTGATTTGCATGTCTGTGGTTGTTTAACATCTCTTCACGTCTGTTTTCCATCTCATTCTGGCTCTTTTGCATCCCATGGTCCTTTTTTGTAGTCAGCTTGTGTTTCTTTGTCACCATTTTTAGTCTCTTTGTGTTTGTTTCTTCATCTTTTTTTATTCATTCTTTTTGAATCTCTGCGTGCAAACGTTTGCAAGCTGACTTTCCAAGTGGTTCCAAATGAAACAGGGTGGGAAAACAACTTAACCACAACATGAAACCATACTATACTACACACACTGTTTAACAGAGGCAACACACCAGTGCAACATCCCCTCACTCACCAATGGAGTTCCATCTGTCCAGCGGAAGTCATTCTCCACAGTCTTGTCGTTCAGTCCGATCCACTGGTAGTCCTTTGCGTGTGCTGTGGGAGAAAAAAGCATTGAGACTCATCTCCTCGCTGTCTCCATCTCGATGAAATCAAGCACACACACACACCACGTCATGCACTCACAGTTGACAAAGTGCTGCTCCTCTGGGGTGATGATGCTGACCAGATGGGCGTTCAGGTCCTGGCAGCGCTGCTCTGCGTCCATCCACAACTCTCTGTCGGAGAAGTGCAGGTAGCAGTTCCCCTGAAACTTAGTCCAACCATCTTCACACTGCTGCTCATCTGCAGCCGCGACAGCAAAGATGCAACACTCATTCAATAACGGGAATTCTGAATGCAATACATTTTTAGCACTCTGAGACTCAGCTTAGACTCATACATGTAAGTACCCCTCAGTCACAGCTACAAATGAGTTGGAAAAATAAAGCACAGTGTCTTTTGATGCTATCACGCTGAGCGATGCTAAGCTCAGTACTCTGCTGCCTCTGCTGTATTAGTGTTTGAGCAGCTGATAATGTGCTTTATATTGTTCACAACCCATGCAGTGTTGCAGTTTTAAGTATTCAATGCTTTTCTTGTGAGTCCATGATGAGGAGCGTGCTCTCCTGCTGAGGTGCCGTCGGTCGGTCTGACATCCAGCGCAGGTCTGACAATGCACAGTGTTTCCATCATGACGTACCAAAAAAACTTCCCGGTACAGGAGGGAAAATATGCACACGATGCTTCACCTCAGCTTGGAGAGTCATGCTCAACAGTAGTGCAATTGTGATTTCTTTTGGCTGTTACATTGAAAGGCTTCATTCATTCTCTTCCTCCTTCTTTATTTAAAGGGCCAGTTCACTAAAATTACATGAAGACACATGTTCTTACTTACCTATATACCCCAACTGGGATTTTACTTTGCAGACAGCTTTGTGCTATCCTCCCACTGAGACTTCGGTCTGAAAAAACGTGGGTCAGGTGTTGTTTTATGGCATAAATATTGGAACAAAGGAAGGTTGTTGAGCCTTTTGCCTCAGTTTAAATACAGAATATACACTTTAACTTAATAGGGACCCCCCAGAAAACTTCCCACAAGGATTTCTTTGTGTAGTTAGACTGAGAGAGTTTTAGTCTAGAGAGAGTTTTTAAGCAGTTAGCACTCGTGACCTTTCGAATCCCTAAAATTTCTGCTAGTACACCCTATGGAGAGGAAACCCCCTAAAAACTGTGATGGTGATCTTCACAAACAACTACCATCAGGAACTTCTGTGAAACAGCAAGGACCCTGGAGATCGGGATTACAAACTATCAGAGGTCATGCAGTTAATTAGAGTGAACTGGCCCTTTAGTTACTTCTTCTGATAGAAGCACAGTGTCCCATTGCAAAGCAGAGACACCACAGCTACATGGAATATGTCATGAACTACTGGCTGGGTTACCGGGACTCCTCATGACTTTGTATTTTCACAGAGCCACAGTGAGAAATGATGCCCCTGGCTGGTGGTTTAGCATCCCTCCCTTCAGTTGTTTTTGAGAGGCAGTTGTTAGTATTCATTAGCTGAAGCTGATCTCATACCGATCTCACAGCGTTCCCCTCCGTAGCTGGGCAGGCATAAGCATTTGTAAGAGTCTGCACTCTCCACACAGGTGGCTCCATTGGCACAAGGGTTGGAGTGGCACACATCTACCTCTGCAAAAAAGGGGGCGGTTGACACTACTGTTTCAGCGTGGGGTGGGGACGGGAGGTTGGCCGGCGAGGTGAGGGGGGGGGTAGAAGCTGTGATAGATGGACTATCACACCTCAGGACTGAGGAGTTAGTGAACAATACTGTAGTTGCTGCAACCTTTGATCCAGATTAGACTTACTGCACACTGAGTCATCATGTACGTTCCTTTGATAAATCCGCCAAATGATGATATATGATGCAAATGCGCACCAAATATGTGTTAATTTCTGCAAATAGAGCAAATACCAATTGTCATGTGTGCAGTAAGTTTGTGTTTGAATTAGTTGTAGGTTGCACAGAAGATCAGTATTCACATTCCAGCAGGCTGAGAGCACCCATATGATGCCCACAAGCACATATGTTTCTCAGAGTTTAGCATGCAGAGGAGCGGACGCGGCGCACTGGCACAGCAAACCAAAAACAACATATGACCCAAGACAGGTATAACAACGCATGTGACGCACAGGCTGTGCAACCTCAGAGCAGAGCTGACACATATTGACAAGCACCTTAAATTCAATCTGCTACAAACACAGAAACCCATGGCCAGGCACAGACAAAACAGATATGAGGAAATCCAAGCGACACAAAACGGACAATAAAATAATGATGCACAACACACCAGGACAGAACAGCAGGGAGAGATAAAAGATTTTGGTAAGACTAGTAATATTGATTCATAAACAGTGAACATAATCACAATCAGTTAAATATTTATGTGAAAATATAACATATATGACAGGCTGATTAATAAACAGAATGCAGGCCAACGATACAAAACATGCAATCCCCTCAACAACAAGGCATATAGAGAAACACTCCTAGACAAGTTGGACTAAAACAATGAGATGCCAAATTAAATTCAGCAGTATTTAGAGAACAAAAGGTTAAAAGTAAACAAAAAAATGCCACTTGGCACTTGGTTTTGAGACTTACCATGGCAGAGAGCAAACCCATCCTCTACTGTGCATGAAGCAGCACCACAAGGGTTGGGTTCACACGGGTTAAAACTACCTAGAAAATCAGGTAAAATAATTCAAAAATGATTCCCACTATGAATTCAGGAAAGATTCCTCAGCCTGTTTTGCAAGGATTCAGACTTTTAATGTGGTGTATAAGTTGTGCCCTTTCTAAATTTAAACATTTGAGTCCATCTGTCTGCAGCACAGCACCCAGACACATCCTCTTTCCAACATTCGTCAAACTAGTTATGAAGTATTTCTATCATTATACTGATTTTTTTCAGCATGCATGCTATGATGCATTTTATTTTTCCTTGTCAAAGTTACAATATCTGTTTGATTTAATGAAGCACAGTAGGTTATGTTTTGTTGATGTTCATTACTGAAAATAGTTGTGTCATCCCAACCCAGTTGTTAGTGGATGAGGTTATTACCATTGTGGATGGGCCAGAGTCCTAAAAAGAGCTATTGAAATTTGAACCAAATTAGATATTAAAACATAAATTGAACACAAAGCTTACTCAGCTCAACTTACTTAACACTAACCGGGGTCACCAACTTCAAATTTCAAAAATCTATAATTGCCATGTTCAAAACAGTAAACCTCATCCCTGCATAAGGATGCATAGTGAACAGACACTACTAACCTATAACCATCGCACACTCTAAATTCAGTTTTTACAGACTACAGAACAAAGTGTCAAAAATGTCATATTATTTACAACCAATACCACAAAATATAAAACTATACAAAAGCTTTACATACCTTCCACTGAATCAGTCACTTCAAGAATACCAGGTGTTTGCACAGAGGCCGGTGTAGCTGCAGTGGGAGGAGCAACCAATCCTGCGGGGCCAAGCATGTCATCAGGGGTCTGTGACAGTTCAGTCCCACCAAGTGCATCCTCTGGTTCTGGAGTACTTTCTGTCAGTGCCCACTCATTGGATGAAGAGGGCAGCACCACCTGTGGCACGTCTCCAGAGGAAGCTCCTGAAGAAGTGCCACTGGCTGTGAACAAGCGATTGTCTCCACTCCCAGAGTAGAAGCCGCTGCTGCCACTGTTTCCTTCTGCACTGTACTCCAATGACCCCTGCCCGAGCTCCATAGACAGTGTATTATCTCCCGATGCTTCTGTTGTAAAATCTCCAGTCAAGAATATAACACTGCCTTCTTCTCCACTTGTTGAGGACTCATAGCCAGACATTCCTGATCCGGACATTCCTGAACCGGACCCAGAATGGAAACTCAAGCTTCCAAATCCAGATAAATGTTCACCGCTTCCCTGCCCAGAGCTGTAGAGTAAAAACCCTGAGGCTTCCTGCTCTCCAGAGGATGACACTGTAAGTTCAGTGAACCCTGAACCCACAAAGGTCACACCTGAGAAGAACCCAGAGCCACTTCCGGAGGCCAAGCCACTGATATCGCCACTGAGCATCCCAGATCCTGAAATGTCTCCAGAGCCGCTAAACGCCAGATGTTCTCCACCAAGCTCATGCTCCTTGTGGGTAGAAGGAGTAGACACATCGATCAGTTCGCCATCAATCAGTAAGATCTGAGCATCTCCACTACCAGAAAGTTCTCCTGATTGCCCACTAGCACTTCCAGAGGAAAATCCTGATGGGAAACCACTAAACCCAGAAAAGTCCTTGCTGGTGATGAATCCAGATGACATGCCAGAAAACTGTTCACCCTCCCCAGAGCTGTCAATAGAAGAACCACTTTCTGCAGAGCTCAAACCAGATCCAGTGCCAGATCCCGACAGGTCCCCACTACCACTGAGCACTCCAGAGCCTCCTTCAGAGGGGAATATAAGGATCCCCGCGCTTCCCTCTCCAGCTTCCTGGGGTTCCCCTGAGGCTGAGCCCTCTCCAGAGGCAATGCTGTCGATGCCTGAAAAAATAACAGTGATGCCTGATCCTTCTCCACTAAGTGCTGATCCAGAAGCATCTGTACTGCTGAAACCTGATGCTCCACTGGGCAGTTCAGCACTTGCACTGCCTGCTGTACCTCCAGACCCAGAGATGTCTCCAGAGCCAGAGTAATCTCCAGAGGTGACCTGATCTCCAGAGCCAGACAGGTCTCCAGATCCAGACATATCTCCAGAAAGTATGCTGTCTCCTGAACCAGAGAGATCTCCAGACCCAGAGGTGTCTCCAGAGATTACCTGGTCTCCAGAACCAGTCAGGTCTCCGGAGCCAGATGTGTCTCCAGAAACCGACCCTGAGCTGAAATCTGCTGAGCCTGAGCCAGAACCGGAAATTTCCACAGGAGTGGGTGGGACAATGAAAGAGACAGCTAGAGGAACATATAAAAAATAAAGTGAGGGACATGGGAAGTAAAAGGGACATTGTCCTTAAGTCCTAGTTCATGATTTAATATAACTTACCGGGCCTAAACAGATCAGTAATTGACGTTAAGTTAAGGAAGGCCTCTTGGATATCTGTGATGTTCAGTCCAGTTTCATTTGCAATAAGTAGAAGGTCCGCTATAAGAATAAATACCAATAATTAATGATTATGAAACTTAAGTATTAGCCCATTAGGTCACAGTCAGATATTTACCTCTGAAACAATATGCATCAAATCTGGCATCATGTTCAGGGAAGCTTGTCTGGTTGGAGTCAGAATACACAGTGTGTACTCCTGATTTCCCTGCTCCGCACTCATTGCGGGGTTTGTTGATGGGATATCGGACGCTACGATCCACCAGCCAGCCGGCGCGGCACTTGTCAAAACCCATTTTCCAGGCTGCATAGAGCTCTCCGGTAGAGGCCAGTACAGCGTTCTGTTCTTGACAGCTAGAAGCAGCTTCATCATAGGTGAAACCCTCAGCACAGCCAACATGGAAAACCTCACCTGTGAAGCAAGGGAGACCTTAAGATCATCATATAATTACTACAAACAATAACTCGTTGTCTAATAAATTTGAATGAACAGCTGTGTAGAAAATGGGATTATGCTTGCATGTCTGTTCATGATGACTCACACTGTCATCTAGTGATTAAGAAATTAAAGTAGCTTATACGTTTCTTGGCTTTAATGTTAGAGGAGATGGTATATTTACAAGCTTATTTCTTACCTTTAAGACCATCAACGTAGCAGTATACATCATATCTTTCATCTGCTGGCCTCAAACCATAGGACCGAACTCCAGGTCGATCCCCTAGATCTCCAGCACATTTATCTCGAGGGAAAACAATGGGATACCTACAGAAGAGCAAATGTGATGATGTATTGCTTGAGACAGGCAACTCTCTCATTGCTCTGAAAATACATTTCAGATTTACCTTACAGTCTGGTCCAGTAACCATCCTGCATCACATTGGTGATACCCAGTCTCATATGCTGCCTGCAGCTGCTCTGGTGTAGCGATCGAGGCTCCAACCTTTTGGCAAGCCAGCTGGGCCTCAACAAAGGTGAAGGCATAGCGACCTGAGCCTGAACGATAATGGAAGACCACACCTGCACACAGAAACAAAGGAAATAGCAAAAGAAGTGGGTATCCCATTTTGTAAGCTTAAGCCCCTTTTCCTTATTAGGAACATTGTAACTAAGATTTTTCTTTGTGATGTTTCAATTATCATTACTTTCATCAGTGGTTTTACACCCACCAGTTGGAGGCATCACAAAGCCTCTGCTGGGCTCTCTGCCCGTGTCAGGACTGGCGGTGGCTGGCTCTATCAGGCCAGTGACAAAGTCAGTGATGTTTGGCGGCTGAAGTAGTGGCAGCTCAGTGGGGCTCTCGGTGTACGTGAAATCCACAACAGTCGGCTGCTGAGTCTCCACCTCTCCAAGTGCCTCGCTTTCTGTGGTCGTCCTCCCGAAGAAGACCTCTGGGCTCTGCGTCACAGTGGTAACACTTAGCATGCCACTGCCCTCTTCTATGAGGCCTGAACCTTCCTCATCGGGGGACTCTGGAGGTGATGAGGAGAGAAATAAACTGGTAGTAGCATTTATGTGAAGCTCATCCATCCACATATGCAAAATATGCACCCTTACAATGTTTAAACTTTTGAAATATAATTTGGCCACTTTGGGGCTGTGAAAACTCCAAACACAACACTGACATATGATGAACTTACACATTTAATATGGAAGACACAGAACAAGTTGTGACAAGGAACACCTGCTAAATTTAAGCCCAGTGACTCTCCTTTTAACTGTTTTTACTCATTCTGGAAATTTCTGGCCAAAACGATCTGAACAGCTGATGGCCTTCCTTAAAGAGCAAGCTTTTCCTGTATAATCTTTGAACTTGGCCTTGAATTTCTGACTAATAAACATACAAACCAACAAACAATACAAACAAATCTTTGTTTTGGGCCCACCTGTGTAGCAGAATGCATCATAGCGGGACTCAGGAAGTGGGTATCCCGTCTGGTTGGTGTGGAGGTAAACCGTTCGCACGCCCAGCAGGCCCCCTCCACACTGTGGCCGTCGAATGTTGATTGGGTAGCGGACACTCCTATCTCCCAACCAGCCGGCATTACAGACATCCATTCCACCCTGCCAGGCCAGATAGAGCTGGCCAGTGGTGGCCAGCTGAGCTCCCTGATTAGAACATGCCACCACGGCCTCAGAGAAGGTGAACTTTTCTGCAGAAGCGGTGTAGAAAACTCTGCCTGAATCAGACAAGAGGGGTTTGTTTAAGTTCAAGAGTAAAAAAATCAAAGAATGTAACAAAAAACATTGGCAGTCCCAAAAAGAGACATGGTAGCGTTCATCGCAGTGTACCTGTCATGTTCCCAGCAAAGCAATAGACATCATATGTCTCATTGAGGTCTCTCACTCCATACGTCCTGACCCCAGGCAGTTCTTCTTTGTCGCCATAGCAGTTCACTCGAGGATCATGGATTGGGTACCTTTGGTTACATGAAAATAAGCTTTGTTGTCTTTAATATGTCTTCAGCATCACAATTAGCATGTGAATGGGAAACGTGTCTGACAGGAAAACTGCCAAATCTTGGAAATTAATCTGAAGGAACTTGAAGCTTTGCAATTTGAAGTGTTTGGCAATGAATGATATTACATGATTATCTACATGCATATCAACATGCACATCTACCCACTTCATCCCTAACACCATAAAATTATTTTCACACTTTTCAAGTGCATTTAATAAATTTACCATGCAATTCCTGTTTGCATTGCTTGTATTTTAGGCATTTGATGGACACTATGAGGTGTTTTTGGATGTCAGTGGCTCAGGGTTAGTGGTAGAGAGTGGTTAACCATCATGAGACAAACTGACCTGACTGTCTGGTCAGAGAGCCATCCAGCATCACACTGGTGGAATCCATCATCAAAGGCTGCTTGAAGCTGTTCAGGTGAAGCCATGACTGCACTGTTCTGGGTGCAGGCTGCCTTCGCCTTTTCAAAAGTCAGACTGTAGCGGCCCATGATGGCCCGGTAGTGGAACACCATGCCTAGACATAAAATCAAGAGTTGTAGGTAAGTCATTTTTTTACTGTTGTGTTTAGTGATTCGTGATCTAGAGAGCATCGACAAAGGTTGAACAGTACTCAAAATGAATTGAAATCATAGAAAATGTTTAGAATTTGACACTGATATGACACTTCTTTGAAGGCTCATTTGCATACCTTGAACCTGCACATGGACGATGTCGTGGTCGTCCTCAATGCCATGCTGAACCTCACAGCGGTAGACTCCTGAGTCACTGGACCTCAGCTCAGACAGCTTGATGCTGGCATCTGTAGGAGTCGCTGGGTAGCCCGTCAGATGAACTCTGTCCAGGTAGCTTTCAGTAATACGTACCTGTCCTTCCAAGGCCACTAGGATTGTGGTGACTTTTTCTTTGGTGACCAGGCTCCATTTGATACGGTGAGAAAGGGGTGCGATGGCAGGAGCTCCTGGGTCTGGAACAGTGTGATCCTACATGAAGAAAAACCAAACACCATTAACCAGCAGCTTTTTCCTGGATTAACGGTAATAGTAGAAATTAAACAAGTGCTTAGTACACAACTTTAATAACGCAACCTAATCTGAAGATGCCTGTTTACACATCAAGCAGGTACAGAACAATATTAATATTTAATTTGGAGACACGTGTATTTCCTGTTTGCTGAACTTGACTCCAATAGTAACTCTTTTTAGCTCTGTCTTGGTCTCCACCAACTCTTGAATAAGTATCTGGCTGCTGGATGTTTGACATTCTTCTCTATTTGGTCCTCAACTTTGTCCATTCACTATTTGGTGCTGGCAGGTTAATGTACATTGGGTTTGTGAGAAAAAAAGCTGCAGAGTCTCCAAAAGGGGCTAAAAAGCTCCAAAGAGTTGCAGAGTGGAGTTACAATTCTCTGATTACCATCACAATGAAGGACCTCCTTTCACATGTTATTTTTAAACTGATTAATAAACTTTTAAATAAAAACACACACACATTCATTAAGAACTTATAATTGCACACCTCAAAGTAACATGGTAGACGCAGCGTTCCTCCCAGTAGAGGATGCTGTGGTTCCTCCAGGGGAACGCTCACACTCAGCACATCCTCCGGGTCTGTGATGGACATCAACAAGAGTTGTCTGGTTATGCAAATGACTTTATATTGAGATGATTCAAAGGTTTTATTACTGACATTCTGACCACCTTTGGTCTTTCTCTTCCCATCTAATAAATTCATGACATTCCAAGACGCCCCACATAAATATGCAGTCTTACCCATAAAGGAGTGCTCCTCATAAATGTAATCAAATGATGCTGAGATGACATGGAGACACGCAGACAGCAACACAATCCACTTTACCATGTTTTACCTGAAATATGAGAGAGGAAAAGTGTCAAAATTCAATGTGACAGTCAAACTCCATGCAACACCATCACACAGAATTAACAGAAGAATTAACCATAAACAATGCATATTTTATATTTCAGCAGGGCATGAGTCACATATGTTGTTTGTCTTTTGACATGAGCCCACTCCTTCACCGTTAGATCCTAGAACACTCCCATACAGACGTGATTCCACTTTTCCTCCACAAAAGCAACACATTTTCCAAAGGGATAACGCACAACTGCACATCTGTTCACGTGCCAGCTGAGTGATTGCTCGCTCTCTTTAACAAGCGCCTCTTATATTCTCACAGGAAAACAGGGAAGCTCCAGTTCTTTCAAAAGGGAAATATTTGTTGTTATTCTATCTGAGCAACACTTCCTGCTCCCTCCTCCCTCTACAGTAAATGACCCAGACTTTTTCCCAAATTCAGTTTGCCTATGTGTTCATATCCATGTGCACGTGCATCAGAGGTGACATGTCCACACTGCAGTGAATACGTCATTGGTGGTTTCACTACCAATTGAAAAAAAAGTCATTCTATATACAAACACTGATCTGATGAAGTCAACTAAGGCCTAACTACATTTTTAGAATTTGCGAATTAAATACTGTCACTTAATTACACTCTGAACTGGTCCTGGTCACACAAGTTTCCTCCACAGCTGCACAAGATAAGTAGACCACTGCTATAACTTGTCTCTGATATGATGGTGAAGACATACAGACTGGAAATAAAATGATGCACACTATTCGGGAAATGAAGAAACTTTTGAACAAGCTGTCTCTGGGCTCGGGGTCGGGTAGGGATGCGGCTCCAGCTCTCGCCACAGATTCAACAAGCTCCTGCAAACTTCCCTGAGCTGTTGAGACTGTCTACGACCTGAACAAGCAGCTCACTGACTGCCAAACATACAGTGCAGTTGGAGCGGAGGAGGCTGGACCCCCTCCCATCATCACATGAGTTCAGACAAACAGAGTTTATGTAACCACTGAGGCTGATTTCATGATGTGATATCACAGACACAGCAGGTAGATTTCATTAAAGCAGCTCCCTGTGGTGTTTGTGTGTTTCTTTACTTATTTATAGGACTTTAGCTAACTTCTTTTTAATGGCGAATTTTGCAAGATATGTAGTTTAATTCTACTTTGCAAATTAAAATTAAAATTAACATTCATTGCTAATTCTGGCCAATGCATTATTCATTTTTCTTCTAAAATTAAAATAAATGGGAAATCCATTTACTTGAGTAACTTTATTTTGTGCTACTTATCACTTTTACACCACAAATATTGTTCATTATTCTCACTCCATTTATTTCAGTGCTATAGTAAATAGTGACGAACAATATCAAAATTCATTTTTCTATTTCAGATCTGCCAGAGAAAGGTTCTACTTTCTTCTGACACTTTGAAAAGTGTTTCAAACGAGCAGGGAGTGTCCCCTCAGGACCGGCCCGTGGTGTTTGGACTGAGTGACAGTTGATTAGCAGCTGAGATGTGTGCGAGCCGCGCTGGTGGCCAGCTCCACACTGAGCTCATTCAACCGCTGCTGAGGTCCACTCCCAGAGAGACCGGGGCCCATAAGACCAGATCTGTTCCCCCTGAAGCCAGTATTATGGCAGCTCTGACGACACCAGGGCCTATGTAAACAGCGTGGTGTATACTCCAGGGTCCTGTCTTTTCCATCACGTCTCAACACTGCCAACATTCAGCCAGGAGACTCGGAAAAGTGAGACATGATGGGTGGAGCCGAAGACCAAAGGTGTGGTCAGACCAAGGCTTTGATCCTCACCTGTCACTTTTTTTTTGAGTTTGCTCTCCACTTTAGGCAAATGTCTCAAATGATCATGCTAAAAACCTTCAGGTACTTCAAGCACGATGACGTACAATGCAGAAGTATATGACACACTTCTCCCTGATGGAGAGAAGTCACCATAATATTCCTTTTACAGGAACGTAAAAACACGTAGTTTCTTGATTTCCTGCAGCACTTTCATCAACACAAAGTCTTCTTAAATCTGTTTTAAAAATGAATTAACTATGATTTAAGAGTATGTTGGACTCAATAGTGAGTTATAGTGACTTTCTAATATTTAATAACACTTTATCTGAACAATAAAATTTATTTTTATATGTTTAGAATGTCATTTTGATTTATTATTTGTATTTGCTGTTAACTCAATTCTGCTATTTGGTTTTGTTATTTGACTGTTGTGCATTGCATTTGTTGTTCTTTATTCTAATCATGTCACGCTGTTTTGTATTTTTAGTAGGCTGAGTTATACAAATGTGGAATATTACAGACACACTGACTCTCCAGAAGGTGAAAAATAAACAAAGTGTCTAAATTTCTTTTTTAAGTGTTTTTAATAGATGCAATGAGAGCGAATAGGTTATGAATCCACAGGTGGACTGTCCAAACTCATCTGAAACTCACTTTATCCAACTTTTATTATCACAAGGATGTGAATTAGCCTAAATCAGAATATACTGAGGTAAACAGAGGCTACATATTGTTTGAAAAAGCAGTTTTAACAAAGTGCACAATCTATCAGATGAAAGTAGCCAAAACCAAGTGCAGTGCAGTGAAAGCAAAGGATAAGACCCACCTGTTGTAGAAATCCCTTCGCTCCTGTCAAAGTCAAACTCTTCCTCTGTGGTGTCTGCTGAACTCCAGCTAAAAAGTCCCAGTGAGCAGCAGCAGCAGAGAGCTCAGGATGCTCAGCTGTGTGCAGAGGTAAGAGACTGGGACCAGGTCAGGCTTCAGACCTCAGACTACAAACACCGACATCAAGCTGCTCGCAGTGAGGTCTGAGGGGCTCCGACTGCTGCTTTCAAAATAAAAGCAGGCTGCAGCTTCACACATCTTTTTAAAATCTCTGTGGTGTCAGTTTGTGTCATAAACGTATTGAACGCTGAAGTGCTGACGCCTACAGCCTTAACAGCCAATATATAACCTATACCCCCCTGTATTCCTGTAAAGTTTGTACGTTTGTCTTACTGTGGGAGGAGTGACCTACTGCTAGACCAGCTGGATGTACTTGTCATTTAGTTTTATTTCATTTCTATTGATTGTAGTTACATACAAGTGACTTTGGCCAAGATCAGGGCCAGGTTTTAGTTTCAAGTCCACATCAACCAGTTTCAGCTGACAGTGGAGGTCAAAGCACATGACGAGCATGATGGTTCCATGCAAGCTAGACTTGGATTCTTGTATCTTTTGTCAACCTCCGTGAGTAAAGGATGACTGAGTCAGCTTCAGCTTTAAAACCTTCTAATAAGGAACGCTTCTGTTGAAGATCCACCTTCAATATATTATTTTCTAACCACTTTGATTAAATTGTATTTGGTTTTACGTTGGTATTTTCAGCTAGTTACTGTCTTTTTGTTATATTTGCTTTGCTTTTATTTTGAAGGAAACATGGCTGCGGCGATCTGGCATGCTTGACTCTTCTGATGGGGGGCGCGGGAAGAACGAGGGGTGGAGGTAGGAGGGTTTGTTCTGTTCCAGCCACTTATTTGATGGAGATTAGCTAATGTTATCTGAGTAAGACCTAAAATAAGTGTCCATGAAATTAAACTAAGACTTAAGAACTACTGTTTTCCTTAAGGGGCCCTGTATTATGTGTACTGTTTGACTCAGTCGTGTGTGTCAGTCATGATAACTTTATTCTCTCTGGAATATATTATAATCCATCATCACATTTTAAATGACCCATATCTGCTTCTGCAAAGTGAAACCAGACCAGATTTATTCAGAGGTTTCTACTGACAATAAAACATTAACACAATGACGATCGTTAAGAAAACCACCGCACATTTCACACGATCCTCCGCTCTGTTGTCCCTGCCGTCACCTCTGGGCTTCTAAATAGGCTCCTAAAACATTTGAGAGTTTCACGCCCCTTTAACTTCCCTCCTCCCACTTGCTTTCACTCCTGGAAAGAAAAGAGGAAAAACCCCTTCAAACTGGGGACAAAGCTGCTCTTTCAGTCAGGTACCACTGAGCTCTCATTGGGCAGGAAACGGCAACATGTGCAATCACCGAGTGTTCACACGTCTAAAAATGGTGTTGCTATGGGTACAAATGAACCCCACTTAGTTTATAATGGGAGTCTAGGTTGAATTTAGGTGGCACATAACAACAGCACATTGTCGGGATATGTTTTTATGCCCTGGCGCTGCACAGCTGTTGTCTTTCTGATCTGTTATGTAGTTTTTAGTGAAATGTCAGTCTGGTTATTCTAATGCTATCTGATTCCTCTTTAAAGACCCCACTTTGAAAAAGGTAGAACGGTAGTTACAGGTTCAAGGTTGACATTCGCCCCTGAAAGTGAAGATGCATTTCATTGCTAGGTCCTGGCAAAGTACAGTATTCCATCTCAGTGCAGAAGGTGAGATTGTCGTAATTATAGCAGTTCAGAACGTGGTCTAGTTACTTAAAAAGATGCAAATCAAATGACATCTCAGTATGCAAAGCCTCGATATGCGGTTTTCTGGAATCTTGCATCTTTGCATTACAACTCAATCAGCAAAAGGGAAAAGAATAGACTTGCTTGTTATAGTCTTATATTCAGCGGATGTATTTGGTTGTTTTGCTAATAGTCTGTTGTGGGAAGCACTTCAGTGTAACACACATTGTCAAAAGGATAGCTAGGAACTGTTTTCAGGATGTTGCACAGCTGTTTACTACAGTATAGCAGCATTTGGAAACATGCATTGTGGCAGAGTGCACAAATAGAGTGTCCTAGCAGTGTCATGTACCTGTATCAAAGGTAGAGTAGGTGAAGAGAACGCTCAGATCTTACAAGGTGTAATCAAAAATATCTGAGTCAGCGTTACGACCCCAGACCCCAAGTTGGTTTTGTAACTTCTATTCCTATTGGTTACAGTCGGCTCCTACAACCAGCAAAAACTGTACCTCTACCTTTCAGTTTAGCTGCTGTCCCTGTTTTTGTGCAGCGATATAGCGATATATATGTCCCAGTGCTCCTGGCACATTTCGATTGCTCACCAGTTGTCACATTGTATGAATAAACATATTGAATAAACCACAATCTGCATGCTGAACCTTGCCAAATGGTGTCAAAACAACCCAAAATGCCCTTTTGGGGAAGCGGAGGGTGGTCACATGGAGCCAAATGCAGCAAGAAGGCCAGGTGGCCTACAACGATTGTGCTGACGCAGCCAAAAAACTTTTTAATGCAGGCTGTTTTCAGGTTGTTTTCAGTTAATGTTGTCACTTAAACACATCAGATTAGTGCAGAAGAACTTGGTGTCAACAGTCTGTCCTTGGGGAACTAACTGATGGGGCTCAACTCTTTAAATATCATAGAAAAATGCTCTTCAACGTGCTCATGACCTGAAGCACCTTCCGCCATCCACTCCCACACTGTGCACACCGCTGTTTGGTCTCAGGGTTGAAGCTGTAGCTCACACTCTTTGCTCTTTGTTCAGTTTTAAGGTCTATGACACTGTGTAGGCAGGATCCCCTGCAAGTGGTCACAGAAATGCTTGTTATGTTACTGTACATTCAAAAGCGGCTTGGGGTCCCACGCTCCCATCAAAGGGTACCTACCTGAGGAGAGAGTATTGAGTGCTTGAGTGAAAGTAGGAGTTAACTGCAGCTTAGAGGTGCTTTAGGTCAGAGTTAGTGAATAGTGTCGCCTATCAAAGGGCTAAGGAGACTTATGACAGTACAGTCTGATATCTGCAGGGCCTAGTGATGAGTCAGAACATCATTTCACCAGAAATCTGGGCTTCCATAGAAATCCTCAACAATCTTCAGTCTTCAGGCACATGTCAGTCTGTGTTCCTTCTCTATATGAAGGCTCTGACGAGAGGCTGGGGGGATGCAGGAATGGAGAGAATGCTAAATTTGAGAAGTATGGGGGAGACTAGTTCTTTATGTGTCAGTCTCACTGGATTTAAATCTGAATAGTGTTATTCAGTAACTGAACCACCTGGACCAGGCTTCAAAGGTAGGGCTGCGGTTGGCGGGGGGGGTCTGGCTGCGCTTACTGCTCCTGTATGGTGGGATTGTGTCAGCGATTGTCCCACATTTCCTGTGCGATGTTTAGATTTTTCCATGTTTGGAATATTTGTAGGGAGACTTTGGGTCAGGGTGTGCCTACAAACCGTGCTGTTTATGCTGGAAACTGGGTCGGGTGAAATGACTAAAATTGCCAGACTAACTGAACAAAATCTCACTCAAGCCCCACCTCAGCAACCTGTCAACAAAGCCAAGCTGTCTTCCACTCACATAAGAATAACGGCAAAACTTTTAATTTAATTCAGAGTCACTCATGCGGAACCTAAGTGATGGAGTTTCGGTTAAATCCTCAGGGATCGGCAGACATTTAGCTTTATTCATAAGCTCCTTTCACGGCAAAGGCCACATTCTGAACGGGACTGTTGCCTGAGAACAGCAGGGCGAGGGGCACAGTGATGAACACTGAAGGTTGTTGTTTGCTTTCGCTGTCTTGACTGAGTCTTTGTAGCATTTGCTAACACCAGGTGAGTCTCTGCCCTGCTCCTGGTCTGCATCTGAAATGACACACTAATGTACTTTTCAGTTTGCGTAAACAGTATTAAGATTAAAACCATAGTAAATGAAGTGCAACCTGTTTCTGGAGTAAGAAATGACAATGCAACCACTAAACACTTAGCAAATCAATATCCCACAATGCAATGCAGTATAGACAACAACAACAACATAAAAGACAATGGTGGACAGCAGCCAGTGCAGCTCTGGTATGATATATCTTTTAAATATTAACTTATAAATTAAAAGACATATCACCAAAGTGTCTCCAGCTGTCAAGAGGCTTCTAAGGAAGTGACGTGATGGGTCCTGAAGGAGAAAGAGATGCAGTTCTCTCAATTACAGGTCAGTGGACCATTAAATAGACTTTGATGCAGCTATTTAAATGTGATTTAGTTTCACAGTGTTGCTTTAAAGTTTGTGTCTCCACAAATAAGCCTTTATGGCATCAGAAGAAAGGAAGAAATGAACTTTTCCTTTTACTTTACTGTGATGAGTAAGCACAATGGGAGGTTCTGGAAGTTCTTCCTGCTGAAGCCCTGAGCTAGAACAATCTAGTTGGTTGTGTTACTGTGTTATTGATTCCACACTATCAGACCTGCTGTTGCAACTGCAACAGAGAATTGAGAGGAAGCTCTCCTGTCCCGCTCATTAAATCTTTCGACGTGGAGGTGTGTCAGCGTTCGTTGTTCTCTCTGGTGAGCGTGGAGATTTTCTGACCTGATGGACCTCAAGCAACTTTCATAGAAACTTTTCAGACACAAGAAGCTTCCCCACGGTCAGGAAGTCTGCTCCTCGCTGCTGAAAGGATTTTGATCGAAACCTCTCAGGAAAACATTTGTTGAAAGCAGTGTGTGTTTATTTTTTTGTTGCCTTGTACGTATGAATGGCTGCTGTGTGCAGAACAGAAGTGAGTCCCCAGCTTCGCCTCGTACGGGAGATCGGAAACAGGCTCCTGATGGCTGCTGCACGTGGAACTTGTACAGTATCTTCGACATGTAGTACAAAACTAAACAAATGCAGCAAGCTTGCTGCGGGAGGTTTATTTTTTAAAAAAAAAAAGGTTTCGTGGAAGTGGAGGAGTTTACAGGATCAGAGAAAAGAGGAAAGGCAAACATTTGATTTACCTTGAGTAACAGGAAAACAAACTTGAACTGGACACGAATCTGTGGTTTTCATGTATGAAATGAAAACCTAGAGTGGTTTTTGAGAAGAACACACATTTTTAGCAACATTAGCATTGTAGCTTTAGAGGCAGCAACGTTGGGTGGCTGGTGCACAACTTTGGTCCAGACTGAAATATCTTGACAAGTATCTGATGTTACGTGATGCGTTTAGGTACAGACATCCGTGTCAGTATAAGCTGTAATTGCTCTGGTGATTAAGTCATTTTGACCTTTCTGCTTGCACTGTCTTGATTCAGCAAAATGCTCTAGCTGCCTCATGTTCACAGCAGTGTTTTCCCAAGCACAGGTAAAACTGTGTCCCACATGCAGGATGGACTTCGACACCGGAGACAGTTTTCATCCTGAGTAATGTTTGATGCTGCATTTAGGCAGTTAAAGGAACAGACGGCAGGTTTGGGCCAATGTTAATTCACTATGAGTGGTCTTAATATTTTGCACTGAACACATCTACATATCTTTAGTCAATGAAATGACAATAAGCTTCCATTTCATTTCACATTTCCATTCATTTCCTTACAATGTAACCAACACAGCACATTTACCTTTAATGGATATCCACGATATGGTAAAATTGTTTGATTGATCGGTTAATGAACACCTTTCAGCTGACACCAGCCATATTTTGCATTTACTTTGACACAGCTGCTAAAGTTTAACAGAGTATTGCAGTGCCACCAAAACAGTTGTGACGGCTGTATGATCAGATCATGTTATTGAGGTGTATAGTAATTTAAGATGAGATAAAATATAAGGTTAACAAGTACTGTCAATGTCTTCTAGGTTTTATATTAAAAATAATAAGTATGAATAGTGATTTTGTTCTTTTTAAGTTTCCTATTAAAGTGAGTCTTTGTTCCTCTAGTGAACGCTTGCTTTCATAAAATGGAAAGAAATCATTTTTAACTTGATGACCGAGCATGTTTCTAGTGGGATTTAAGAAATGTTTTCCAACCTCATCAGTCTCCGGCTGATAGCTCATGTAGACTTTCGGGTCAAACCTGAAAACCCCTGGAAGCACGGTTACAGTTTTCGTGTTCATTGTGTGCGTGTTCATGCATGTCAACTTTCCTCTGTCAGCGTGAGAATGAATACTTAAAGACCTGTTCAGTGTGTTTCTGACAGAACACTGTTTCCTTTAGGCAGAGAACAGAACAGACTTTCTTCTCACTGAGCAGAGCTGGAAAAGGCAGCTGATAAAAGACGACGTCCACCGACGTCCAGGTCGCTGCCAGCCTGAGTTTACCCTACACCCAGAGCTATTAACCGCTGCACTGCTCGCTTAACTGCCCGGCTGTTGTGACACGTGCCTTCGCCCTCTGAAAGGAGTCTTGTACATGTTTTATGTGGCTTTCTGACACCATACACACTGCTGGGTCAAACAGGACATGTTCACATGCCGTGTTAAAATAACTTAAAGCCACTGTAGCTCTTTGATAGATGGGGTTTTTTTGAGTAGCTGTTACAATTTACACCCTCAGTGGGCGGTTTCATTTGTAGAGGCAGTGGTTAAACTGAGGGTAGGGGTTTTATTTGAACACCGGCTGTAGTAATATCAGGCGACTTTATATGATGATGATATGTGTAAATTTGTGATAAATGTGTTGGGTCATATGAATTATAGTACTCTGAACACTAGCCGGGCCAATGTAGCTAACATTAGCAATCATCCATAAACACCTGACACAAGCTAAATCAACTCCAAACATAAGGGGTAATGTGTATTCAACTAGCTGGATAGCTACTTAGTTTAACCTGCAGTGACTTACATCTCACATGGGCATTGACTTTAATGAAGCAACTGCAATAATGGGAGTGAGACATTCAACAGAAGTCATGGAAAAGACATGGTACAGTGCATTAAAGGGGTGTCAGAATTCTTCCAGGCATAAATAAGTGAAATACATATCTATATTTGAATATTTATATAGGACATATACATGTTTCACCCCCCTGGCCTTTTGTTTTTACCTTTACCTCAGTATTAAAGCAGCTGCATCCAATTTAACCGTCCTTGGTGGTTTTTCATGTCACTTTCATTTTAAACTGCTGAGAGGTCCACTGAAACTTTACCTCACAGCTTTAGCATTGATGACAGAATGTAATTCCCGCAACACTTGAGGCACTAGTTGCCAAACGACCGTTAGCTTTCAACAAGCTGTCAACCTTAACTTGGAGGACGCTTGTTAGGTGGGCGCAGTTCGAAGCAGCTATTGAAAGTGAAATTATTGGATGATTGAAATGCAATGCATGCATTTCATGTCTCATCCGGGGGAAAAACTGAGGGCCACTAATCCCCCACAAGCTGCGCTTAGAGAAACTGTTCTCTAATTAAGTGCAAAACAGTTTCCAAAAATAGTAAGTTGAAATGGCCGCTGTTATTTTTAGCTCACATTAGCATCGGTTGGAGACCATTTGTTTGTGTGCTAGTGAGCCTCAGCCTGTGCATAAATGGCTTACTCAAAATAAACTGCTCATTTTAGGAAACATGTGCAACAGCGTGGCTAATTTATGTGTTTTTAGATTTTAAACACTGAGAACAGATCACCCAGGCTTTGGATGCATGAATAACTCCATGTTGGTTCTCCTCTTTTTAGGTCCCGCTGGGGCCCAGAGACCAGAGCAACCGGCAGCAGCTTTTGCAGAGAGGTACCGGAGCCTGGAACTGCATCCATAATGAGCCTCCTTGTCCTAGTCTGACCTGTTGCTGTAACAGCGAGTGTAACACCCCTGACTTTGGCAAATGGAAGCCATATGAGGGCGGAGGGCAGCAGAGGCCCTCCTCACAGAGGGTCTTTGTGACACGAAGGAGAAGCAGGATTCATTTAGATAAGTCTGGCTGCAACTTTGACAATTAATACCCTGTTTTAAGAGCACAAAAATACTTTAATTAAGCTGTAGTGTAAATTAGCTCTTTATTTAAGAAAAAGAACATTATACTATTAAAATGGCCATTTCTGCACTGACAATATTTGAGTGTCATGTCCAGGTCAGTTTGATTATAGAAGAATCTTGTTCTGCGTCATGTTCAGCCTCCTGCTTATAAAATGTTCTTGTCATAAGCAGTAAAGCAGCCCACTATGACCCCACACAGTTCACTGCAGGAGCAGTAGCCCCACCTGGCCTGTGCATAGGTATGTAACAGCCGGTGTGGCGCGGTGGTCAAACAGACTGTGGTCTGCACAGGGAAACTCAGAGACAGGCTGACGTCAATGTTGGCTCTTACATCAGCAGCAGCAGCAGCAGGCAGGCAGTTTGCTCTGCTGACTCTCTATTGAAGGAGGGCATGGCCCCCTTTAAAAAACATGCTGAGTTGGAGTACAAGAGCCCACCACTACATTTCCTGTTTTTTGGACTTATGTAATACAAACAACCGCTGATATGTTCCAACATTGGCAGTGGTCTTAAGGGTCAGAGATCATTTGGAACAAACTTGAAATGTCTGAAAAGCTCAGTGACAAGCTGAATATATACATACATTCATAAAAAACTACATACAAATTGTGTATGTGTATCATCGACCAGACTCTGGACAATGTCCTGCAAGTAATACAAATTGTGCTAAGAAAGCGTACAGTAGGCCAGCATGCAGTTGAACGCGCATTTCATAATTTATATGTAGGTGTTAAAAGTAAAACGGTGCATTTAAAAAAAAACATATTTACGGATAACTACACGTTAAGCAGTATATTGATGGCTGGTGCTTTGATGACGCATCTCTATGAAAACAGCGTGTCTCACTTCCAACGCTAGAGGCCGCTAACAGTATTCTCCTCTGTGAAATTGTATTTGGCACGCCGACTGATTGTGGTCGTTGCTTATTGGCTCAGTGGTTTTTGTGTCACGCCCTGTAGAAACAGTTCTCCTTTCCCATTGGTTGCATTAGAGTTTGACCATGCGTGCGTCAAACTGAAAAAAAAAAAAAAAAAAAAAAAGATTGGTTTCACATGCAAACTGTCAAGAGTGAAGGAAGCGAGTTGATGGCAGCGATGCAAACGTTCCAGCAGCACTGTGAGTTCACAATTTAGTGTCTCTCTGGTTATCAAATTTTATCGAAATGCTCCCGGGTGTCGATGCTGACACTATGTATCTGCTCCAAATGCGGACAAAATGGTGGAAGACTTGTTTACACTGCAGGACCAGGCAGGGTGCTAGTTGGATGCTAGCATTGGCTAATGTTAGCTGAATGTGTTTTGCACAGCTAAAATTAACGAGAGCTAACGGCAGTTTCTTCGCCAAATGACGTTATTTTTGAACTCGGCCAATTGTGTCGAGTAATAAAGACTGGCATCACATGCTAATGCATCCACCAGTTATTTCGTCATTTGAAGTTAACGTCTCTTTATGTGCCTCCTCGTATTCAAACATCCATATGTTAAACGTGTGTGTAATACAACGTTAATTACTTTTTTACTGTAAAGTAACTGAAAGACGTAACGGCACCGTCAGCCGTGAGTCTGAGGTGTTTTTGGTTGGTTAACGTTAACCAGCACACGAGCACCTGGTTCCTGTATGATTATTTTTAGTTTAATATGCCGCCTTGTGTCTTAAATTCACAGAGCTAAACCTGACAGGCCCCTTCCTCATGAAACTTCAGGTGCAGCTAACGTGCAGCTAAAAATGTTTTTCTCGTGGTGATTGTGTTCTGTGCAAACGAGGCGTGTGTCTTTCAGTCCATCCAGAATGTGTCAAAGTTGCAGTATCTGCAGGAGTTGTATTTTATTATTGTTATTATTATTATGAATATTTTAATTAAGAATTCATAGACAGAAATGCGCATATTTACTACATTGCATTGGTGGCCAGTGTTTTACAAGTGCTGAGGTCATTAGTCCAAACCTGCTTCTTCTTAGACTCTTCACTATCCTGTCATCTATTTCCTGTACTTTTATTTTGAAAGGACACCAAATAGAGTTTAACAGATTGCAATCATGCATGGGTTTACTCAGTTAGAGTTTAACTGATGGCAATGCTCATTTTACATCGCCTCATGGCTTTACATGAGGCGATGTAAAATGAGCATTTGGTTGCTTTGCACACATCCACTGCACCCTGCAAGTCCTGCTGTGTGGCTACATGGAATTCCAAACTATCTGCTATAAGATATTGTAAACTTTGCCTCCTTTAAGAAACCTTTTGTCAACTTGGTCAGCCATGACTGAGATGGAAAAAAAAGTTTTTTCTCGAAACAAGTTCCTGCACAGGCTACAGTAGATCCTGGCACAGCGTCTTGCACGAGGCGTCTGAGCCTGCCACAGCAGGGAGTCCTGAGTCATCCGGTTCAAGGTGAAGTAGAGGTTGGCGATTTAGAGACAAGAAAAGCAGAAATTGAGGGAAAGGGCATGTTCATGAATGGAACATGGTGCAATAGGTATTCAGACACTCAGTCAGTGATTAATGGATGAGCTGAAGTGAAAGGTCAGAGGAGGGGAAGAATCTGTATTGCATGTTTCAAAAGTAGCTTTGGATCTGTCTCACATGCTGAACGTCTAAAAAAAAAAAAAAAAAAAAAAAAAGGGCGGTTTTCGAGTTGTATCTTCAATTTTTCTGGCTTTATAGCTGCAACATGTAGCTGATTAGTTGACTAGTAAGTTGACAGTGAAGGAACGGGCAACTGTTTTGATTCAGTTTGGGTTTTCAAAAATGTTTACAGTAATGGTGATGACAGTTTTTGTGTTTTAAACTTATTGTAAATTAACAGTTAGTTGCAGATTGTAATAGGTATAGATTAATCAGCAGTTAGATGTGTTCCCTGTTGGGCTCGCTGCAACCAGGTGCAATTTCCCAGGAAAATCTCCTTTTTTTATTTCTGTTATAGACCAAATTAACAACTATATTCGTGCCTTTTCTCCTAATGTTTTCCTCTAATCCCTCCCTCCACTCTGACTCAGTCCCCCGAGGTACCACAGGTACTACAACTAACTGTTACTCCATATAAAATTGTCATTTTCACTTTGCCAAAACGTCAGAATGTCTTTACAGACAGAAATTCTGGGTTTTGGATCGTAGTTGGGCAAACAGCACAGTCAGAGTCATAACCTCAGGCTGTGGTAATCAAGGACATTCTTAGCTTGGCTTATTCTTGGCTGTTTTATTCACGAAACAATTCATTACTCAATCAAGGGAATAACTGCCAGGTTAACCGGTAATGAAAACTGAATTGGCTTTTATGCTGTTGGATCATTGACTGAAACCTCCTGCTCTCTGAGTTGACAAAAGGGCTTTTTTTAAAAACCTTTCTGAACCAACTGTATGGTGTCAAAGTCCGTTTTGACGTTTTACTAAGATTTTCTAAGTTGACATCATGGGTATACAAGGTTTTCACCCTACACCACTGTGCGATTCATGAAACTGTTGATTGTAAATTGCAGCCTGGTTTGCGTATACCATTAAAAGTCCCATTAAAAATAAGAAGGACATGACCTCATTGCCCTCAGTGGAAGCCATGGCCCTGCCTGTAGCCTGAGTAAGCAGGTGTATTGGGAGAGATTAACTGTTATGCGCAAGCTCTGAAACACAAATCCACTTAGGCATGATGCCAAAATAGGAGTATGAAAGATTTTCTGTAGTGTGTGGCAAGCAGCAGTTATAGTGTAGTATTCACTTAAACTCACATCAAAGCCTGACACTTTAGTAATCACTATGTTTAAATGGAGAGATAGCATCCCCACAGATACATCAAAAACAACTCTAACGTCTTCTACACACTCGACAAAACCCCCGAACAGCACTCACTAACGTCTGCCTTTCAGCTTTGGTATGAGAGGTTCCAATCAGCATTCACTCCCTGTGTTGAATGCCGCTGCAGCAGTCACAGGTTTTATCAGCTCCAGCACCTGTGAACAGCCCTTATTCTCGCCTGATGCTTTACATCGGCATGTAGGCAGCCAGAAACAGCAAGACAATGGGTGAACAATGATTGATTTTGTACTTTGAACGGTGCAACACTGGCAAGACAGGGAGGCGAGACGTAAAGTATCTAAGATAGTGAAAGGTGCCCATCTTTGCAACAGTTCCTAAGATGACACCTTTAAATAGCTACAAAACCCAGTTTTCTATGCTAGAAGACAAGAAACCAGAACACTGTGAATGCTGGATACATGCTTCGCTGTCATTTCTGAATCCCATGCAGTGTGGTAGAGTACTGTGTACACAGACCCTCAACTAAACAGGCAAATTCTTGAGAGAGAACTTGCAGTCTTATTTGTGTTCCCTCAGCTTGAGATCCCCAAGGCTTTGATCAGTAATGAGCTTGTTTATTATCTCATTTGGACCCCTTCATGGAAGCTTACGCTAATAACAGTATTTTCCACTGCAGAGAGTCAGCCTTGACCATTGAGTGACTGTGCCTGGTGGTGAGGAGGTTTGTTGTTTACATGGGTGTCTTATAGCGTGCCAGAGAGTAATGAGTGGTTCGTCTACAGTATGACATGTGGTCTGCTGCCTGTCCTGTCTCCATGACGCGCTAATGTTTAGTGGTGATGGAAATGCAGATCAGAGCGGATGCCCCTGCTGTTTTGCACAACTAGACTGCAGCGTCAGGGTTAAATGGGTAACAGAAGTGCTAGAGGTAATTACTGCTCAAGCACACGGCCATTCCTGCTTAAATTGAAGGTATATTGGCTGGGCTTTGCGGTGCCAGACGTGGTGTTCTTTTTTTATTGTGCAGTTGAAAGACCAAAATTATCCACACAGCTTGTCTTAATGAGAATGTGTTTGAAAGAAGCCATCAGACATCCTCAAACAAAGATGAGCACTGATATAGTTTCATCAGTTTAGAGTGAAAGAGTTTCTTTATTGAATTCTGTCTGGATTCATCTGTTGATCCTCTTTTGATCAAATCACTGCAGAAAGACTTCTACAGCTCTTTATTCATTTGTTTAATCAAACATGTAGCAACGTGAACAGGGAACTGCAAATGTAACATAGAAGATAAAATCGCATTGACGGTATTTCAAAGTATTAAGAAGTTATAGGCCGAGGCTAACTAACCTGAACCAAAATGCCTCTGTGGCTGTAAGGATTTTATCATGAACTGATGAAGTGGCATCCTATCTCTGTCAACCAGTTTAAAAGTGCACCACATGTGCAGACGTGTAAGTAAGTAAATGGATAGGGAGCGTGTTTTCTTGTAAGGCTATTATGGAGCACCGTGAGACCAGTACTTTGATTAAAGCCACGCAGATAATATCTGTCAGTACCACGAAGCCAAACTGCTTTAATGCTTGACATGTTTTTTTTCTTTTGTAGGACTGTCAGTCTCTTGTACAAATGGAGGAAAGGACTGTCATCAGATAATTGGAACTGCCGCCACCAGGTTCCCGAGGACTGAGAAACCAAAGCCAGACTTTTGAGATGTGAATTTCCCAAATGAAGGATGAGAAACTTGCATGACGGCGTCGTTGCAGAGGACTGACAACCGCCATTTCACACAAAACCTTTTACATTTGAGCCGCGCTCACCCAGTCCCAGTCCGCTCCTCTGCCTCATTCACCTTCATCCACTAGCTCTGCTGTCCAGCTCAGGCAGGGTGGACCTGTCCCTCTCCTGTGGCCTCGCGCCCTCCCATTGGCGGCCCGCACTGGCGGTGTGTTGGTGTACAATGGCGCGGTGGGACGCTGAGGGCTGCCGCGGGGGACTGTGATGTCAGAGCCCAACAGCCCGGGCGAGAGCCGGCGTGGCGCTCCAAGATTCTTCGTGGGCTGCGAGGACGATGAGAGCGAGGTCCTGGAAGACAGCATGAGGACAGACATGGAGCTATATGAGGACGATGAAGACACAGACTCGGTAGGACATTAATATCATAACCTTCTCGCTATAATATCTTATCAGAAGAATCGAATTATTGGTGAACGCTAACATGCCAGATAAGTCACCAGCAGTCAGCAATATGCACCACTGGCACCAGTGGGTGTGTTCATCAGTTTTTTCTTTAGAGCATGTATAAACGTGTATGTTTAAAAGAATTGTCCATGGTTTTCTCAGAAGAGTTCAACGGAAGTGACTGTAGTCTGAAGAGCGTGTCAGTTCATAATCAACATTCATGTGTTTTCATGCGCTTAATAAACGGGGTTCCTCAGTGAAACCATGTGATGCTAAATGTGTTTACAGGCCCAGAAGTATCCTGGTAATTGTAATAGGCAGGTTTGAAAATGAACATTGGCTACTTTGGTCAGTTAGGGTGCTTTCTTACCTGCAGTTCATTTATATGAACCAAAAGGAGTAAACATGAAGTTATACTTGGCGCCATGCGAGTAAAATCAAATCCTGGTGACTGACAGTACTTTAATCCCTCCAATATATTTGTGTCATGTTTAGTTGACAAATTGATTATTAGTGTTATAATTATAGGATAATTGCCCTGCAAAGTGACCACATGTAATGTAAGAAAGACTAACAGGTACACGTGGGTGCAAAACACTCGGGTGCACACGGGTCCAGTTGTTATGTTGGCTGGGAAAGTTTCACTAATCAGCTGGACAGTAGCTAACAGACTACAGCTCACAAACAAAACACTTAAGTCATGGTGGCGTAAGACAGGAGCTGATGCAAGTGGATTATGGTGGGTAAACATAGAACGTTCTCACTGGTGAACTGGAAAATTTCTCTAAAGAGGAGACACAAGAGCAGCCAGTCTCTGCTGTTAATGAGCTATGCTGGTTTTGTACTCAGCCGGTCCTTCAGCACGAGCTTAATAAGGGATTTTTAGAACAAAGCTGCCATTGTATCTCTTACCTCCCCAGTCACATCATTGAAATGTTGCTGTCCTCTCCCTCGTTCAGCCCCCGGAGCGACAGATCGTGGTGGGGATCTGCTGCATGATGAAGAAGTCCAAGTCAAAGCCAATGACCCAGATCCTGGAGAGGCTGTGCAGGTTTGAGTACATCACTGTGGTCATCTTCCCAGAGGATGTCATCCTCAACGAGCCCGTGGACAAATGGCCTCTGTGTGACTGCCTCATCTCCTTCCACTCTAAGGGTACAACAAGCAAACACATTCACAGTTTTTAATTAGTTCGTATATGAATTAGTTTCAATATGTGTCTGTGGAGGGGGGAGGAATCCCGTGTTCTCCTGTTTCAGCTGGATTCTTGGGACTTCACAGTTCTTGAGTGAATCCAGTTGCCTCACTAGGTAATGTGACTTAGGAAGCAGGATTGCTGTCACATTCCCACGTGACGTGAGAGTGACAGTTGGTGACAGTAATGCACCTCTAAGCTGGTTTGCCAACTGCTGCAGAAAAACAGAAGGAAAAAACAAGTGAAGGAAGAGAGTGAAATGGTAAATCCACAGAGCTGCGAGGCGGTTGTTGTGTGTATGGGAGTCCCAAATAAAAGAAAAACAAATACATGTGATGAACTACAGCGATTATAATCCAGTTCCTGATTGAAATCTGTTCTGTGATATATAATGTTAATGTGGCATAAAATTACATAAACTGTAATAGAAGGTTTTTGCAACATCGCCCACCTCTGAATTAACTGTTTCATCTCTCTGCGTGTGAGCCAGGATTCCCCCTGGATAAGGCAGTGAGCTATGCCAAACTGAGGAACCCTCTGCTCATCAATGACCTGAACATGCAGTACTACATACAGGACAGGTACTTTGACATACACTAACTCTGCATTTCCACCATTGTTTGCAAAGCATGCATATTTCTTGCAAAGCACAGCGAGGCTTGATAACGCTGCAACCCCAGTTTGTTTATTTATTAGTTATTTCATTTATTTTTTAACAGGAGAGAGGTGTATCGCATCCTGCAGGAGGAGGGGATAGATCTGCCACGCTATGCTGTGCTGAACCGTGACCCAGATAAACCAGATGGTCAGTCCGCTGGCTCATCAATAATATTCACTGTTATTTATACACACTTCTGCTTATTTCACTACAGTTGGGAAGACACAATAGAGGGATGGTTATATTCATTTCTCAGTTGATTTAAAGCCTAAAGCTTTTTGCTCTTCCTGAAAAAGCTCTTGCTCTAACAGCCCCGTCCATGCAGCATCCCGAGACCATAAATTTAAGACTGCATTGGTTTTATTTCAGCTCATGGATAAATATAGTATCAAATGTGGAGCAGTCGCGAGTGTACCATTCTGAAGTGCTGCGATATGATGGGTCTGTCTTTCAAATCCTGTTTTAACACAGTGACATGGAGAGGGCCTGTGGACTGATGGGCGATCAGATGTTTTATGTCTCTGCCTTCCTTCAGAGTAATGACTGTTTTTGTAACGGCCAAAGAATGTCACATGGTTCAGAGTGCGGAGCTGCCTCACAGGGCTCAAGAGTAAACACTCAGGGGGGGGGCAAGTGTCATCTGTGTGTATTATAAGGGGTAATGAAGGGGGGTGTCCTGGCACAGAAACCTTAGCTGTGTGTGTGTGTGTGCGTGTGTGTGTGTGTCTCAGAGTGTAACCTGGTGGAAGGAGAGGACCACGTGGAGGTGAATGGAGAGATTTTCCAGAAGCCTTTTGTTGAGAAGCCCGTCTGCGCTGAGGACCACAACGTCTACATCTACTACCCCACCTCTGCTGGTGGTGGCAGCCAGCGGCTCTTCAGAAAGGTCCTTCGGCTTGTTGTCTTCCTTCTAGTTGAGACAGGTTGACACTTATGTCCTGTATCATGTTAAATCTGTCCTGTTGCCACCAGTTTGCTGCTGCTCTAATGACCACCTTCAACAACCGTTACTCTACTACTTTGTTTTTGATGCTGTAGCTAAAAGAGACCGGTCTCCGCCGGTTGCTTTTGCACAGACAGCACGTTTCAGTGACACACCAGGACATTTTCCACTCTAATTTATGGTTTTGACTCCATAGACTTTGATCTGATTTGCTTTTAGACTCAAGCCCTCTTTTCCTCAGTGCACTTGTGTTCCTGAAGTAACAGCGCTGATGTTATATTTGGATTTGCTACAGGCCCATTGCTGGTCTTTTCAAATCACGCCGTCCTTTTATCTTGTCTAGTAATAATGTCAACTGTTAATCAACTGATCGGGCTGGAACACACCAGCATTAACCTGCACCACTTAATAGCTTCTCCTTTATGGCACAGGGGCCCATTGCTCTGCCAGAAGAAGAGCATTATCATAAATCAGGCACAGTCTTGTCAAACAATGAGCTGCAGCCATGAACTCAGGTTGTGTTGGACGTTACAGAGACGGTTCAGAGTGCACTGTTGAACAGCTGTAGCAGACAGCCGTGTTTTCAGAATCAGTGTTTTTCACTTGCTGCGTGGTTTGTGTAGATTGGGAGCCGCAGCAGCGTGTACTCACCAGAGAGCAGTGTGAGGAAGACGGGCTCTTACATCTATGAAGAGTTCATGCCAACAGATGGCACGGATGTTAAGGTAGAGTATTGACTCAATATGTGTGAATATGAAAGGAGGTCAGTGGGTGACTGATTCTGAAATAGAATATTAGACTTGTAAAACTTGAAAATTAATGACAAGTATTACTTTGGAGCTGATATATTGAGTTTTGAGGTGGGAGAAGCTATTTAGTCCCATACATGTACGAATCACCAAGCCTGTGTACATGAAACGATTACCATGACTCCCTTTGCTTTTATCAGGAAACATCCAGTCACAGCTTAAAATGTCGTTAAGTGCCCTGCTAATAGTGAGCGGGAGCTAATGTTTGCATAGTTTAGAAGGCTAAAACACAAAGTCACTGAATTCTAGGTCAGTGTTCAGTGTATTGAGCAAGTATGGCAATGTCTTGGTTGACAGCAGCTCCAACAAAACCTTTTAAAATGATCAAATTTGCGATTTGATTGTGATTGGTGGTTGTGGGTGTGACCTCAGGTGTACACTGTGGGGCCTGACTATGCTCACGCTGAGGCTCGGAAGTCCCCTGCCCTAGACGGGAAGGTGGAGAGAGACAGCGAGGGCAAGGAGGTCCGCTACCCCGTCATGCTGTCAGCCATGGAGAAACTGGTGGCCCGTAAGGTCTGCCTAGCCTTCAAGGTAAGGAGGCCACTGTCCACACAAAGTCTGCTTGCTCCACTTCACTTGATCCTTCATTGTGGACTCATACTGCTCTCAACTCAAGTGAAACTCGTGTCCTCCTCCTCCTTTCACTGCAGCAAACTGTGTGCGGCTTCGATCTCCTCCGAGCCAATGGACACTCTTACGTGTGTGACGTCAACGGCTTCAGTTTTGTGAAGAACTCGATGAAGTACTACGACGACTGTGCCAAGATCCTCGGGTACCAACTTCAGCTTGGTCACTCCCTGCCCACCGAACCAATTTCTCTTCAGTTTGCTTTGGTTCATTTCTGGTTGAGATCAGCAGATAGAGACTGTGTCTGTTCATGGCTTTGTAGGAACATTGTGATGCGTGAGCTGGCCCCCCAGTTTCAGATTCCTTGGTCCATCCCTACTGAGGCTGAGGACATCCCCATTGTTCCCACGACATCAGGGACCATGTGAGTCATGACAGTGAGATATATGAGCTCTGGAAAACTGTGAAGACCTCATACTGTAAACTATTTAAATCAGTATGAGCAGTGTCATTGAGTAGACGTAAGGTTGTGTCATTTCTTTTTTGCCTTTAATGCCTTTTTTTCAGTCTCATAGTCAAACACAGTTGCAAACAGATTCTAATAAATTACTAATGATATAAATAACAGTGGTGATTGAAGGAAGAGTCTTTTTATTGGACGTCACTGTTGAAGTTCATTTCCTCCTAATCTCTTCAGGATGGAGCTACGCTGTGTCATCGCTGTCATCCGGCATGGAGACAGAACGCCCAAACAGAAGATGAAGATGGAAGTTCGCAACCCCATGTACGTTAATTCTGTTAACGACTTCCTGTTACTGCAAAGACCGGTTAAACAAAGATATTCTATTTTTATATGTGTATATCTGTATGAGAAGTTTGTCTTTGATTTTACCAGGTTCTTTGATCTGTTTGAAAAATATGGAGGATACAAAACTGGGAAATTGAAGCTGAAGAAGCCAAAACAACTGCAGGTAACAACGAGTCACACTAAGACCTGTTCGTGTGCTGTGGCTCTTACCTGGCAGTCCCCCAGCCTGTGCGTGATTAACGTTTTGTTGCTCTGAACTTCAACAGGAGGTGCTGGACATCACACGGCAGTTGCTAGCAGAACTAGGACAGCACAACGACTGTGAGATAGAGGAGAAGAAGTCCAAACTGGAGCAGCTGAAGACTGTCCTGGAAATGTGAGTTACAATTGAACTGGGCCACTGTATTAACCCCTGCTCCCCAGACTCACATTCATTCCATTATCTTGGGGCACTTGAGTAAATTGCGTTGAACCCTGACAGACTGTGAACAGAATTAGATTTTTATTCCATACTGGTTGTAAAGCAAGTGTACTGCATATGTTTATCATGATTTGGTTTTAGTTTGTCAAGTTAACAGTGCCTTTTCACAATGTGCGCGGTGGAGACTGGACGACTGTTAGAACCCCTCAGTCACACTCTGGAGACCCCTTCACCACCACATCATTACTACTAACAAAATTACTGGATTAAGAGTATTAGCTCCTCCAAGTTATAGATGGTAACCAGGGTGTTCCAATGACTGACAGTCATTCATTGAGTGTAGCCAGCAAATTGAAGATCATTAACATGAAGTTGGAACATGAAGACTCAAATGAACTGACCCTTTTAAGATAAGAAGTTAAGATTAAGATAGAGGTTGACCCTAACCCTCTCTCTACATGGCTCTGGCTGTAACATTGTCACTGCCTCTCGTTTAAACTGGCACTTGCAAAGTGATATTTCTCATTTGAAGATTTTTGTGAACTGCTCATCCAAACGATTTCACACTCTCCACTGCTCTTCCATCAGTCCTCAGTAATGCACTTGTCAAAACAGAGAAGGACAGACAGAGAGACAGACGGAGATTCCTTCCTTTTATAGTCAGATATGCATAACCACACTTTCTGAAGCATAGCTTCCTGTTGAAAAAGTGGTTTGGCCAGTGTTTCCTCAGTTTGTTTGGCTTCTCGCATGCTTGACAAATGAGTTTTTAAGAGGTCACCATCTGCCAAACACAGCTCAGAGCATTTAATGTGCTGTGGCTCTCACGGCTTCAGTGTATACTGTGTGAGCTGCCTCTACACTGAGAAGTTACTGCTGAAAACATTACACCCTTCACATCGCTTCACCGTGGAGTATGGTGATAATTAGAGGTGGAACCATGCAGACAGCCATGTTTATCTTTAACTTCGGTCTTTGATGACTCCATATTTGTTTTATCCTCCTGCTGATACAGGTATGGCCACTTCTCGGGGATCAACAGAAAAGTGCAACTGACTTACCTGCCCCATGGGCAGCCCAAGACCTCGAGTGAAGAAGAAGGTAGGAAAATACTAAGGCACTTTCACATGAACCTGGGCACATAACACACTGAAGCGCCTGTGACCTCCGGTGCTGTGGATTCTGTTTTCAGACACACGGAAGGAAGGTCCGTCTCTGCTGCTGGTGCTGAAGTGGGGAGGAGAGCTGACGCCTGCTGGCAGAGTACAGGCTGAGGAGCTGGGAAGGGCCTTCCGCTGTATGTACCCCGGAGGGCAAGGTGAGACTCAGCAGGGTTCTCCTACTGAAAAAACATGTAGTATTTGTTTTCTCTATCTGCCACCAAACCTACCAGGGTCATAGCAGCATCGGTTCTGTCATGGAAACGGATGAGTAGCCACCCGATAATGGAAAATAAACATCACGTCTGTGTGTGTTCTAGATATTCTGTGAAATCGTGAGCAACAAATCTATTCATAATGACACAGAAACAGCCGCATATGAAAACCACCATCATCACTGCCGCTGTTGCTACAGTAACAGGCTGTGGCCTCATGTTTGAGAGACTCTGAATTACTTATTGTGCCACCACACTGAGCAGCCACTGATCCGTGTAAGGTCGGAGCGAGAGGCGGGAAGAGGGGCATGAAAAGTGGATCAGAAGTGTTTGTTTCAGCTGCAGCACACTGTGGAATGTCCACATGAGTGCGTATTGTATAATAACATACAGTCTATATGAACACCTACACTGAAGTTTAAAGTCTGCTGTTATATATTATGTAACAAAACTGTTTTCTGGTATTTGCTATTCTAATTTTGTGTTAAAGGCTCTCGTTCTTATATTTGACTCTGCTCTCCTTATAACTTCCTCACATACGTCTGGTGTAGGACAGCACATGTGTACATATTATACATATAGAAGTCTCTGCAAAGCATATTAAGATACTGCAGCAAAAGAATCAAACCGGTGCTGCAAAGAAAAGAGAAAACAGCCAGGAGAACATGATAAATGAACCTTTTTTAGGACACAAAGGTTTATCAGGCTCTTTACCAGGAAAACATGAGATGCTAGCCAGAGACAGAATTGACACTGTTCATTACAGCAAGGCAAACAACCACTGGATATTTGAGTCCAGTTGCAGTCTGGTCACAGGAGTTCAGCTCCCCATGCCAACACTGTAAAGGTTAATTAAAGAATAGCTCCAAAGTCCCAGTCAGTTAATACCAAGGTGGTGACATCCTCTCAAACTGTACTCATTATGCACAGAAGTGGCCAGACCTTTACAGAAAGTTTACAGTGACATCTTACACCAGCAGGGTCTGTGTCTGTGTAATCACTAATGTTGTCGTTGGCACTGTGTTTCTGCAGGAGACTATGCTGGCTTTCCAGGCTGTGGGTTGCTGCGGTTGCACAGCACCTACAGACATGACCTGAAGATATATGCGTCTGATGAAGGCAGGGTGCAGATGACGGCTGCAGCCTTTGCAAAGGTTCGCATTAATCTATTGTGTTGCTCTCTATCACCATTATACAAAATGACTCAATCTACAGCCAAATAAAAGCTTTGTATGCTGTTCTAAGCATCAGTAAGCAGTTACTTGTTTGGTTTAATTGGAGCAAAGAAGCTGGAATCAACATCTTAGCTGAACAGGAAGAAAAGAGCACCGCCTACAGAGTCTCAAACGACAGATCAGTCATATTGTCAGAGCACTGCAGGTGCAACAACCCTGCACAGGCTGGTCCTTACCTCTCAGATCTATACAACAGTTCATATAGTTGATGAGCACTACTGAATATTGTCCAGTACCGTCAGCTGTTGATGCGTAGTTAACTGTGAAATCACACTGTTGCCACATTATTTGGTCAAATGTGTTTGACACAGTTTATTTACATCTAGAAATGTTAGTTATTGTCAGCAGGATCAGTCATGTGACAGACATGTCGTGGTATTTTCTGTCCTCAGTCCCTTCAAACAGCTCTGTGATATCAAAGCATTGGCCACGCTGTGACAAATGATCTAATTAGCGCTTTGCATCGAAGATGTTGCCAAAGCAAATCACAGATTACCACTTGATTTTGTGTGTGTGTGTGTGTGTGTGTGTGTGTGTGTGAGCAGGGCTTGCTGGCTCTGGAGGGTGAGCTGACACCCATCCTGGTGCAGATGGTGAAGAGCGCCAACATGAACGGGCTGCTGGACAACGACAGCGACTCACTGAGCAGCTGCCAGCACCGCGTCAAAGCCAGACTGCACGAGATTCTGCAGAAGGACAGAGACTTCACTGAAGAGGACTTCGACAGAGTGAGCAGTTAACTGTGTTGAACGCTCAGGAGCGGAGGAGGGGAACAGCCCAGAGACACACTGTTGTTAATCAGTGGGCTCGTGTGCACTTTAGTCCACCTGGTGGAGCAGACACAAGAAGCACATGTGAAACCTTAAATCATGTGCTGCTGCCCTTTCTGCAGCTGTGGTTTTAACAGGAAGTCTGGCTGCAGCATTTAAAATCGGTTTGCATTTGATTGATTTATTTTGTTTGAATCTTCTTTTGACAAATGTTTCCCACAGTAATCGTGAGAAGCAGAGGCTGATTTGCGGAGACGAGGGGTGACCTTTTAATCTGGGCACCTAATTGTCTGCAACCATTTCTCCTTTGATCACTCAGAGGATTACTAACTTGTCATAATGAAAGCAGAAAGGATTGTGTTTCTTGAGCTAACTGTTGTGCAGATTAATTATACTGTTGCTCCATTAAACCAAATCACAAAGGCGCACTGATTCGTGCAGTCTGGGGTCTTTGTGGCGTCTTGTGCACATGGTTCTCTGTAATGAAAGTGTGCTGTGCTTGTCTGTTTGTGTCACAGCTAGCCCCGACCTGTAGCGCCTCTCTGGTGAATTCGATGAAGATAGTCCAGAACCCGGTGGCCACATGTGACCAGGTATACGCCCTCATTCAGAGCCTCACCTCCCAGATCCGCAAAAGGATGGAGGACCCCAAGTCAGCTGGTGAGCAAAATCTTCCCTCAGCTCTAGAACATTCAGGTTTAAAGATTTGCTTCTTTCAATTTCATTCTTAATTTTCATTGCAGTTGAAAGGTTAGATGATGCGAGGGGAAAAACAAAATATATTCTCCTGTTTATCCAGCCATGCAGATATTTTGGTTTGATATGCTCGGATTTAAGTTCTGTCTCAACTCAGGGATGAATGTAGTGAAAATCTCTTCACCAGACCTGCAGCTGTACCACAGTGAGACGCTGGAGCTGATGCTGCAGCGCTGGTCCAAACTCGAGAGGGACTTCCGCATGAAGAACGGCCGCTACGACATCAGTAAAATACCGGACATTTACGACTGTGTGAAGTACGACGTCATCCACAACGCTACCCTGGGCCTGGAGGACACGCTGGAGCTGTTCAGACTGTCCAGAGCTTTGGCTGACATCGTCATCCCGCAGGTGAGATGGAGGAGGAAGGAGAGAGTTGGAGGGAAGAGAGGACGGGGTTGTTACATCTGGACTATTTGCAGTGACATTCATGAGAATTCAAGAACAAACTGTCTTTATTGACTTTGCAGGAATATGGCATAAATAAAGTGGAGAAACTGGACATAGCATACGCCTACTGCCTCCCACTCGTCAGAAAGATCCAGCTTGACCTGCAGAGGACCCATGAGGACGAGTCTGTAAACAAACTGCACCCACTGTGAGTCCCAAGAGTGAATTTAATTAAATACACAGAGTGGAAAGACCTGACGCACAGTGCTTGGACTGGCTGTTGTCAATACCTCCGAGCATCCACAGCAGCAATGTGTTGTTCGCAGGTACTCCCGCGGAGTGATGTCTCCTGGGCGCCACGTCAGGACTCGCTTATATTTCACCAGCGAGAGTCACGTCCACTCCCTGCTCAGCATTTTCCGCTATGGAGGCTTGCTCGACGTAAGCAAACAAACACCAGTCCCACAGAACACCAGTCCTACAGAACACCACAGAACACCAGTCCTTCAGAACACCACAGAACATCAGTCCCACAGAACACCAGTCCTACAGAACACCACAGAACACCAGTCCCTCAGAACACCACAGAACATCAGTCCCACAGAACACCAGTCCTACAGAACACCACAGAACACCAGTCCCACAGAACACAAGTCCCACAGAACACCAGTCCCACAGAACACCACAGAACACGTCAGAACACCACAGAACACCACAGAACCTCAGTCCCACAGAACTGAGACTGTTTCTGACATGTGAGTCAAAGTTGAGACTGAGGTTTTCTCTGCGTGTGTTTGCGACAGGAGGAGAAGGACCAGCAGTGGAAACGTGCCATGGATTACCTCAGTGCTGTCTCTGAACTCAACTACATGACTCAGATTGTCATCATGCTGTACGAGGACAACAATAAGGTAGTGTTTATGTTGGTTTGTTTATTTATCTTTGCTATGCACAGCCACCTCGGCCTTCCTGACGTCGTATCATCCCACTGGTAGTTACTTTAATTCGTTTTTTTAGGTATAAACGAATTAATTAATGTCAGTGCACCTTGTAAACCAGGTGCGCTTCTTCCTCAGTGTCAGCTTGAATTAATCAAATGAATAAATGAAACTACAGCACAGGATCCAGCATAACCCCCATTCTTGCTTCTGTGTTTATGATACCAGTGCATTTTACATTAATCTGGGTAAGACATCATTTAACTCAGGCATCATGTTGGAGATTGTGTCATAGTAACATCTCAGTTGCTCTCCCACCAGGACCTCTCCTCGGAGGAACGCTTCCATGTAGAGCTCCACTTCAGCCCCGGTGTCAAAGGCGTGGAGGAGGAGGAGAACGCACCCACCGGCTTCGGCTTCCGGCCCGCTTCCGCAGAGGTCGCACGGCAGGTAGGATCACATCCGAGTGCTCTCAGCCATGTTTGTGTTGTGCAGATAGCAGCATGTGCATCCTCTCTTCTTCCGTGCTCGCGCAGAACGGGCAGAAACAGACGGACCCCGGCAGCCTGGAGGACCTCTCACGAGATGAGACCGACCGCGCCGTCCCGCTGTCTGAGCCAATCACCATTCAGAGGAGGTCCCCGCTCATCCGCAATCATAAGACTGGATCCATGGAGGTGACACAACCCACTCCAACTCGCTGTACAACGTTTTACAGTTTGGTCCATGAAAACGCTGTCAAACATCAAATCACTAGACTGTTGCTTATGTAATCAGTGTGTTTTATAGACCAGAGCTTCTCTGCTGTGGATTCGCCCTCTTCTGTCTTCCCTCACTAGCAGCCAGCAATGGAGAACGGTGCATATCAAGCACAGCCAAGCTACCAGTTACCACTGTCTGAGGGTGTGTGTGTGTGTGTGTGTGTGTGTGTGTGTGTGTGTGTGTGTGTGTGTTTCCACCAGGTTCTCTCAGAGACATCATCCTCCAAAGTCGGCAGTTATCGCCTCTTCTCACTCTGCTCTCGTCAGTCCCCTGAGATGAAACAAAGTGGATTAGGTAGGTGTCATAATGCTCTGTTTCCATGGCAACTGTGTGTACAGATGACAGTGTGAAATTGCTTAGAGTGGGAGGGACAGGTTTCATTCGATGACTTTCAATGATCATTAATGGAAATGAGAGACTCTGAAGGCTGTTTTCACCGTGTGTGGAAATGCATGCAGGCACTCTGTTTCTCCAGATGGAGATATACATGTCCTGTGTGTGTTTGGGTGTGAAGGAAACTGTCAAGTGATCATGTGGAGTCTCCATTCTCTGCCTGTTTTAGGATCTAGTTTTCATCTGATTCAGAGTTCAAACAGTGTGTGCTTTTTAAACCCGATGGTCCAGTTTCCAGATGAGTCCTCCTCATGAGGAGCCTCTTGATTCCTCATCTGTAAACATTCATAATTTATATCTTGTGTTTTCTTAAAATCATCGCATTTTTTTGTTGATGTGCATCAATGGAATATTTTTTCTACTTGATTCAGGTGAACCAAACACAACGAAAATCATCAAATATTTGTCTCAGTGGCATGTTGAGACATTCTGCTGAGGCGTTCCAGCGTTAACCCCTCCATAGCTCCATACTGATTAACTTCTCACCGCCTCCTCTTTCACCAGCGGTCAGCCTCAGCTCCTGATAGACGGACTGACTCTGCAGCTGTTTAGCTCTGATGTAACGGCCTTTTAAAAGGAAAGAACATCACCGCAGGTTGCATTTCCGAGTCAGTCCTGTTGTTTGGTTGTTAGGTTTGTATCATCACTGGGATGTGTTCAGTTATGATCGGACACATACAGTGGAAAGCCTCAGATGTCGTAAACATCAGAGGTAAACACCCAGTTTTGGCGTCAGTCCCTCAAGTTAAAGAACAGTTCATTCTTCTTGCAGCTGATGTTTTGCTTCTTCTACAAGAAGAGCTGTTGAGGGAGAAGCCACAAAGGCCGATCTCATCTCTAACTCTTTTCTCTGTCCTTGTACTGTTTTGCACGCTCTGTTCTGACGAAGCTAATGTTGAAACAAAATCACACTTGATGCACTGAATGTGTGACAAGTTGTTGATGGAAAACAGTAAAAGGACTTCATGGTGGATGTCTTCTTTTAGCCACGTCGTCTGACACAGTGGCTAAACGTCCAAACCTTTCTGCAGCCTCTTGTGAGGAGCACAGAGATGGAGGGAGATGTTGGTATGAGATGTTGATACGAGATGCATGGTCTCCTCTGGGTCACTGTGTCTGCCTGTCTGTCTCTGTTTTTCTGTTTCTGTCTCTTTTTCTCTCTTTCTCTGTCTCATTCTTAATAGTTGTTTGAGTAACAGCATGATATGTAGTGGTAACTAACCCCCCCGCCCCCCTCGCAGGCTCTCAGTGCGCCGGGCTCTTCAGCACCACTGTCCTAGGTGGGTCCTCTAGCGCCCCTAACCTGCAGGACTACGCACGCGCACATCGCAAAAAATTCTCCACTGGCAGTCTGTCCTACAAAGACGGTACGTGTTTGAGACCGCGCTCCTTCACTAACCTGCACAGGGCAACAGCAGATCAGAGCCTTACACACTGCTCCTAGTCCTAAAATACAACACATCAAAAGTTTGACACCCTGAGCGATGCCCCTGCGGGGAATCAGGGCACATGAACATACTGAGTAGAACTCGGATATGTAGATAGTTTAGTTTAGCATGGTAAAGTATTGAGTATAGTTGATGAAGATACAAATCATGCTGCTATGCTTTGTATCTTCAACAACTGTACTGAATCAGTTTGGACTGGTACATCAGAGTATGTGCTGTATGAGAAAAGGAACAGATAACATGTATGCCCATACATGTATATGATAGTTATGTGTTTAGCCGTTACTCTGTTTTTAGACGCCATATTCATTCGAGCCACCAAAACCACTGGACTTTTCCATCTTTTGTTTCTCCACACCGCTTTGAGTAGACTTGGTGTATTTCTTTTAGCAGTTTGTGCACATGCTGCCTCAGGCCCAATGAAAATGTCTAAGCAGGATTCAGGCTTTACTGTATGTCTCTGCACACAGAACAACATCAAATTCACTGTCCAGATGAATGTAAGTGCAGTGTAGTCAGTGGAATCATGGGGCGTCAGGTTCATTTCTAGTTATCTCACATAAACTTTTGTCTGCGATGTTGTTTGTGTCAGCTGCAGCACTAACCGTGCAGTGGAGAGCAAATCAGCACCGAGTGTTTTAAGAGTTTGTTAGTTTAAGATGTTGATCGCTCGATATTTCCTCATCCTGAGCAGCATACTGTTTTGTTTTTTTAACAACTGCTGCATGTATGAAGCAACTGTCAGTACATGTCCGTCAACAGCGCCTCATTCTCAAAAATCATGATCCTCCCATGTTTTTGTTTTTTTGCATGGTCTTTGGCTGCGCTGACTTCTCGTTCCAGTCTGTTCAGTGTTAGGTTTCCCCATAAGCACAGTGAGATCCACATACTGGTGGAAACAACACAGCCAGTACCAGCTACTGTCATCAGAAACCTCTGTAGATCTTTCCAGAGAAACGTGATCCTGTTTCTTGACCTCAGTAATAAGTCGTGACTGAGCAGCAGAAGTCATCAGCAACTTTTTTGTTATCATCATCCACTCTTCAAGGGAAACCTTTCCTTTTTTTTTTTCATGGATACTCGTGTATTTTTTCCTTTTCATGTGTCTAAACGACTAATGGGGGGCGGCCATTTTTGAAATTGATCCAGTTTGAGCGAGAGCGCAGCCAGCAGCCGGGAAACTGGCTTCAGTCTCCTGGACAGTTGCAGACCATCAATGTGCATGCGTTAAAGCCCAGTTTCACACAGACTGTTACTCTGAGTGTCTGCCAGCATCACAGTAAGGGTCCCTATAGTGTTAGACTATTTTGTTAAGCGGTAAGACTCTAATGGCATGAACGTAAGTCCAGCTCCCAGGTCATCGCAAAACACAGTCCTTCAGTAAGGCAGGAGCAAACTCACCATAACTAAATAATAATATATACTTCTGATATTTTCACATCCAGCTTGGCAGAGTAAGGGTTAACTTAGACCAAACAATCCTCAGTAGTTGCCTGAATGATGTTTCTGTTGAGGATATGTTTTGTTTGCCACTTTTAGTGGGCGGACATGTTGAGTTGCCCACGTGCAGCTGGCTGCAGCACTCGCGCACTGTTTCAAAAATGTTAGTCCCTGTTTGGGATTTTAGCACAAACTTTTGAAGAGTTGAAAAATGCAGAAGCATTTTTTTCCTTTTTTGCACATTTTTTGAAAGCACTGGCCCTCTGCTGCTGGAGTGAGAAAGCTCAGGCTCCAACCGCGCACAGATATTATTCCACTTTAATGAACAGAATCCTCATGAAGAGAGATTTCTAATCGGTCAACGTGAAACTCTCTGCCCCGGTTGTAGCTGACATCAATGTCTGTTGTCATGTCGTCCAGTAGGTGTCACTGTGGTATCACAGACGTAGTCTCGTCTCGGCCGCCATCCTCCCGGTTGTCTCACATGTAACCTTGCTGTCGGTCTCTTGTCATCCATCTTGTTACACCTCATCTTCCAGGATCTAAGGAGTTACTCTAGTCTCAGTACGGTCAAATACGCACTAACTACTGTTGCAGTGCATGCGCGTGTAGTGTTGGCATCATTGTGAAACATGTTCCACGCTGAAGCATCTGAATCCCGGTCAGGCTCACCGGGCGATACCCTTCATTGTCGTCTCAGTGTCTCAGTACACCAGAGAGAGGCTGAACAGCGCGTAGCCGCTTACTGGGTTGTTGTTTACCTCGTTACCACGGTTAGACTTTGAGCAGGAAGAGGAAAGGAGAGCACCAATTGGAATCTGAATATTGGGCTTGTTTTTCAAAGTTTTCTATTTCTTGCTGTGTACTCTTCACCTCCTCAGTTAAAACACTTCATCTCACTCCGTCACCAGAAGATGTTCCATCCATGTGTTGCCCCTCACCCATCTTCAAACATCTTCAAACTTCAAACGCCAGATATCTCTGCTCCAGCACTAACTTCAGTCAGAGGTCTTATAAACTGTGATTCTTTTACTCTCATCTCATTTTAAAACAGTAGGTGTTGGTACAGGGCCCCCCACCCCACCCCACCCCAAACTGCGTCCACATTAGAAAAGAACAGGGAAATGATTGAACATGATACACAAGTTACTGTGGCTCCAAGTAACACTAGTGAATTTTTTTTTTTTTATTTCCTCAGAGTTGTTGTCTATGCCGGCAGTAAAACGATTTTCTGTGTCGTTTGCAAAGCATCCGACTAATGGTACGTCTGCTTCTTTCAAGTATTTTTCCACTCCACCTCCCTTTGTCTTGCATGTCTTCAAACTTTTGTTTTTTGACCTTGGGTTTTTTCCACATGGCCCTCCAGCATTCCAGGTTTCTGTTATTGTTTTTTTTTTTTTTTCTAATTTATTATTTTTTTGTTTTACCCATATGCTTTGGACTCTTTTCTAACACTACCTGACATTCTCTTTCTAACCAGGGTTCCCACTGGTCATTGAATTTGTGACACATCCAGAAATCAGGCAACAGGGAAAGTCAACACACTTTTCCAAAAACCTCAAAGCGTAGCTGTTTGTACAGTCTTTTACCAGGTATCTATTCACGTATTGATGGTGAATGATGCAAAAAAGCAAATTAAGTACTGGTCTGAACACAAACTATCAGTGGTCAGCTCTGTCAGTCAACACTTCACAAACGTTTACTGCAAAACCTACATTTAGCTTTAATTTTGGATTGTGTCCATCCTGCTGTGACATGTTTGCAGTATGATTTAACGTCTGGCAGTAATGACCTGAGTCCAGTTTAAATCGAGGACTCAGCTCTGGTCTACCTCCGTTTGTGATTCCTGGATGACACACAGGATTGGCTGTGGGTTTACACCCACTCCAGTGCCCAGGTTGCTGTCGTCTTTCTGCAGGGTTTTAATCATGTGCCTGAGAAAACCTGGGATCCCAAAAGTCAGATTTCTACTGCTAGACTTTTGTTATGACAGTAAAACTCCCAGTGTGGGGGAAAATAACAATGTGTCCACTGCGTATCCAGTCTGAGTCTGACCTCACCGCTGCTGTGATGCTTCCCCTTTCTGTAAACATGCTGTGTTTACATGGCGCACGCCGGCTGCTGTGGTTAAAAGGTAGATGAAACTCAGTAGTGAGCAGTAAACACAGATTTTGGACACTTACTGATCATAATTATCATTTTGCGTCATCGCCGCCGCAACAGGGTTTTTCACCTTAGACACGTTTTCCTTCAACAGAGTGGAGTGGGTAAAATGAACCACTCTGAATTCAGACACAACGTGAATATAGTGCATCATTATTACTGGGGGAATGAAACAGGACTCTGTGTTTTGTGTTCCTATTTGTTGTTTAGATTCCTGTCACATATTCACTTCCTGCACCTGTGCATGGAGGCAGGCAGCCCTGAGAGGTCCTCAACTCAAGCAGCACTTTATTATGAGACCAGCACAACTTGATTTGTGACCTCCCCTTTAGTGCTGGTGCTTTTCTCCCCTATAGCAGAAACCAGCCAACTGTTGTGTTACAGGGCCAGTTGAAAAATCCTTTCTGAAGGTCAGCGTCAATGATCAGCCCTGATTTATGAAAGGGCCTCTTAAAGTGACGTTTGGGGACTTGCAAGAGACAAAGACGGTTCAGAACTGAAGCAGCAGGGGCTGAGATGTGTAACTGGAGGTTTGCATTAGATCCTCTGTGACTGAGAAACACAGCTTGTGACACAGACGTTCAGTTAGCATAGTCTCTAAGCCAGGATAACCCTGAGCCACAGGCAACCAACTAGGAAAATTCAGTTAAAGCCTACGAAGTTGCCCTGTGTTTTAGGAAACGTATACATATCCAGTGAACCCTGCGCGTTCCTCTGTGGGCCTGCAGTAGCCGCCAGAGTCAACATTTCTCTCTTTAAGGCTTAAAGCATCCCTCCCTCACAGTTTCCACGTTTAAAAAGCAGCATGAGAGCCTCATGATGGAGTTTCATTGTGAACCAAGGGTGGGAACCCTGTTTAACATCCTGCATACAGTTTGTAAGTTGATCACCATTACCCAATAATTCAGTATTATTATTTTGTTTTCCAGTGGATAGATGTGCGTGAGCGTGTACGTGTGCGTGGCTTGTGTGCATGAGAACACGGTAATTACATAAAAGACGCACCTGTTGCCGTCATTGTAGAGGATGTGAGTTGAGCTCGTTGTCAAAACGCCACCAACAGCACATGAATGTTTAACCCTTCCTCTGACCTTCACGACTCTCCATCAGTAACTCTAACCTCTGCTTTTTATTCATTCCTTTTCTCAAACAAAACCGCCCGCATCATGTGGATCAAAGGTTGAGTGCGGTTGAGTCACAGCTGACTGAACCCGGATCAGCTCCTACTGACAAACAGGGGAAGGGTTAAAGCATTGCTCATCCCATCTCCTGTGTCTGTCCTGAAGAAACATCAGTCAGTTTTGTTTTGGATCATAAACTCATAACTGCTTGTCAGTGTTTTCAGTGCACAGATGTGTTTGTCCAGTGTGTCGAAGACTTGAAAAAGGGCAAATATTCAATTATTAATGAAGAAGTGTAATGACTGTTCCTGGCTACAACTGGATGTCTCCACTGTTATTGATTTCCGGATCATGGACGGTCAGACAGAGGGGGAACATGGACGATAAGAGACTGACGATGCTGTTGAACTCTCACGTCTGTATGATCAGCTGTTTTTGCTTTAAATGGATTAAATAGACACGTTTTGGTCGGTCTGGACTGGGTTTTACTGTTATATAGACACGTTTGCTTTGCATAAAGAGTCTGACGTTACGCTTGTTAAACTGGTCTGACTCGCGAAAAACGTTCATCCCCGTTGACTCAATGTTTGTCGGCGGCCAGTTTACATGAGAGTTGACGCGTCAGCCAGAGCAGCGACATGTGCACACCACAAAAAAACCCACAGAATCAGCACTTCCTGTTGCAGTGATGCCGTGCAAATAGACAGACACACTCTATAAAAGCATATTTTCCTCTGACGTGTATTATTCACCGCAGGAACACAAGACGACACGTCCACCATAGCAGTGGCTCCACCTCTCTGGTGCACTGCAAAAGGTACGACGGCGCCGGGCGATGCAGTTCTGCATCTGCATCGTTTGTCAGGACTGTTTGTTAATGCGGACACAAGATCCCTCTGCACCTTCAAACAGCTTCTGCAGTGTTTCTTTGGAGAGGTGTTTGCTTCCTGGAAATGTCTTGTGTCACGATTGCTCCTCGGTGGAGTCTTGTGAATTTGATCAAAGTCATTTTCACTGGTCTTCTGATTAATCTGAGGGAACGTTGAGACGCTGCCGAGGAGCAACGTGGTGTGTTTGTTTTCAGTGTCTTGCTGTGAGCCTCGCTGAAGTACCGGGTGGATCTTTATCTCAGAGGGTTGCTTGAGATGATTTGCTGCTGCTTCTGGTTTTTTGGCTGTTTGGCGGCCAGAGTAAGCTGTTGGCTGCCTCTTGCGTTCTCAGCACTACCTTTATCACACACTGCACCTCTCCTGCCTCCTGTTTCCCCAGTGTTTCCCTCCTTTCTCCCCAAACTGGTATTTCCCCTCTCATCTGTACGTTCGTCAGTCCTCTCACTTCCTTGCTCCTCGCTCATATCCTATCGTTTCATGTCTTTTGTACTGCTCCTCCTCCTCCTCCACTGCTCTGTCCTTCCTCGCTGTCCCTCTTCTTCCTCAGAGCCCCTGGAGGAGCACCATGTGGCCCAGTTGTTGAGGCGTTTCTCCACTGACCTCAGCCTGGGCCGCCACCTCTCTCTGGACGGGGCGCTGGCCCACCACCTCCACCAGTGCTCCTACCACCTCCGCCTCTTCCGAAACTGGCTCATCTCCGGCCAAGACCCCCTAGAGTACCTCCACGGTCAGCCCCTGGCCCCGCCCTCCATACCCCCAGCCTCACGCCCTGTTCAACCACTGCTCACGGTTTAGTTGGGACTGTGCCTGTTCTGTGGTTGACTCTCATGCTTTGCCTCTTGATGTTCCTGCATGCTTGCCTGTTTCTGTGGATATGCAGGTTGCAAGCTGGAGTGGTGTGAGCTTTTAGGACTTTTGCCCAGTTTTTGCAGCTCCTACCTCTGCAGTGGTGTCCGCAGCCCCCCCCCCCCTTCACTGATCCTTAAACCTTCAGCGTTTCTAAGTCATGTTTCTGTAAGATCAGAGATTCCTGAACCCTGTAAAATTAAACTGAAGACACATTTTTTCAGAATTTAACTGTTATAGTACATAAAAAGTAGGGCTGCAGCTACCAACTGTAGCTGCTGTACAACCTCCAGCACATTGTTTTGTAGCAGAAAATAGGGGAAAATGCAGTCAATGTTGTTTTATCCTACAAATCCAGCACCAAAGACACAGAGCACAGTAAATATTTCTGTGTGCAGTAGGACCACATGAAACTGTGCTGCGCAAATGTGATTTTAATATCAACTTTATAGACTTTCACCCGGCCCTCCAGTCAGTCACACACACACACACACACGCACTTTTTTCTTTTCTCCTCTCCTCTCACATTCGAACTCTTCAAACCCAGTGCTGTGCAATCAACCACTGCGTGTGCATTGTGACTTTACCAGGTGCCATTCAGTCCATTACAACAAGGCACAATGATGTGGTGTTACTGTTGTAATTATGCACCAAGTACAAGACAAAGCATTTCCATTTCCACTGTCACTCCACGAGGTTGTGGACTGAGGCCACCGAGATGGAAAAAGCAAATGTAATCATCACAGAGGCAGCGGACGAGTGGCACAGTCATTAGTTTACAAGATGGAAAGCGACAAACGCAAAATACTAAAAGCTACCGAGAGAATGGGAGCATTCCTCTTCACTAACACCCCCTAACATGTTGTTCACAGGGCCAGCGTGACACACACGGACACCTCAGTGTGTCTGAGTGCAGACTGATCACATTAAACTACTCAGGCAAGATCCCGCCGCTTTTGTCACGACCATTTTAAACACTGACGGTCTGAGAAGTCTGGTGCATCGTTGAATTAAATAAACACAACAATGCTCAGATTAAAGGAACCAAAACCGTCACCCCACCGCTTCAAACAGCATGTCGTGAAATGGAAACCGTGGTCTGACTGAAGGGAAACCTGGACACTGATTCAGATTTGAAATAGGAAAAATTGGGAAGAATTACCAATATGACTGCAGAACATATGACTTTATTAGAGAATATTCATTCAAGTATCAAGTATTCTTTTATTAAACACTGACGTGACACAAATATATTACTGCATTATATGCTAGTGAGAATCAAAATGAAATATTGATTCAAATCAGGAACAGATGTGCCGATACTGATATGATACAGTTCTGTCCCCAGTAGCCAAACGGGCTGGGCTCTCATAGGAACATGCACATTATCAGCACGTTGCTCCACAAACTGTATCCGTGTATATTAGCATATTGCACGTTGCGTCATATTGACACCAGGTTTCTTGACAACATAATATATGAATATTTACATGTTCACGTTGAGGTGACACACAAACAGATTGCCGCCGCTGACGAAGCAGCACAGTCTTGGCAACGGCCCGTCTCGGTTCAAGATTAAAGATTTTTATTAGTGCTTCCAGCTCTGCACAGATAATCTGTCATCACACGCCTGAACCCGCAGCGACGGCGTTATTAATCCTCATCGCGCTCAGCCCTGTGCATTTGGAACCTGTGTGGATCTGATTTGAATGCCAGCCCACCTGACTTTAACCAGCATGTCATTCCTGCTTGTCCGCTGTACACTCGGTTTACTGGACACAGTAAAAGCGTTCCCCCCGCTACGAGGCGTTAGACGATCGAGGCGAGCTGCGGTCTGACTGACGCTTTGTGATTGTGAAAGGCTCTGGTGAAATGCGGCTTGGTTGTGAACTAACAGTGGATGAACTGCCTTCGATAACGCGGGTTGGATCTGAGCTGCAGTCTGAACAGCTTTGACCACTGTGTGCGCCGCTGTTACAGCTGCAGCTGCTGTGTGTTGGGACTGACCAGACCGTTGTTTTTTGTCGAGATGTGTAGACTTGTCGCCCTTTGGTATGGTGTCATGTTGTCTTGGCGCCCAGCATGGTATTTTGCAACCTGCTTGCGTGGAAATGAACCGTAGAGGCTGGCAGGAGTTCACAGCGGGTTGGGCCCGTTCAGAAACAGGAGCAGGATGTCAGAGCACCGTGTTGAGGTGTAGCGTATGGGTGGCATTGGGGGCGGCGGTGTCAGGTGACAGCTGAAGTGGTTCTGCCTGCTCCTCTTCTGACTGCCCCGTCTAACTGTGGGCTGATGTGCCTGCGGGCAACATGTCTCTCCTCTGCCGCAGGCTTCGAAGGCTGCTCCATGGTGCCCTCCATCTATCCTCTGGAAACACTGCACAACTCGCTGTCGCTAAAACAGGTCAACGAGTTCCTCTCTGGCGTGTGCGAGAGCGCAGGGGATCCGCACACGAGGACAACCAGAGGTTAGAGTCAAACTCCTATTGACTTTATCATTATCGAAAGCATTAGCAGTTAACTTCACCAGGTTCTTCTTCCCTCCCTGCAGCTCTGTCGGCCATGTTTGACACACACAACCAGCCGTCAGTGGACTCGTACATCCCTCAGAGAGTCCTCTCATCCTCCATCTCGCTCAGATCTCGTTCTGACAGGCCTCCTTGGTGTAAGTACCGCAGCATCTCCTTGTTTGCACCAAGAGTTGACATTTCTAGGCTGGCCTCCTTCACTTTCACACTCTGTGGATTATTTATGGAATACAAGTCGTCCATTACAGCCTAACATGCCGTCTGTCATGTGGTCGGGCTCATTGCTCTGCAGAACCCAGGGACCCAACACACAGTCCTTTTGTATGCGTAAATGAAGCCTTTCAGGCTCAGACCTGTCTAGCTAAAACAATGGTTACAGTGAAGTCCTGTCTGTGTGTGTGATCCCTCTCATACTGGTACTGTGGGTTCATTTTCTGTTCCTGCAGACAGCAGCGGTCCCTCCAGCACAGTGTCCAGCGCTGGACCGTCCTCTCCCACTACAGCCGACACCTCCCCACGCTTCAGCTTCAGTGATAAGATCTCCCTCACTCCTCAGAGCAGCGAGGAAACCCACTCCTCTCAAAGCATTTCCACTCAAGCGTTGCCTGCCGTCGGGTCACAGGTCCTTGACCCAACTTGCCCTGCTGTTTCCAACCCCGGTGAAGTCCCTCTGACTCCTAATAACTCCCCAGAGGACGATGCCGAGCACTGCGCTCTTACTGATCACCAGCCTGGCAATCCTGAATGCGCAATGGAAGGACCGGAGGTGGCTCCTGCAGCAGCAGATGCCTCCAGCGCTGCAGTTTCCGATCCTGGCCTGAGACCACCGTGCTCTGCATTAGCTGAGCTCAGTCTGGGTCGGATGGAGGGCTACTGCCTCCCAGGCTCTCTGCCTGTGCTGTTGGAACTCAGGGAGAGCAGCAGTGAGGCGGGCTCCAGCTCCCAGACGCCCCAGTCTCCAGAGGGACCTGACGAGTTCTTTGACACTCAGGAGTCGATGGAGTTGTGGATGGACAGCCCAGAAAGCCACCGTCCTGAGACTCCGCTAGAGGTCGGGGCCACTCAGACAGCAGAGCCGTAGGGCGTGGAGACGTCCAGAACAACAGGCCTCAGATCTGTCAGACACTGCTGTGTAACTTTTCACACATCCTCCACATTGTCGATCATTAGCAGTGAGGCGCGGTACAGCTAACCAGGCCTCCATCTCCTCCAGCTTGATAATGTGTGTTGAGTTGAAATGAAGGGGCAGCTGCTCCTCACACTCAGCTCTGTGTTGGAGAATCACATGACAGTGCGGCACATGCTGTTCATTGCCTTTAAAAGCACACTGGTGACCCGCCGGTGACACCACTGAGCCTCCTCTGACTCCACTGGTTCAGTTCATCCATCTGTAAAGATGTAGGAAGCCACTTGTTGTAAGGTGAAGCTTTACTGTCAAGTTTAAACCGAACAGCTTTCCGTTACTGCTTACGAGCTGTTGCACAAGCCCCTTTGTCAAAGCTGCGGTCATCCATTTTTGGCCACTAGGGGGCAGAAACTCCCAGAGACCTGCAAGCCTGACCTGTTACCAGCTGCCAAAGCTACAGGATGCTGAACATCATCATGTCCACGCTGGAGTCGTGTTTGTGTTTTAACTCTTAGCTCTGTTTCGTTCTCCACCAACACATCTGGATGTTCCTCTGTGAGAGCCAGCTCGTCGCTCACAGTGACCATATTTACAGGCACACTAATATTCCACTATTATTCTGAATATGAATGTATTTTGCATTTGATAAACATTAGCTTGGATATTCCAAAGTGGTCTTTATTCCCAATGCAATCCGTTGCCAACCTTTGACAGACAGTGGCTGCAGGAGTGAAGGAGGGAGGCATTTAATGTCATTAGCCACTCGTAAACAGGAATATCAGTGGAATATTCATTTTCACTGGCCATGTAAAAAGCAGGTTATATTTATATTTTGTGCCTGTAAACATAGTCAGTGTCTGTGTGCCAGTGTGTCAGGGGTTGGTGAGAGTGTTGAGTCTTAACCAAACAGGAAGTGGGCTGTGAAGCTCAAACGAGGGTTAAAGAAAGGCGTTTTCACATTTTCTCTGTTCACTTGATCTGTTGTGGCCGTAAAGATCGTGATTAATGAAGCGTCAGATGGAATAACTCTGTCCCTGGCTTTTTCCCTTCAGCCTGTACCTGTGGGCAGCTGCAGGCAGGAAGGTTTAGCCTTCGCAGTCACAGCTTTCATCATCCATCACCGTCAGGTCACAGGCATCAGGGCACGCGTCCTGGCTTTGAGGCCGCCGTGCGTTGTCAGCACGATTGAGGCACGAGCTCTGTTTTGTTTGTTTGTTACAGGAGACGTACGGACTCGTTAGCTTCACGGGAATCGCAGGAGAGCGAATACAGTCCGCAGCTTTTCTGCCCTTCACCCGCCAGCATCTGTCCTGTGCTGAGCTTCTGCAGAGCTACGTGTTGATCCGTGGTTTTAATACGAAGCAAGAGAAAAGCTAGTGTTTAGTCTCCAGGTCAGACCGCGTGTGCACTGCTTACTGCCAAAGTCCTTAAGCCTCATTGAAGATTTAATATAATCAGTAGGAAATCATAGAGAGAGAGAGAAAAAGATATTTATTTTGAAATGGCATCTTGAAACAGAGTGTCTGGTGTGTTTGATACCAGCATCAGATATTTAACTGTACCATAGCCGTTGTATTTTTGTGTCAAATCACCTCGTGATGTGGGACAATCTGAAGCTACGCTCTCATTTTATCACTGAACAAACAGGAGGGGCATTTTACATTCGATGTGCTTTTATTGTGGCAAGCAGACATGTAGCAGGTGTGTGTGCGTGTGTGTGTGTGCGTGTGTGTGTGTGTGTGTGTTCCTGAGGAGCGATTCGGGTAGACAAGTACGCCGAGTTAACCAGTGGGATCTCATGTTACATTGCGTTGTACTGTAGAGATGAAAAACACAACTGTGAGTCAGTGGAACTCTGACCTGTCATCTTGTGTGTGTGTGTGTTTGTCTTGTGTGTCTGCGTGCACACATTATCACACTGTCTTGCTTTCGATCAGCAGGCTTTTTGCTGTAAGGGTCAGTTCACCCCGGCTGCAGTCACAGAAGCGACCTGTGCCGCTTGTCACCTCGTTTGTCCAGGTTGTGAGTTTTCTGCCTCGGCCATCCTGACGCCCTGCGTTCGTCACCCGGCTGAAAAGCACTCAGTGAGTTTCCGTCCACCTGCTGTCTTTGTTGTGCCACTGAGGGTTAGCAAAGATCTTCAGATGGTTTGCTAACATAGTAAGAAACGTCCTCTGGGTGACTTCCTATTGGCTCTCAGCGCGCATGGAAGGGTTAAATGTAACTGATGTGGATCAAAGTCGTTACACAGGATCATTGTTAGGCACAGAGACAGCTGGTCCTCCTGTGATCATCGTCTGTTTAGGCACGGCCCTGGTCCACAAATCAAATGCCGTTCACCATCAGCCTCAGAGTTGAGTCAGAAACGTTGCCAAGTAAAACCAGAAGCCTCTCTGTGGCTGGATGTGATGAGGTGACGAGTGCGAAAACCTTTTTGTGATTTGGGTGAACTGACCCTTTAAAACCTGCTCTGAGCTCCACCTGAGGACGCTTTGTCTGCAGTCCGATAAAGACTCCCCGGCCGAGCTCGCGGCTGCTGCGTGAACTGAAACGCTGTCACGTGTCACGCCTCGGCCTGTTCCATAATAAGCTTCGGTTTGGATGTGTGTTCTCCTCATATCTGTGCCCAACTGCTCCACGGCTCAGCCGCACACACAGATCTTCTGTCTGTCCTTGAACGATGTTGTCTGTGTGAACTTGATCATTTGGTTGCAGAAACATGCACAACACACTGTAATATTTCCAACCATGTTACATAATACAGCTATTGGAATGTGAATTCCATATGTGGGTCTGCTTTGTTGTTCGGTTTGTTATTATGGTTTCTGTCCTGTAAAATGAACCAATAAATAAAATAATCAAGTCTAAGAACATTAATCTTTACATAAGAACATTGAATACACTGGTGTAAACATCTACACATCTGTGTGTAGACTCATTTTGCACTGTCAGGTTTTTACATCTTGAACCTTTCCTGTATTAAAATGAGAACATGTTGTAGCCACTGTAAACTTTTGCAGAAAGTACATGAGGCAGATTAGTGAACAACAGTATGTTACAGAAAAACTGAGTCTGTGGACGCCCGAACATTACATCCATGTGACAGTTGAGCATGCCTCTGACACCATGTCCGTCGATCTGCTGCTGTGACGGCCTCCACTCTTCTGATCTGAGGCACTGCACCACCCACGTACGTCTTACCTTTTTAAAACAGCTGAAATGTTTGGTTAGGAGGAAGGTCAGTCTGATTTGGTGAAAACAACAAACAGAATGTAGTGTCTGATTCCTGCAGACGTCCCGATTATGTCGAAACGCGTCACAGGAGGGTCTTGAACTCACAACATCCGTGTGTGTGTGTGTGCTATGTGTTCTTTAGGGTTTCTCTTTCCAAGAACTAAAGGGTCAAGCCCAAACCGAGAAAGCAGCCCAGGATCTGCAGCTGAAGACGGGATGTGAGCGGACGTGTATTTCTGCCTGGTGCTGAACCTCAGCAGCTGAGTTACCTCTGAGGTCAGACGCTGCTCCACTGTGGAGTAAATCTGTCCAAGGTAACCATGAGTCAGCATGGTCACAGCGTGTGCTGTCACTGTGAAGGTCGCCGCTGTGCGCTGAGACTGATGCTCAGGCCGGGCTGAGGAGAGCAGCAGAGGAACGGGACACGCTTTTATGATAACAGCGTAACAAATGAGGAACCAACTGCTAATTAACCATTAATTAACAAGTGGCTCCTAATTGAGTTATTGAGTGATTAGTTAATGATTAGTCAACCAAGAAACAAACGGGAACAACTTGATAATCAGTGACGTGACGATGATAATAACATCTATTACATAGTCGATAATGATGACTACAGTTACTAAGAAGCAATGGACAGGAAATGATGAAGTAATGAGGGATTACTTTGTAACTGCTCAGCATATTATAACTACTTGATCGATTCACAGATATTCCTGATATTCCAGCCAGTGTCTGGGACATATACGATGGTGCAGATATGAAAATGATAGGTGAATATTGGCTCGCTGATGTACCGACGCAGCGCTGCAGCACAGAGATTAAAGGAACCATCTGAATGCTGACAGATAATCAAAGTCCCGCCCTCTGTTATCGGCCTGAGACACACGGGTCCACCCCTGGAATCATCCTGAACACAGAGAACTGAGAAGATCCAGGCAGAGGCGAGTTTCTCTGCAGATACTGAGAGTACTGTTTACTCAAAGTATTTGTATCCAAAGTAAGTAACTACAGCTTGTAGATGAATGTAGGTAAGTATGTAGAGTAGATGTACTCAGTTATATTCCAACAGAGTATTTCTGAAAGTACGTTGTTAATGTATCCCACTTATCACACTGTAACTAGCTGAACTGACAGCAGTCCCATTACTTGAGTAATTGCGTTTGGTTTGTTTCCAAGTCTGAAGAAAAGGGAAACTGTCACATCTGTTGTTCCTGCTGCTCCCCACCCCGATCACGTGACCCAGGAGGTGATGTCATGGCAGCATCCATTCAGCAGCTTGTCACAGCAGGGATTGTCTTCCAGTCTCCAGCCTGCCCCTTCCTCCGGCCTCACAAAGACCGAGCAGTGTCCACTCTTTTCAGGCTGACAACAGAAACGGAGAGCTGATGCTCCACCAATCGGCGCCGGCTCCGCTCGGCTTGTTTCGCATGACAAGCAGCTCACAGCTCAGCACGGCAGGGCCTCGTCGCCTTCACCCTGCAGGTCTTTAGACTCTCACGCTGTTGAAAAGGGGTTTAACAGGGTCAGAACAAAGCCCACACTGTTCTTGTGTCGGGACCTGCCAGTGGGGTCCAGCCCCATCTGGATTACATCATCCTCTCACTCTGGGGCAGTGATGAAGTAAAGCTGATGTCCAAACGGCCGAGCTCGTCAGTTCCCCACCTGCAGACTGGGACCCCCTGATGGCTGAGTCACATTTAGGTGAGCCAGTCGGGGGCTCTGTCTCGTTCATGCACTGACATTACACACTGAATGGAATGGAGCCATCATAGACTGTTAATATGATTTAACCCTGACAGTGAATATTACCTGCTAAGCTCTACGATACGAGCATAGGCATTGTAAGCACGTTAGCATCGTGGCGTTAGCAGTTAGTTTAAAGCGTCACTGCTCAACCTCTCAGAGCTGTTTTCATGGCCGTGACCTCAGATTTAGATTTAGTTCATCTATATTTATATTTACAAACGCAAAGGAAAAGAAGAGCGAGACAGTTTCCTTCAGTAAATGTTTTTATTGGTCATCACCACACTTTTTCCCTTTTAACAATAAATCTGTATTCTATTTTACCTTTTTAAGCATTTAAAGAGAGATAAAGAGAATATTGCACTCAAAACAAGAGATGAAAGTAGAACCATGAAGCAGAAAGGAGGGAAGTAAACGATCACGAGGCTTCCTTTTACAGCACAGCACAGCCAGGTTACATGTGCCTCCTCAGTACCGGACAGCTTAGCTTCTTAAATATACATCTTTTAAAATAGCATTTCTATGTTAAGTCTGTTTTTCTTCAGCTATTACAATACAGGAGAACTCAAAGGGTACACATGCACGTACAAGCAGGGCTCACTGAAAACCAACAGTCGTTATGATGATTCGTTTCACGGCAGATGAGTCTGATGCCACAGATATTTTCTTTTTTTCTCTTTTTTTTTTTTCATGTTGCACGATACCAAAATGCAGCGGTTATGTGTGTGAGTGTGTGTGTTTGTACTAAGCCTTGTCTGCAAAAAAGTGTGTGTGTGTGTGTGTGTGGATAATAGGAAATCCTCTATAGATAAAAATGTATTGACAGGAGTGAACCGAGTCCCTCGTGTCTGGCAGTCTGGGTTTGAAGTGGTCTGCTCGTATGTGAGTGGTGTTGCTTTTGTCGTTATTAGCCTTTACAGTGATGCAGTATTAAATAGGAATGCAGATTATATTGTTGGTGACCATCTGGGCAGCAGGAGGGTTAACAGGAAACGCTGACATCACTGTTAACCCTGTTTCTTAGACGAAGCTGTTAATGGATCTTCTTTATTTCAGCGGGAAATAGGAAACCTCAACACCACTGTCTCCTCTAGGTGGCAGAAGCTGTGACTTCACAACGTTCATCTGATCTGCAGACAGGAGTCCTAACTGTCTCATCCAAAGAAACGAACCGCGGTGGATCTGATCTGCACACAAAGTCCTCCCCCCTGCACGGAGCCGGGATGTTCCGCAGACTACGGTAAGGTTGTAACTGCCAGTGTGACCGATGAATCAGATGTACCATATGATGCACGGTAACCAAGGCAACCAGGAGATCAAAGTCCTCCACGGAGAACGTAAAGGTAATCTGCATCTTCACATTCAACTGAGGCCGCTGAGGTTACGGGCTCGGCTCCCCGCAGCCCTCCGGTTTTTAAAAAGCCATCGCCTTTATGAACATGCACCTGTTGTTCATGCATCAGTAGATGAGTGGCGGGAGTAAAATATCATACAGAGCGATATCTGGATTTTTATTCCTTTTTTTTTTTTTTTTTGCTGTTGATCATAAAATAGCAACCCTGGTGAGGCGTGTTGGTCCTGTCATTTGTTGGGTATTTGTTCCGTTAAAATCTACTAAATTACTCCAAACTTATCAAAATATAAAATCATCAATATCAAATTAAAACACGTCTACACATAATATTAAGATAATAGTGTTACTTATAAATATCCACTGATTTACCACTGAAAAGAAAGAAAAACGCCTGTTAAATGATGATACAAAATCATGACGCGATAACTTGAGTTGATTGTGGCTAAAAACAATTTTGCAAACTTGAGACAAACCTATATTTCCCCGAATCATTAAAAGTAACCAGAAGAAGAATGAAATGTGTTATTTTTACATTTTGAGTTGCTGACTTTTACAGAAAAACAAACACTGCTTTAAGTTTTGCACACTGGATTGTGTTTGTGCTTCTTCGAGTGGCAGGAAATCTTAAAAACGCAGCGGCTGAAATACGGAGCTGGTGCTTCAAAAGTGCCATTTTCTGCTCGATAACGTGCGACTCAAGCCTTTTTGTGCACTGACGCTCTCACCGACAAAGCTCACAACAGCAGAGGAGACCGGCTCGCCGAAGCCCCGGCCGCAGAGCCGCGGATGTGCCGCGCGCTGAGATACCTCGAATCTAAAACATGGAAACAAACTTCGCTCCCTTTCCAGCACAGCAGGACAGAAAGGCACATGTGGGTGACAGTCTAACCTCTACCATCAATCGAACCAGCCCACACCGTCGTTCACCAGGCAAACGCAATCTCTCCTCGCAACCACATGTTCCTATTGTTGTAGTGGAATACATTCTTCGTACTTTGACGCAGCTGTTGTGTAAAGATCTTTCAGACGCAGCAGCTGATATGAGGTTTGTCTTCTTTCCTCTAATGAGCTTTGAACACAGAGTCCTGTTCTGTATGACGAGATATAAAATCCAAAAAATCAGGATGATGATTTTTTTTTTGTGTGTACTGATATCATCGCCTCTGCCTTCAGTCGTCCTCATGATCCCCTGTAACGATATGTTAACACTGAAAGAATACACCAAAGACTACAGAAACGATTATAGAGAAACGTATTCGTCAAATTCACTGTCGGAATGAACGGCCACTGAGAAGTTCTTAATGTAACGATTCATTTTCACTTTGAGATAACCGTAGAAATATCATAATTCACTACAATACAGATTTTTGAATATGGTTTTCCCTATGCTACGGCAAATATACTCAAAAGACATATTGCAAGGACCTCTGGGGTCGACTTGGAACATTTTCTATGTCACTAAGACAGTAGTAGGAGGAAAGTTCGACATTGTCATTGTTTTAGGAGAAAGACGAAAGGAAACGAGGGAAAAGAGAGGAAAGTAAAGTAAAACTGGTCTCGATTAATGGCCTCGAACGATTTTCTATCAGCGAATGTATTAAACTGTGAAAGGTTTGTCGTCTGGGATTCACTGGAAGGAAATTAGTTTGTCGCTGGCTTTAAGGTGCGCAAACTTGTGCTTTGATTCCGGTCCAATTCGATAGAAGTCAAGCAAGCAAGCTACCACATTTTCATTGTTTCCCGTAGGGAACTGCACAATGGGAGTTTTGTCTCAGCCAATAAACAAAGACTTCATTGTCTGACAGGGTTTGGACAAAGGACGAGTTCGGGGACAGCAAAAAACCTGCGTTCTCCCTTTCACAGGACTAAGTAATAATACTGAATTGGAGGACATGTTTGTCAGAAAACTGTAATACAAATGGTGATAACCACGACAAGCTTATAAATGAATAAGAACCTAGACAGTTACCCAGATCTGTTTCTGCTTTTTGGTCCAACGGCCAAAGCAGGGGCAGATTTACATATCGGCTATAGAGAAGAGCAATTAAAAACAGATCTACACTGGGGAGGCCAGGAGGGGGAGAGGCGACGAGGAGCTTAAAACTCGATCTTGCAGGCGGGGAAAGACTCGTCCTGCATGACGACGGTGCTGCTGGAGGCCAGCACCATGATGTTGAGCTCTTGCTGCTTCTCATGTGTCTGCTGGTACCAGTCTCGGGTCACCTCCGTGTCGTGGGTTGGGATCAGCGTCACCTAAGAGGCAAGAGACAACTAGTTAGGACACAGTGTGGACAATTCAAGTCAGCTAAGAACCTTTTTCCCTTGTACAGGTGTGTCAGAGCCAGCGTGGAGATGTTTTAACTTTGAGCCTTGAAAGTAAGAGTGCTCATTCGCGCCTACCTCCATCCTCAGGGAAATTGAAAATACCAGGCTTCGCCCACTTCAGTTTTACTTTGCTGTCAAGTGGACTCAATCCTACTCAATCTAATATCTCTTTTCACAAAGGGCCCCCACTTTTCTGATGGTAATACAGCAGAGCCGGGGCTGTGCTTATTATAATGCACCGCCACCTAATTTGGTGAAATTCAGCGATGAGATGTGCATGAATTTATGGAACAGTCCTGGTGAGGTAGCTGTCAGCATCCTGTGATTAACTTAGTAATTACAATGTATGCACAACTAGTTTAATTCATACATTGTGTCTACGCATTACACGTGTAAGCCATGTCTTGATATGGCTGTGCCTCACCCCCATTCCTCCAGTTTCCCTTGGTTTCCCTTCACCTGTGCTTCCTGTTTTCCTGTCCTCCCCTGTCTGTCTCTCTCTGCCATGCTTTGTTTGTGTGTGTGTGTGTGTGTGTTGGGGTGAGTGTGGCCTTCCCTCCGGTGTTCTGGCTGCTGGCTCTGCTCGGCACAATCAGTCCGTACACCTGCCTCACACAGCACGTCCACCCTGGCTCTTCAGCCGCTCCTCGCCACATTGTTATCTCAGCTTCAGTTTTCTTGTCTCCTCAATGACGCAGTGTCATCTCCCGCCCGCCTGTCCTCCTGCCTGCCAGCCACACTTTTCCTCATTCGTCACGAACATCCAGCCTTTTTCACCATTGTCCCTGCTGTTGCTTGATACCCGCTACCCCCAGATCAGAAAACTCTGCTGCAATAAACTTCTTCCTTACCAACACCTCTCTATCTGTGCCTTGCATTTGGGTCTTTTCTGAGTTCCAACATGTTGGTTCTGCTGCTAACTTTAAGAACGTTGGATGTTTAAGTTGTCCGTTTATTTTTTCATGTGCCCTCAATTCACAGGATGTCTAGTTTTATCAGCTCCCGCTTTCAATTCTATAAATTACAAAATTAAAAAATTGTAACGTGTTAAATTATTGTTTGTATTGGTTCACATTAAGCTTTTGGGAGCAACAGGCCAAAAAGTGTTGGAAACCATGAAAAACAATATAAATTAGTAAATTATCTTAGAATGCATGTTATCCTCATGCTAGGTAGAGTGATGTTACCTGTAGGTTTGATCCCCACTGAGCTTTGCCATCCAGCAGTGCATCTAGGACTCCTCGGCTTGGTTCACCACTTGCTGCGTCATTGCCGCTTACAACATAGTACGCAGAGCGAATGCGTTTGAAAAACTCCTGGTCCACGTTCTTGGCACTGCAGTGGTTGGGAATGTAGGCCAAGTCCACATAAATAGGAAGGCCAGGAGCAGCTGCAGAGCCTGACTTCTGAGAACCTGTTGGGTAGAACAAAACCAAACTGTCATCACGTGCAAAATCATTCATTTTAATCTATCTTATGAAATCTGTTTTGTAATTGTATATTCCTGGGGAGATTTAAGAAATATGTTTTTAATAATTGTGCTCACCTGAACTGCTCTTGACACCATTAGTCAGGCCCTTGCCAGGGTTGTAGCTCGACCTGGAGAGGTCATCATCTTTGGAGCCCTGTCCATCTGACAGACGAGACATACGTGAGCTCTTGTCTGTCTCCTTCTTCTTCAGTGCACTGCGGGGTGATGGTGTCTGTTTGACAGGCATGGGAGACCTCTTGCGCCTGGCTGGCGATGCTGATTTGGTTTTTCCTGAAGTCTTCTTTAAGCCCTTGGCTTTTGGCTCTTTCTTAATTGAGCCATTATCCAAAGACTCAGGATCCACCATGCAAACATCTGGGCGTGGAGGGTGAGGGTAGGGGTCCATGAGAGGAGCAGGAGGAGGGTCATGGGTCCTCCTAGAGGAATGATGGACGCTTCCTCCTGTCGCAGATAATTTATCGACAGGCATGTACTCTGCATCCTCATCCGAGTCCATATTGCCTTCTCCAGTGACTGAAGGGTATTCCTCAGTGCCTGGAGGCACATCTGAGTCTGACTGAGAGGCCAAAGATTCACTGACAGAGGTGGGCGGTGTGTCCTCTGTGGCCAGACCCAGCCCTGCAGACATGCCACCAGTGTGGTGCAGAGAGCTACTGTCCCTGCTGTGAGACTGGTGATGATGGGGCTGTTTGTGAGCCCTTCTCTTGACTGACAAATCATGCTCATCACCTTGGGATTGGTCACTTCTGCGCCCTTGTTCCTCATCATCCTCGTCACTGGATAAATGACGCATGCATGGGTTGATAAAGGAAGGTGAGAGGTCCTCTTTGCGCTGCCTGCACTCAGAGGAAGAATATCCAGGAGAGGTGCGGCTAGTATAAGAGGAAGTGGCTCCCATGGGCACATCGCCAGCAAGATCCTGATCGCTGTCATCATTGTCATCCTGCCCTCCTCGGCTGCACTCCTCAGCATAGAAAGGTGAGCGAAATGGCTGATCAGTTGAAGAGAGTGAAAGTGGCCGGGCAGGGTGCTCTGGCTCCATCTCACACTCTTCTTCAAACTCGTCATCATGACGGTAATGGGGAGGAGAGTCTCCAGGTACCATACCAATCTGAGGTTTTGACATCTCCCACTCATAAGAGCTCCTGTAACCTGTTGCTCCATCTCTGGACTCCACCTTGGTCGGGCCTGCAGACACACCACTGGCTGTTGCGCCAGCAAGGAGGGTGGAGCTTGAGCTGACTTCTGTGGGACCATTGGTTGTGTCAGTCTTGCCTTCCTGGAGAGTTGAAGGCATGTAGGAGCCAAGAACATCTGGAAGTGCACTACCAGTCTTTTCACTGGAAGCTGGAGCAACAGGCTTGTCAGAAAATGAGAGACTTCCAGACAGGCCACTGGAAGGTGACCTACGTGTCATCTCACGCATATAAGCCTCCTCATCCTCTTCTTCACTGCTGTCAGTCTCCTCAAAGTAATGCTTCCCTTCTATGTCTGGGCGTGGTGAGGAAGTGATACCAAACAGAGCAGCGCTGGCTGCCTCTTTGTCCTTGGAAAACTCGGCCAGTTGTGAAAATGGTCCTGCTGATGCCCCAAACCCCACAGCTGTGTCCAGCTTGGATCCCTCAGACCATTCAGGCTTGTAGAAGCAGTCCGATTGAGGACCTTTGTCCGTAACTCCGCCTAATGTGGAAGTATGCTCCTTCTTGTCCTCAGCAAAGGCACTGGATGAGACTGGAGGGAAGGATTTGACCTCCTCGAATGGGCTGAGGGGAGAAAATCGGGCTAAACTGGAGGTGGACTCAGCCGTGGTTGTAGCAGTGATCTGTTTTTCAGACACTTCTAGGTAGTCATCTTTGGCCGCAGCAGAGCTGGAGAAGGGAGAATCCATGACCAGTGAGTGTTCATCTTTAAAGGAGGAGTATTCAAAAAGAGGTTCAGCTGGCGTCTCCAGCTCCTCCCCAAACTGACGGCTTGTAGAGAGAGAGCCCGAGGTGGAGGAGGAGTAGCTGTAGGCTGAAGAGGAGGAGTACCCAGGTGCAGCTGTAGTTGTGTACTGAAAGCTTGTGTCAAGTGATCTCTTACTCAGAAGATCTGGTGTCTTCTGTTTCTCAAAATCAGGATCAGCTTTGTCATTCTGGTAATAGCTGTCCTCGGTTGATTTCAAAGTGAAATCCTCTTTACCTTTGTCTGTGGTCTGACTGGATGAAAATGAATCTTTTTCTCCAGTTCCATATGAGCACTCAAACCCTGAGGAGTAGCCAGAGAAACCTGTTGCCCCTAAATCCATTAGCTTTCCACTAGCTGATGGCAAGTCAGTCTTAGGCTCGTCTGTAGTCTTTGTGAGTGAACTAGAACTGCTTTCTTTCATACCTGGCTTCCCCTGACTGTTAAAGCCATATCCAGCCATAGAAACCATAAATTCAGGTCTATTTGAGCCAAACATTTCACTGATTGGACTTTTAACTTCCTTCTCAGACTTATCTTTGGCACCTTTCTCCATATCAGAATCAACAGCACCCTCTTCATCCTCCTCCTCCTCCTCTTCCTCTTCATCTTCCTCCTCTTCTTCATCATCAACAACTTCATCATCATCATAATCCTCCTCATCCCTTGCTGTTAGTTTTCTCATATCAACCTCTAAACAGGCTCCTTTCTCGCTGTACCCTGTAGCAGCAGGTTTGTCTATATCAAATTCTTTCATTGAGGAGAATGTCTGAGGCTTTGCTGCATCAGTCTGGCTTTTAAAAGGATCTATTTCTGACGATAAAGAAGTGGACGAGGCCTCAGGTCTATCAGCCACTGAAGGGAATCGGCTACCTGTGCCGTATTCAAATCCCTCTTTTCCTTTGACCTCTTTTTCAAATGGAGATATAGCAGAAGTACTCTTGGAGTCGAGCCACGATGAGGTGGAGGAATCTTTTCCGAGAGAGGGGGTAAATTCCTCCTTCTCTGACATCTTGTCTGTGGCTGCCACTGGGGATGCAGGCTCGTGTTTCTGCAAACCCACTTCACCCTTTGTGACGTCCCTGTCGGTCTTTTCAATCGACTCCTGACGATATGAATCAGAATCCACTGAGCTTGTTTTGCTATCATAAATGTCACTGTAAGAGAAGGTTTTGCCATGCACATAGGGTGTGTCTTGTCTTATGTACATGGCCTTTTCTTTGCTCTCCTTCTCTGGAAAATCATACAGACTAAAATGAACACTTTTCTCAGGCTCTTTAAAAGTGATATCTGTTTTCTCTTGACTTTCATTTTTTAATTCTACTTTGCTTTGATCTGTTGATGAGGGTTTAGACCCTATCCCTGTTGGGAAATCATCATCTTTCTCATCTTCATCTTCATCCGAGTACATTACTTGAGGTTTTGGTTTCTCCTCTGTGCTAAAAGAAACCTGTGTCTTGTCTGAGCCCTTCACTTCCTGTTCTATCTTTGAGGTTTTTGACTCAAAGGCGTAGTCATCATCTAAGAAGCACCCCTCTTTTGCCTCCATAAGCTTGGCCTTAACAGTAGGCTGTAAAACTTTTTTGGCATAGAAGTCATCTTCATCTTCATTGTCTTCAGTGGATTCTTCTGACTCTTCAAGCACTGTCTTGTCACCTGGCAGTCCGATAAAAGATGTATTGTCTGAGATAGTGACGGATTTATCTGTTTTCTGCAAGTCAGCTTTAACGTCGGTCAGTGGCTCATCTTTGTCATCTGTCTTAAAGGCTTTCTCCTCTGTTGGAGAGTAGCCACTGCTTGTAGGCACAGACTGTGTGGGTGAGGCCAGTCTCATGGTGCTGTCATCTGGACTTGGACATCTTTCCTCACTCTCCTGCCTGGAGTGGGATTCTAAACCAGGAGAGAAAGATGGTGGGGGAGAAGCAGGCTTTAAATCAGCACCAGTCTTAAATCCCTCTGTGCTAAAGAGAGCCTGGTTTTCTTTGACAGCCTGTATGGGAGAATACTGAGTGGTAGAGAAGGGAGGAGGAGAGAAAGTGGCAGAGGGAGATTTCTCTTTTTCCTGAAGCATCATGGATGCTGCATGTTCATAGCCCTCTTGGAGCTTACCAAGAGGGATGTCAACATTTGGAGTCTGGTCCTCGTCCTCGTCTTCCTCATCATCTTCTTCTTCATGAACTGATTTGACCTTTGCATCACCCTCCATCTCAGGAATGTTTGGCTGGTACTCATCAGATGAAGGAGACTTAAAACACTTGTCGTCCTCAAGAGAGGAGGTGGGTGAGATAGTTCCTGCTGAGTGAAGATAGTCCTTCCCATGGATGGCCTCAGCACGTGAGGGGATACTGTTGATGGTGTCAAGCAGTAGAGAGTTCCTACCAGCTTCCTCAGTCTGAGGTGCTGTCACAGAGGCTATCGACTGGTCCTCAGCTACAGACGTGGCAAAGGACGACAGTTTGTCATATTCGGTGATGGATGTTGCTGAGGAGATGTGCTCCTCCTCTGCAAGAGGAGCAGCAATGATGGCAGGGTAAGGTGCAAGCTCAGGCTCTTGGCCTCCTGTAAAGGCTTTGGGTTTGACATTTGCGACATCAGACATGTTGGAGCCCTTCATCTCCTTTATACCATGCATGGAGTCAAAGGTACCAGGGACGTCAGGGACAGAGATGTCATAGGAGCCAACATCATAGCGCAGCTGTGGGATCCTATCCTCTGTTTCCTCGTGGATCTCCTCATCAGAAATGGTCTGTTCGGTCTCGGAGTAACCGGGAATTGTCTCATCTTGGATGAAGGAGAATTGCTCTGAGGCGGTGGCTGCTACTTGCCCAGGCAGGGCTGCTGTAGATAAAGGTTTTTCAGTTGGTTTGGTGTCCCACTCCTTCACAGTTTTTTCCTTTTTAGTCTCCTCTGTTTTATATTTCAGTACCTCATCATCTTCTGTCCCTTCAAGTTCAGCTTTTTCAATAACATCCCCCTCTTCCTCTGAACTTTCACTCTTTTTTGATCTGTCCTTTACATCATCCTTCATGGGGTATTTGTCATATTTCTCCATTTTCTCCTCTTCATACTTCTTATCAAAGCCATCACTTGCTTCTTTCTTGTTAGTGGCTGCAATCAGTTCCATTGGGCCCTTGTCTTTGTTGTCTTCCTCCTGTTTGACAGGGGATTTTGGTGATGCAGATTTTGTCTCAGTGGCTGCAGCTGTGACTTTTTCATCAGGGAAAACTAAGGAAGAAATTTTAGTATCTGTGTACAGTGAGTGCCCAGACATCACATCATTCTCAATAGGTACAGCCTTAACTTTGGACAGCTCCTCTTGCTTCAGGGCCTCAAAGTCCTCAGTGAGATCCTCTGGGGAGGACACTATGGACCTGTCAGCTAAAGCCGCTGCAGCAACCTCTTCAGGAATGTTCTTTGGGACAGGCTTTTTTTCATTAACTTCCTCTTTTACTGCTTTGTTCTTGTCTGTCTTGGGCTTGGCTTGAGTCTTTGCTTTATGTAGAGTTTTTCGAACTTCAGGGGTGAGTGGCTTCAGGTCGGGTTTAGTTATTTTTCTTAACTCCGGTTTACTTGGGTCCTTCTTTTTATCCTCCTTGGCTTTACTTTCCTTCTTCTCTTCTTTGCGTATATTTTCATCTTTCTTTACTTCACGTTTCTCTTTCTTAATTTCCTTTTTCTCTTTGTCTTTCTTTTCATCCATTTTGGTAGCTTTCTCTTGCTTAGCAGTTTTTTCCTTGGATATTTTCTTTTTTTCTGACTTTTTGTCTGCCGCAGGGGCCACCTCACTATTTTTCTGTTGTTTGGTGGCTTTTAGACTTTCACTTTTGAGTTTCTTCTCTTCTTTCTTTTCTACTTTATTCTCTTTAGCAGTGTCACTCTTGGATTCTTCATCCTGCCCACTAGCTTCTTTCTTTGTTGATTTAGCATGTGGCTTGGGTGAAGATTTGAGACTCTCTTTGCTGTCAGTTCTTGATCTTATTTTAGTCTGTTTGATGATTGGGGGAGGTGCACCAGATGATATGTCTTTTTGGGTAGCTACTGGGTAACGCAGGAAGTCAAGGTGTTTCAGTTTCTCAAGCCCCTCAAAGATTTTATTCTGTGGTGCATTTCCAGGGAAGAGAACCCTGACTATCTTTTCTGTAGGACGGTGAGGAATCCAAACAATGAGAGCTGTAACTGATGTCAAATAAGGGACAGATATTTCTCCTTCCTTTCCATTGGCCATCATAATCCCTGTCTTGGCTTTGCTGTTTCCTGCCCATTTCTGCATTAGAAACTGCATCTCTTTGCTCTCTTTTACTGGGTTTAAGACATACATGTCTAACTTTCCCACACCAAGTTTGTGAAATAGTGTGATAGGTTCAATGGTGTTGCTGACCACTCTGTGAAGAGGCTCTGGTGTAATACCAAGCTTGTTGAGGTACTGCAGTGTAAGAGATGCTTCCTCAATGCTTCGCTTCACTTTCAGCGTGGACTCAGGCATCCGAAGTTTCTCTGGGACGTTGAAAAATACAATCCCAAGCTCAGGAGAGATCAGGTTCTTCATCCAGTCACCATTGCTGTTCGATCCAGATCCTTGGTTACGCTCCTCCTCCTGCTCTGCAATCTTTCTCTGAAACAGCCCATTGATGCCAGGGAGGTTGTCTGCACCAATATGGGTAAGCAGAACAGAGTCAATCCTGTCCAGGTGGCGGACCAGCTTCCAAAAGCAAGACTTCCGATCAGATCCCCCATCAACCAGGATATTGAATCCATTGACAGCGAAGAGAGCGGAGTCCCCCCTGCCTCCAGGGAAGATGTAGCAGCAGGGTTTGGACAACTTCAGAAAACCTCCAGAGGTTGGAGGCTCCAAAAGTTCAAAGGACGATGGCACATCAACTGTCTCTGAGACATACTCAGTGAACTCTGTGACTCCGTCCATGTTGGGGAGGTGGGGTTCAGGGTTTAGACGGTATTCCAGAAGATTTTGGAGCGACTGCTGCTCCTGGCTTTGGCCCAGGGAGCTCCAGCCCCCGTCTCCCTCACAGGAAACAGTAAGCCTGGATGGCTGCTCTGAAGAGGCTCTGGACAGGAGTTCAGTTACCTGAGAACATAGTAACAGTGAAAAACAACCTAAAATAACTGTGCCTTTAATCGTAAATTGATCCATACATGTACACTTTAAATACGTATTTGAAGAGATCTCAGCTTACCTCAGGATTGGAAACGATGTCGGAGAAGTGCTGCCAGGTGAAGGCTCCACCTTGCAGAAGGATGTCACCTCCTTGCTCAGAGCTCTGGCCACTCAGTATCAGCAACTTATTCCCAGAAAAGTCAGTGATCAAAGAGCGAATCTGGGTAGAGTAAAGAATAACCGCTATAACATTAAAGCTTTAAAATAATGAATCTTCTATAAGTTATCAAGATCAGCACAAAAAACTGTAAAGATGAAAACAGTTAATATTTTGTTTCAAACATACAAATTATACATGTATCATGTATTGTAAATACAGTATTGAGTTTTTAGAGCTACTTAATTTGTCCCCTATTCGATATCACTCTCTCACTGAGTAGCTTAATTTGCAGAAGCATAAAAAATATACATTTGCATTAAACTGCATAGCACGGTGCATTTCTAAACAAAAAGGGTTTTGAGAGTTCAGAGATCATGCATATTACAGATTGTTTCAGTAACGAGGGAATACCATTTCATTATATAACGCAAGAAAAATAACAATGAAAACTACAAGGTTAATCCATTTGAAGGTTAAAGTCAAAGGGTGAGCTAGCACCTGGATAATTTTCACGCTGGGTTCATTTCCAGATTACATCAAAGACATGTCTGTGTCTCACACTGTAGGGCTTCAGCTGAGAGTGTTTTCCTGTTAATCACTGAAGTGATGATCATTGGCAGGAGGGACATAGACCTCCCATCGAGACTAAATGATGAACAGCGGGTTCTTCTGTTATTTTAAAAAGTGAAAACAAGTTCAACCCAGACTAAACATTTAGTCCTCAGTCTCGTCAGTGTGATTTAGAGGACCAGTTTGTTGATTTGAGTGGCATTTAGCTGTGAGACTGCAGATTGCAACCCAGTTAAGGGAACTGAGGGGTATCCATTCCCCTTCTAAGTGTGTAAGAGAACCTAGAGTAGACTGGAAATATACAAAAGGTCAGTGTTTGATTTGTCCCTTCTAGGGTCATGTCAGCAGACACTGACTGGAAGAGGAGCTGCTCCCTCTGTAGACATAAAGAGCTCATTCAAAGGTGATGAAAATACAACACTTCTTATTTACAATTAAGATCTACACAATGATGAAAACATAATTATGATTATTCGATGTTTGCTAATTGAGCCTCCTAAATCTTAAACACAATAGGCTGTTTAAATAAAAATCCGAAACATTACAGAGTGTCCTGCAGGAGTCAGAGTATCTGGTCATTGTCAAGTCAAGTCAAGTCACATCATTCTATATATAGAGCACATTTAAAAATAAAAAGCGCTGAGCAAAGTGCCTTACAGAGAGAATAAGTTACAGCCTGTGCTGTTTTGCTGTGTTGTCTGGACTGGCTCACCTCTGAGGCTGCGGTCTCCTCTGATGGGTTCACCAACACCACCGTCTCAAGAACATCACTCTGATACTGCAGTGTCCGCTGGCCTGCAAGAAGCACAGATGACAAAGATGAGAGGATGGATACCATTGTCATGACAAGACTTTGAGTTGATGCTAGCAACAGCATGCTAACATGCTTATAATAGCAAATGCTAAATTGTTGATAATTAGTGTGTGTATAATGTTTCCCAGTTCTCTCTCTCACTGTAGCCCCTAATTCACCAACATTTACTAATAGGACTAACGCAGAGTACAGCTGAGGCTGCTGGGAGTATCATTGTCTTTGCAGATTATAAACCATACATACCTTAAATAAACTATACAGGCTATTAAACATATTGAACTTTTGACCTGATGGATGAAGATCCCTGAAGACACACACACATCAAACACCTCTGACTTTTTGACACACTGCTCCTGATGTAAGGCCCACCTGCTTATACTGCTGATTACAATATGTCACATTCAATAGTTTTTGCATCATTTATACTGTATTACTATCTTATACCTGTGTGTATCTGTAGGTAACACCAATCTATTTGCACTCCTGGTTAGACGCTAACTGCATTCTCTTGGCTTTGTACCTGTGCTCACCATGACAATAAAGTAATGTAATGTAAATCAGTCAATCACAGAAAAGAGCATTAGAATCAAAACAATGTTTCCCGGTGTGACCAGGGTTATTTACTGACAATGCAACGCCCAGTCTTCCAGCATCTGCCAACACAATTGCTCTGCACATATGGCTGTGCATAAGCTTCCCCAACCCCACCCCGCCTCGTCTTTAGCTCACTTGCCATCTTATTTCTCCACTGGCACTAAGCAAAGCCCCCCCGACGAAGTTTAATCCTAGAAATACGCTCTTTTCTTATACAAGCACAACAATAACACGAAAAATAATCCCTCAGACACAAGCCTCATTGGCTGTTGCTATGGGGACGCTTCTCTGGCTTGTGCTGCTAGCTGAGTTACACTGACCCAGTCTTGGCTGAGGGAGACGCATTGCAGCATTTCTGCGAGAGGGAGGGGAGGCTCGTACTGCATGAGAGTATGCACGCAGCATCGCATAGTACAGGAGGTGAAGGCGAGTGCCAAAACAGCAGCAGCAGCAGCATTACAAGCATGCAGGCGTTTCATCAGGGGATCTATATTTAGCATGAAAGCTGTTGCTTGCTCTTCCTCCACCTCAAAAACGTGAAGGCGCTGTCACAGGGTATTTATCTCTCCTGGAGGAGGAGGCGAGGGCAACGAGGGGTGAAAAAATAAACTCAGCACTTAGAAAGAAAATGATATGCATTAATATTCAGGGTTATACGTTAGGTCGGAGAACCTCGCATCCATAAACAACTCACAGATACGTGAGACAGTGGCAACAGTGTCCCTGTGCAATGTTTTACCAGCACCGGGGGGAAAGGATCAGCCGAAGAATCAGATTCATGAGCCAATTTGTGCAAACTAATGTCCGACATCACATCAGCAGCATGTTTAGCGAGCAAACACACCGTGGCCCAGTTTAGAGATGCTGTTGTTTCACTGTCACAATCTGAATTTGTTCAGCTGCTGATTAAACAATTAGAGAAGAACCGATGTTGTTTTTTTAATAAACCCAGGAGACTGTTTGAGAACAAGAGCCATTGCATTTACTGGATACAGCATGAACAGTGTCATTTAAATAAGTACACTGGTGCTGAGAGAAAGAAACAAAGCTGATCCTGAAATTCAGTTTTTTCTTCTTCTCAGCATGTTAATGACGACTAGAGCCTCATTCACGTCATACTTCCTGATGTGAACCAAAGGGACCTAACAACCAACAAACATGATGTGCAACTTTAGCATCAGTGATGAGCGACTACCGTGCAAATTACCGATCAGGATTGAGACGAAGCAATGTTCTCCATTGGGTCATTTCTTCATTCACGTGCCCTCACACTGCCTTACTTCCTCGTCTTGGTACTTTATGTCTAGGTGTCAGGAGAGTCATTGTGTAAAACTCTCTTTGTATTTTTTCAGATGTTGAGGTTTGGCTTTAACTCTACCAACTGCAAACAAAGTCTCAGAGACACGGCACAGCTGCAGTTAGACGAACTGAACGAGCAGGAATAAAACTAGGCTCAGCACCTGTGATTCATCAGCACGCAACACAGCTGGGCTGCGGATCTTCCAGAGCCAGGTACGTATTCAACAAAGCAACCCCTCTGACCCTGAACTCCGGGTGGCAAGTTAGCAAGGGCGGTGCATTCTGGTTATTCTGCTAACAAGGGAGATGACATCTCCCCTCATGTCTCTTCCTTGAGACAGTGTTTAGTTACCTCAGCACAAAATTCCTTCTTTAAAGTCACCAACAGTGATTTTGTTTCTTGCTTCTTTGCTTCTTAATGAATATATTAATTGCTTGGACTGTTTAATGACAGGAATGGCCTGAAATCACTCTTTCAGACAGGCTTTAGATTATGGTTTCAACACTCAAATGAACAGGAACAGTTGAGTTAAGGTGTCATGATCTTAAGTTGTGTTTGTCCGTAGATGAAATGAAACCTAGCGCAATGAAACAAGGGCAGCCTCCCATGATTCTTTGCTGCTCCCCTGTGTTGTGACAAAACAATCCAATCCAGGGAACTATTATAACTGCTCTGCATGTCTGAGAAGCCTATTAACCGCCTCGCTTCTCTCATTCCTATTTCAGCTTATTAACATGTCCAAGGACAATCTCCTGTAAAGCCACTTGTGTGCCCACACATCATTCAGACTGTTATCATGGAAACAAATGCTTGACAAATGTAGTCTGGGCCTCGGTGGCTCAAATCAGACTGAATACCACGGACTAATAGTGGTAGAGTAACAGGGATGGGGGGGCAGATGCTGCTGTAGTAGAACTGTGTCCCTTTGTCAGCCATGTTGGCTCTGAAGAGACTCCAGCGCTGTGCACAGGAGGTCTTAGTTGCTGCATTAGACCAATGCTCTTCCCTTAAACACAACCGGGTAATGACTGGTCAGTGTATGACTTTGGACCATGGCATTCTAATGTTTTTAAGACCAATAAACAGGGAGTGTCTGCAGAGTTAGCTGCAATGGCTTTATAGTATTAGAGGTATGGCTTATGTCATGTCACAATACTGTGATACTCGACATCTACGACGATACGTAGTCCATCTTGATACAACATCAATATGCTGTAATACCTTATTGTATTTGCTTTTCTTTTTGCAAAACATCATTGATCACATTTGCAGTTACACACAGTCACACCTAGAAGTGGCCCAGCACAACCACCGCCCGACCTTGTCAGGGATGGGATTGAGAACCTCGTTCAAGGTCATCTCAGTGGTGCTAATGATGGAGGGCCGTCACCGAGTCCCTGATCCAGGGACTCAATGGTCACAATGGCCTCATGGTCACAAGCTCATTGTAGTGTCTAATACATATACGCTCCATGGATTCAACTGCTTTATTCTAATACCACACTAATGACACATCCACATTTCGATGATTATATTATCCCTCTGTCTCAAAACTAGGAGGGGAGAAAAGTCAGGCCATTATTTCTCTATCTCCCTAAATACGGATGATTGACAGATGGTCTAACCTTTCCTTGTAATTATAAGATATTTCCTTGTAATGATGAGAATTATGAAATATGGAAGTCAGTATTACCAGAGGGGCCTCAAACCTTTGCTTTCCTTAGTCGATGCAGTCTGTTGGTTTTGCTGTTTTGTGAATCATCGTGTTTCTATTGCGATCGTGATCAAGAACTGCAGAAGAGCCACTACATGGAGCTTGTGCTAGCTTTGATGCAGCAGCTACAGTTACCAAGACCAGGAATGTGCTGCCACTGCCTTGTACCAGTGCTTTGTGTGCTGTGTCTCGTTTCACTGGGCTGTAAAAATAAGATGGTGCAGCAGAAACACTTCTGCGCTGAGTGAGAAGCCTAATAGTGAGTGGGTGTTTACAGCATTAAGGGATACATCGAAAGCAGAGCGAGCCTACACACTCGTGCCTCTGGTGCATGATGGGTAGCGGTTTGCAGCAGCCACTGTCCGAGCTGGCAGCGCCAACCCACCGCCAGTCGGATGCCACGGCTTCAGATGCCACCTGAGGCCCAGCGGGATCGCCGGCCGCGCGTTCATTTGCGAACCTCACGGTAAAAGTAGACCATGTCCCACATGTGTCACTTTGTGTGAGTGCACACAGCCTGATTCCACTGCTGCTTACCCACAGTGGTTAAAAATACAACAGGAAAATGGCCAGTGGTGGTTCAGCATTTCCACGGCTGAGACAATAAGCCAGAAACAGGAAGCTCTGATTCAGGACGCGTGCAGCCATATTCAGTGGAACCAGATCTCCATAAATAATTGACAGCTTTAATGTAAGATGAATATCTGAGATCCCCGTTTTCACCGTGCATCCCACGTCACATATTTTTCAGTTCATATCCAGACTGATTTCAAAAACCCACCTGCAGCAGAAAATTGAGCCAAGCTGTCAGAAACATTTTTGGCCACAGAGGCTCCTGAGCACAAACTAATTATGTGCTGATTATTCGCTGCTCAGTCACTTTCCAGCTGGCAGAGGCGTTCGTTTATAACCTATGAGCACGTTCATTTTGAGTGGCAGCGTGATACATGATGCTGTCCCTTTATAACAAAGGCATTAAGTTGCCCTCGTTATGACTGGTCAGAGTCACTCAGAGGGTTATTAGTCACAGCAGGGAGAGAGAATATGAATATAATGGGTGCAGTTATTGGCACGCCTTGGCCCTGCTGTAATTATTACTTCATAAAAGGTGATAATCATAATCATTGTTTGTTATAGGAGCACAGTAAGACAGCAGTTTAAGGAACGCTTCATTTAGAATACCTCTTAGCACCGCTGTTCCTTGCTGTCACACAGCCCTGTCTGATGGGCCATGTTCTCTTCACACCTCATGGAACACCTGAGTTGCTGGTCTACTTTAGTTTGTCCAGATTCGCCAAATTCATACATTAACACAACAAGCTAACCAATAGAGGCAGCAGACCAACAACTCCGGCGTGCTGTGAAGTAAAATTATTTCTGGTTGCTTTGGAGAGAGCGACATATCGGCGCCTGCTGCCTCTCCGAACTGTGGGAATCGTGACTGCCATCTACTGTAGGTAATACAGTGACAGGGGAGAAGTTCCCCAAACCACACCACTTCAAAAAAAGCTAAACCAGCCCTTTCCGGGTACCATGATTGATTGGTACATCAGTAAACCACTGTCCTGCCTTGACTCATCAATTAACGTCTCATCCATCAGACTGAACAGAACACACGAGCCAAACAGAACCCAGAAACGAGCACAGTGCCTTTAAGCGCTGTCCGTAACTGCAGGAAATGAAACATTAAAGTGAGCCATGACTGAGGGACGGAGTTATAAAATAACGCCTTCCAGTGTGTATATCCTCAGAGCGGTGTAGCCGTGACATGCAGGTGATTTGCACCTGCTGCCTTCACCGTCACGTGTATTAACACGGACGCAGCTTTCAGGTCAGCCTCAAGGGAAATAATCAGAGGGCTGAATTAGAACCTGGGGTGCAGCAGCAGTCTTCGAGGTATTAAAAGCCACTTCAGACACCCTGTTTATACTCTCAATATAATTATTATTATATTATAATATACACCCACACACATATAGGATATTCTAAATGAAGAGGCTCGGGATGTTTCAGACTAACTTCAGGAAAGGCATCGTAGCTGGACTTGGCCCTCACTGACTGTCTTTACATATTTTAAGCAAATTTACATCCTCAAAGTCATTGGCCTCACCTCAATCAGAGACGCTTCTGCTGTCAGCCAATCAGAAACCCCTCCTCTGATTTCAAACTGACCAAACAAGACAGAAAATGGTTGAACGTGTCAGGAAGTTTGTACATAATTAATGAGTGGTGCTCGTAATCTGACATTCAGTTTAATTATCAAAACAGCCCCCGTGGCTCTGCGTTGTCTGCTGTAGTACTGGTGTTATCCATAGTAGTTCCAGCACGTTATTGGTCTTAACTTATTTAATTCGAGTTTTTAATTAAATCTGCACAATGTCGTTATTAAAAGAGCGCTGTTCTCGCTGTGGATGCACACCTTTCAAAAGACAGCGACAAACGTGCATAATTAGATGAGCATTCACGCTGCGCTTTGTTTGAACGGTGCACTCAGGTCACTGTCCATAAAGGTTGGTGAGATGGTGAGATGGTGAAGTGGAACGCTGTGAGTGGATACAGACAGAGTGTTATCACAGTTCACACCATGAGACAGGCCCACGCTGGCCTTTAGCGAAAGCTACCTTCAGCCCAAATATGTGGAGCAGCCTGAATTTGAGGAAACCTTCAGTCTTATCTTAAAACTTCATGGTCTCATGTCTCATAATGTCTGAGTATATTTCACTGCTTTCACATATTATCTGCTGCAAAATAAAAACTTGCCTCAGGTAACCAAGGAACAGAGCTTGTTAGCGGCACGAGAAACCAATTAGCACATTAACAGCTAAAGTAACACCGTGTGTGGTTCATATGTACTTTTATATAATGTCACCTGCATCTTAAAAGAAAGTTACTCAGTTGTTGGCAGATCTCATTACGACCAAACCAGCAGTTTGTGCGTCTGTCTAAATACTGTCTGACTACCTCAACCTATACGCTACACAGCACAAGTCCATTGGTTCCTGATTAAAACACAGATGTTTAAAAACAGCTAAACTTCTCCACGGTTTTATCCTATTTTAGTTTTGCTCTTGAATAAGGTTCAGTCATTTTCCCAAAGCAGCTGCTCACTGCAGTTTTTATCAGTCGTTACTCAGACTGGAGGAAACAGTGCGTGTGTCGAGGACTATTTTCAGCGGCGGATTAATCCACATTTGCTGCTCTAATGAGTATTTGGGGCAGCAGGACGGTGTGAGTGGGATCGAGTCAAGATAACCTACGGTGTGTGAGTTTGCGGCGTTGAAGGAACATGTCAGCCGGTGTAAAACTGGTTTATTAATGTGTCGTTAACAGTTTTAGAACGACAATGGAGCTCTGTGCACAGAGGAAGAAGGCACACCAGGCTTCAGGATCACATGCTTCGGCCTTTTCACGGAACTTGTTTACAGTAAGGCCAATATCACAAGCCTTAAAGTCACAATAACAGAAGGACGGATTAAAGTAACTGACTGCAAATGATGATTATCAATGAATCTGTTGATTGTCCCGGAGTTTCATCCATTCATCGTTTGGTCTGATCATCAAAGTTAATCGCCAAATATCTTTGTATAGAGATGGACATTAAATGCCAGAAGAGTAGAGATTCAACTAATTACTATGTTTTTATTAACGGTTTGATCTATCAAATGTCATCCTCAGATGTCTTATTTTGTCCCAGCCAATGGTCTGCAATGCAAAGATATTCAGTTTAATGTCAAAGAATGCTGAATGAGAAAATATAACTTTGGACATTTTTTAATGAATCCAGGTGAGAATAGTTGTAGATTAATCAACTAATTAACCAAAAGCTTCTATAAGAACCTTCAGGCTTGTGCTGGTTTCCACCAATGGTCACACTGGTAGAGTGAGTGTGACACCAGCAGGTCGGAGGACACATCCTCTAATCAAATAGATAAAAACAGGACTACCCCTGCTACCAGCCTCCACCCTGCCCGATCCTGCTGAGCTCAGCACTCTGCCTCACCCACCCTGAGGCATTATGGGAGTTCACAGAGCATGTTAGAGGGTGCTGTGTGTGGTTTGTTTCTGTGTATGTGTGTGCACTGTTGGGGGAGGGGGTTACTTAGGGGTAGCAGCCTCCATGTCTGGGTTTGTCTACAGTTGAATCCAATCATTCAAAGAATACAATCCAGTCTGGTTCAGGGGGGATTTAGACATCACGGAGCAGAACTAAAAACATTATTAGTGCTGACCTGAGCCACTCTGCTCCGTCCACCTGCTCAGTCTAATGCTTCGGCCCGTGTGTGAGACGAAGACGCTCAAGGACGTTTCAAAGACAGCCTCCAGTCAGGGCAGTAACAGAAACCACTGCTTTATTAACTGGGTGATCTAGTTTACGATGCAAATGAAACTAACCTTTTTATTTTTTTAATAATAATGTGCGGCACAATGAACCTGACCCCAGGCGGACATCTTTGAATTGCTTGTTTAGCTCAACCAGCCAAAGCTAAAAATATAATTGGCCAATCAACGGAAGCATCCTCTGCAACCATGTAATGATCTTGATTAATGAACCATTCGATCAACTGCTGAGGTCAAAAATAAGAAACGTTCTCTGGTTCCAGCTGAACATCTTTGGGTTTTGGACTGTTGATCCGCTCTGCTCGGGCCCAACAGTAATGAGCATCTACATATTGTAAACTAAAGATGGATAATCTGCAGGTTCATCGCTTGGTATTCCGAACTGCAGGTATTCAGTTTACTATCTCAGATATTTTCAGTGCTATTGTTCACTATTTTGTGACATTTTAAGGATGTAATGATCAATCTGGAAAATAACGAACTGACACTAAGAACGTGTAGTTCTGTACCTAAAACCCCCAAAACCAAAAGTTCCATTTAAATGATATGAAACGGTCAAATGCCATTTGAGATTCCCATGTGACTAACCGAAGGCAGTGAGTCATTTAAACCATTAGTTAATAAATTAGGTGTTTGTTATTTTAATCTGCCTGTTAACTGATGAGGAATAATACATTTCAATCATGTCGATAAGACACAGCTGAAACAACGTCCTTGACCCTGCGTGCGTCTGGATTAAAACAGCTGTCAGTGAGTGTGTGAGTGTGTGTGTGTGTGTGTGTGCACCTTTCTATTTTTAGACATTTTTGTCTGGTGGGTTGCATAAGTTTGGGGTTATTTGGAGAGCGGAGTCTAATCCACATCCCTCCACAGATTTCTCATGATCGAATGAGCCGCTGCGGCCTGATCACGCCAGAGACTGGCCAGGCTGCTCAGTCACTGGGTCTCGGCTGTTGCCTTCAGGTCAGAAGATGCCCCCGCCCCCACCTTAAAAATCAGGTCACCCAAATTTACTCAGCTGAATTGAGATCAGCGGGAGCGCACACAAATGAGCATAAACTGTGGGTTAAGACGTGAACGTGAGTCAGAGTGGCTGTTTACACTGTGGTGAGGCTGTAGGCCTGCGCTGCTCGCACACCGACACTGTGAACTGCTTCATCATCCAGCAGGATATTAAGAGAATTAAGCAATGCCAAAGAGCTCCGTGGCTCCAGAAAGGAACACTAAGATCATGACCCCAGTATCATTTTGGGTAATATGAGCGTCATAACAGCCTGAGCACTCTGTAAATGCACGTGCGGGGCACATGTAAAGATGATTATGTTTATTTTTTTAACCAAATAGTCTTTAATTTGACAGTTTTTAGGTCAAATAAAACAGTAATAACATATAAATCAACTAAATATTTAATTCCCTACCATAACTATACCCCTGACATTGTGAAAGAGGCTTAAAAACACCACATAGACAATCATCTACAGAGAGAATCATCACAGAAAATATCATTTAGCACTCCAATTTTGTAAAAATGTCTGTTTCAGGGCCTGTAGTCACCTGAGCCTGTGCAGGACCCGTATACATTATGTAAAGTACATAATGTAACTAAACTGCACCATATGCATGTACATACTATATGCCGCTGACAGTTTACATAAACACAGGGATCATAATGTTACTCACATTATATTTCGTCCACGGCCTCTGAAAGCATCAAACCTACAAGGCGACACACAGTTACTGTCAGTGCAAATGTCCCGTGTTCATGCACTCGGATTCCTCTGGTGACTCCGACCATCTGCATGCAGGCTGCCGCTCCAGATTAACGATGCGGCGTTCTGAGACGAGCAGGCGGATCAGACCACCAAGCTCGGTCAGTCTCCAAATCACCCTGCGCCCGCTTTTTGCGCGTCTATAACATCACGGCGGATGCAAAGAAAGCCGAAAAGAGAGCGATCCACCGCCTCGTCTGCAGCCTGCGACGGGGTTTGAACCGAGCGCAAACAGTGAGGTGTCTTACCGTCCTTCAGTGCTGTGGATGGAGCAGAGGGAGGGGCGGTGATGCTGCTGCTGCTGCTGCTGCTGGGCTGCGGATGAGGATGAAGGCAGGATCGGCCTGGTACAGCTCAACACCTACACTCTGCTTATCTGCTTGCTCGTGCTGCATTCAGGGACCCGTCGTACACTCCCGTTTCGATGGGAGGAAAACGATTCAGCAGCAGTCACGTGAATCAGAAAATACATTTACAATCGACTTCTCGTATAGGAGATTATGTGAGAGCGTGACAGTGCAAAAGATGGTGTTTAATCCAGGGCCGTAATCAAGATTTTAGAAATACCGAGGACATGAGCCCCCCCCACCCACCCAAATGTTCAAATCCTAGTCAGAATCGATATTTCTGTGTTTTTATCCCATTATCTGTTATTTTGTCATTTCCTGGACTCCGCATTCATTTTGCATCCAGTGAAACACTTTCTCAATTTGTCATCAAGATAAACATTCAGCGGTGCCATTAAACCACAGCAGAGGAACCGATACGGTGATGAGATCGATACGTGGATGTTCCCGCCTCAGCCGGGCGCAAAAGTAAAAGGCTTCTTGTTTCTTGGTTTTCAGTTCTTCCTGTACATTCTCAGGGGAAAGTGATCAGACTCTGACTTTGAGTCTGAAAAGACTCGAAGAAGACACAGAGAAGGAAACTTTCACCATTTTGCTAATTCATCCTTCCCCCTCTAGGTTTCATTAATGCATTAATGCACTTTATTCTATTCAGCCTGGACGGATGCTGCATCGATTGCCATTAATGTTTATTCATTAATTTCTTTTTAATTCCTCGGGTGCAGAAGAACTCCAGTGGAAGCGAAGACACCCGGGCCCGACGAGACATCACTTAAAGGTTCAAGGTTTTTAAGGAATGTTTCACGTTAGCAATCAGCTGCTTGTTTACGCCTCCAGCAGCCGCGCAGCAACGTTACCCACATCCCACTGGAGTCGTGCTTGTGTCCACCTGATGAATGTGGAGTCCGGCATTATTTGGTCCGAGTGATCTTATAAAAACATGGGACTGCTGCTGCTTCTGTTTGTCTGCTGTGTGCTGCTGAGCAGGTAGCACATCATCTACTGAGGATTATTGTGATGGACATTTGTGACAGGTTTCTGACATTTATAGACCAAGTTAGAAATCATCAAATCACTGATATAAACAGCTGATTATAATGAATATTGTTAAATCCGCAGTAAAGCACCAGCATTCAGCGTGGCCCCCTAACACACTCCCGTTGGCATGGTGATGGTTTCCTGTGAATTTGAATGTGAGAGCTGATTAAATCTGGATTGCATATGACCGAACAACAATGTAACCATAATCAGAAAAGGCATATATTCATAGTGAGTTATTACCCCTCTCAAGTCACTGCAAACTAGTTTTCAAATAGCACAAATTAAATGGAAGCAGCGGATAATCAGATTGTGGAACCATCACTGTCTGCTGTGTGTAAGACGGTCATTGGTACTGTTGTGGTACAGGCTACGTGATCGGTTACAAATGGGTAAAACGTGCTTTCAGACAAATTGGAAAACTGCCTGTGAGGGTGATTTTTCTCGTTTAGAAACATGATTGTCATCGATCTACATGTGCGTAACGTGTATGTGAGTCAGTCCCATGTACCAAGTTTACTGTGGAGATGACGTACAAAGGTGGTTTATCTTAAAAACGCAAAGTAAGATATCGTTACGCGGTGGAAAGCAAGTGGATCGTCTGCTTTGGGAAGGGGACTTTTCAAACAGCTGTGACTCAAACAGCAGCTGCCGGGTGGGACAGAGACAAACTAAAATAGACTCTTAGCTCTGCCACCCTGACCCACTACAAACCATGAATCATCTCACAGAGAGAGACTGATGCTTATTCACAGAGATGGCTGCCATTGCTTATCATCTCTATTAAAAATAGTCTAGACATTTATCATTTTGTCCCTTGAATAACTTCCTTTTTTTGTATTACAAAGAAAGTTTTCTTCCTTGATGTAAGAATAGCTCACAAAAGAGATAAAACACGCAAACTTAAATGCAATGACTCATTTGTCAAGTTTAAGGAAAGAGAAGTTTCACAATCCTGATTTTAAAAAGCTATATGAAAAGAGCGATGCTTGCGGTTGCTATGGTTTTATAAGCTCCTCTGTTAAAAGCCTGTTTGTGAAACTCTAGTGCATCATATCCACTCTGTTGAAGCAGCACTGATGCAGCATCATCTCAGATGACTGGCAGTCTCCTCTAAATGTCAGACAGCTGTTAGGCGTGCAGCTCGAATGCCCGGCCTGCCGCGCCCTTCTCTTCAGACGTGCTGTTTTTCTCTCCCCTGAATGTCTCAGCTATTCCGCCCTCCTCTCCTCCCTCCCGGAGGGACACGCGCACAAACACGGCAGCTGGTCAAGGTCACATGGTTTTTCAGTATTTGTGGACTAATGTGTTTCTTAGAAGGAGAAGTATTACCGCCATGACTCTGTGCTTTCAACTCGAGCGACTCTATTGTCTCTGACCTGTGCTGAGCAGTTCATCTAAAAGGCAGCAGCAGCGCTCTAACTGAGCCTTTCTTCAGTCAAGACCGATGATTGATGTAAACTAAACACCACTCCAACCACTCACATTATACCGAAAATAACACGTTCTCATTCCAAACGACAGACTGGGTCGAGGGCAGGTGTGTCCAAAACAACACGTACTGCCATCGGACAGTACCGGCAGCACATGGTTAACACTGTGTAGTAGTTGCAGTTTAGTTATGCACCTAAAAAACCATTTAAGTCATTTAAGTCCAAGCCAATGTCATGATTTAGGTTACAATAACTATGTTAGTTACGTAACTTAAGTTATTGTCATGGTTTTGAGTTGAGTTCCTTGTTTTATTTTGAAAAGCTCATTCCCTTGTGTGTCTCCGTGTACTTGTTTCCTGCCTTTGATTAGTTCATTGGTTTCCCCTGTGTCTCGTTGGCCTGCACTCCCCAGTCTATTTAAGTTGTGTCACTTCCTTTGTTCTGTTGGTCCGTAGTGTGTGTGCACGTGTGTGAGTGTTTTTGATGTGCCTGCTGTTTCCTTGTGCTCCCTCGTGCTTTTTGGATTTCTGGTTTTGGATTTGTTTGCTTGCTTGGACTGATTACCTGGATTTTGACCTGCCTGCTTTTCAAACAGCTGTAAACCTGAGCCCCAAAACTGTTTAATGTTCCAAGTGGCAATGCAAACACACATTGCAACATCTTTAGTGCTCGTGCTTATCATGTTCATTGTCATAGTTTAGTGGGTTAGCATGCTAAAATGAGCTAATTAGCAAAGTTTAAGATGGAGCAGTTTGGTGATTCCTGTTCTTTGTGAGTGGAGCATAAATATCAGCACCAGCTTTCATGGAAATCCATCAAGTGCAAGGAAAAGTCGTCAGCGATCACCAAAATGATTAGGATTCATTCTCTGGAAACAACAAATACCTTATTCTAGTCAGGACTTGCGTAATATAACTGTCAGAGTGTGGCCCACAGAGGATAATAAGTTTAACATGGTAGCTTTAGCATTTAGCTCAAAGCACCGCTGTGCCTGCAGCCTCACAGAGCAGCTAGTGCGGCTGTAGACTCTTACTCCTGTTAAAACTCTAAAAGCACCTTTTGGAATATTCTGGAAAGACATGCAAACACTACATTTGCATTCATTGTATGTGTCCTTTCATTCTCCTGTCAATCTGCAGAGACGCTCAGTTATGATAAATGTGAAAATCTCCACTTGTCTGTTAAAGCTATTGTCAGTCCAACACCTGAATGCATCAACCCTCAGCTCCCGTCAGGCCAATTAGTGCAGATCATTGTCAAACATCCCCAGACTGATGGATGGACTAACACAACCAAAAAGTCAATTCCCTGTAGAAAAGTAATAAACAGCTATTTTCCTAATGAATTAATCATTCAGGTCATTTGTAATGCAAAACATGCAAAACAAAACAGTTTAAACTTCTTAGTGTTTGCAGCCTTTTTCTTTTTTATGGAGCTGTAATGGAATAGTTCAGACTCTGGGACCATTGATGAAACGCCTCTCCACTGTTTCATAGCATTTTATAGACCAACTGATTAATCTGATTAATCTGAATTCATCAGCAATGAAAATAAAAATCAGTCTCAGTCCAAATAAGAACAAATGACAAATGTAAAATTACAGCACTGATTGCTTATCCAGTCCTCATCTGCATGTTAAACTCCTCCGCAACCAGATTTGTATTCCTTCTTGATGCACAGGCGTGACTGCAGAGAGGCAGAGGGACAGATCAATAGTGGCTGCTGAATTATTAATGAGCACAGGTTCTCTTAAACCGCGCCCAGGACAAACGCTGGAAATTTTGAAGGCGTGTCATTAAAATTTGAGCTACCCATGTGATAGCTAACAACGACACAGATTGCACGTCGTCCCCCACAGGTCAATCCCCGAAGCGTATCATTCAGTTTTCCTGTTTGTCGGTGCGACCTGCACAAAGCATCGCATCTCAGAGCACGTCTGTGTGATCTGCTGCACATTTGAGCTCTTCACAGGCAGAAATCAATAGAAACAGATTACTGTATACACCAGGCATGTGCAGTGTTGGTGGTGGTGGTGGTGGTGGTGGTGGGGGGTACCCGTAATCAGCCCTTGTGTTGGTTCAGGGGCTGATTACGAGCTCCGTTACTGAAATCCCCATGTGTGGAAAAACTTTTAAAGAGCAGGGAAGAGAGGACAATAAAAAGGACATTACATGAGTTGTAAGTGTAGCTAATGATGTAGTAATGCGGTTGTCACACACAGGAACTACATTTGCTGACAGTGCAACATTATATTACTGCACGCTCATGATGCATCTGCCTCCATTACTGTGGATATTGTTTGCTCTGCCCTTTTTACCCCTTTGTCTCCCTGCCAGCATGTCTGCTGTGTGTACGTGAGGGGAATAGAGCCGCTGACGACATCGTACCTGTGTGTGCAGTGCATGTGCGGGTGTGTGTGTGTGTGGGGAGAGTCTTTAATATTGCTGCTAAGCTTCCCGACAGCCTCTTTTCTGTTGCAGCCATCACTCATCGCCATCTCTGCCTGTCAGCTTCAGCCTGCCGTTACGTCCGTCACAGTCTGTGAACACCCACTCAGCCTTAAGGTGTGGGTTTGTGGGGAAATCAAATAGTATGTCACACGTGATGCGAGCACTCCCTTTTTTCATAAGCTACTGTAATGCAGAAATGATACTTTTCCTTTTTTTTTGCTGATGCTAGCAGCATGCTTCTAGGGAGTGCAGTGACAGTCTGTCTAACACTTTGCTCCAGGCTGTAATATCTCAACAACATTTGGGTGGATTGCCATGAAATGTGCAGATATGCATGGGTGCATTTATCGGAGAGTGCCACAATAAGGCTGAGATGTCTCACCAACTGTCAGATGGAGTGCTGTGAGATTAAGTTGACACGTTCATGTTCCCCACAGGATAAACTGTTTTAACTCTGGTCAGCATCCAGCACCTCCATCAATATTTCGTGGTGAACCGGGTGTTCCAGATTGTTTGTTACACAGAGGCATCCGGGAAGTTGCCCTTGGAAACAGTTTTTAGGCACTACAACTGCTCGGCGGTTAATTGGAGCCATTTGGTAAAACAAACTTTTTCCACAGTCTGTAAAAAGTGAAAACATCTCTAACATCGAGCCTTCAGCCCCAGTCTTGGTTATACGTCAAGAAGAAATATGTCCCACTGGGAGGAGGCCCCGGGGAAGACCCAGGACACGTTGGAGGGACTACGTCTCTCGACTGGCCTGGGAATGCCTCAGGATCCTCCCGGAAGAGCTCGAGCAAGTGTCTGGGGAGAGGGAAGTCTGGGCATCCCTGCTCAGGCTGCTGCTCCTGTGACCCAGTCCCAGAAAAGCAGAAGAAGATGGATGGATGGATGGATGGATGGATGGATGGTCCAGGCCACCGTGGTAACTTAAAGGCCGTTACGATGGATTCTTGCCTCACGTGCCCCTATGATCTCACATACCCAGCTTCCTCCCAAGGTACGTTTTGGCTAAATCTTTGCAAAACTAACGACAGTTCCGTCAGCCTCAGTTTTTGTGTTTGATTGTGTTATAATGCATAACATAGATAAACAATGTAAACTAACAGAATGTTAGCATTATCTTTCAGGACTCTGTCTTTTCTGCCTTGTTGCTTGTCTCTGTGTCTGTGCCTCTGCCACAACATCTGCATGCATGTGGACATACATGTGCGTCCTCGTACCCAGGCTAGCAGAGCACAACATGCAAACGTTATCAAAACATTGCTCTTTAGCACCACTAGTGGACAAAGACTGAACAGGATACCTTTAATCAAAGTTGTATATATGTGGAGGGGTAGAGCAGCGAATAGAAAGTCATAATGATCCAATCATTTCTGTTTTAAATGAGTTCATTTGCCCTGTGTAGCCTGGATCTAGATTCAGATTAATGAGATGAGGAAACTGCACAGTGCTAATCACCAGTTTGAAGGTAGCTCGGTGCACAGGAGGAGGAGTAATTTGATGATTACTCAGGGAAATGGAAAATCACGAAAGCAAAAACAATAAAATTAAAGAAAGAATAGAGATGAAGTGAAAAACTGTACTTCTGAGTAACAAAAGCATGTCAGTGAGGCCGAAACTAATTAAACTGGTGTTCAGGGCCATAGACTGTTTGACTTTAATACATGAGACATTTAGACATTTCTTTTTATTAGTTTTAATTACAAATTAGAGTGGCAACACAATGCAATCATCCCAAAATGTGATTTCAGTGCAAGACGATAAACAATAATATCGAATTATTGCTGCTGAGCTTTACAGCCCACTATTGACTACATTTCCCCTGAGGGCTTTCTGATGTGACCAGGTTTTGTTTAGCAGCTATCAGTCTGCAGTGTAGGTCCACTGAGCTTTTATTAATTGCACCGTGTGGGCGACAGCTGCATTCGTGGAGACCATTACTGCCACCCTCCTCCTCCTCTCCAGGGATGAAATGTGATCTTTCATGTTGCCAGTCTGTCCCTGCGCCTCATCAGTCAATCAGGAAACGGTCTGCTGTGAGCGGGGGAGACGCTGAGGACTGAGACACTAATGGACATATAGTGATGGATGCGCTGATTACCTGTGTGTCATACTGTATCCATTTCATCATGATGCAACGGACACAAGAGTACGTCAACGTGCACGGCTCCTTGGGGTATCCGTGAGCGTTTTGGATCGACAGGAGAAGTTTTAGGTGAGGAAGAAGACGAGTGTTCCGACTTTTTACAGCTGGAGCCACAGTGACTTCATTCATTCATAAAGCAGTGTTGATTTACTACGATAAGCTCAATACCTAAATTATGGAATTATATCTTTTTCTATAACAGTCATGGCCACAGCTTTTCTAGCAGTGGTGATTTGAGGTATTATAAATTACGTTAGTATGTCTTTGTACAGTAGTTTTTGTCAGCCGGTCCAGTGTGGGGTTCTAAGTGTGTATCCAGAGATTCACTCAAACTGAAATGCGCACAAGACACAGTCGATCAGGCGCTCAGTGTTACAGCGCTGAAATCAACAATCGTCTTATTCAGTCTTCTTTTGTCAAACCAACTGTCAGCCTGCGATTGATTGGCTGCGCTACAGGAGGATTCATCAGTCTCTCTTCTTCCTTTGCTGATCTCTCACAGAGCTGCTTGACGTGGCTGTAACCAGAGTGTGCAACCCTCTCTAAACACTTTAACCCTCTAGTCTGCCTTGTTCCCCACTTTGGGTATCCTGCTCTCTGGGCTGTGTGTGTGTGTGTGTGTGTGTGTGTGTGTGTGTACACGCTAGTGCTGGTGAGGCAGAGCGGGGCCTTCAGGAAGGCTGTGAGACTCGAGGGCACTGGCTGTCCTTCAAGCACATATGCCACCCACCAGGGAGGTCAGTGCCGTTTTGGCTGCCTGAGCTCTTCCATGTCGGCACCAGAGGGAAATTCTAGCAGCGCGCGGTGTTATTTTCCCTGCAACACACACTTTCACTCTGCTGAGATGCTAATGAAAAAGGTCCCCGTGGCTCCATTCCAATCGAGAAAGCTTTCTGAATGGAACACCGTCCTGATCATTGTCTGTTCTCTGTCTCTCCTGGTCAGATCTCTATTTTAAGATGCATGTATACATGTAGATCCATAACGTAGTCGCAGTCACATACAAACGTAACTGATTTACAATTAATGATGTTCATAGCATCGATAAACTACAGACCTCTCATCTGATTACATCATGTGGAAGCCACTTGGTCCCATTTGATGACAGAAGCCATCCTGCCTTCTTGGTCCTATCATCTTCTCTTTGTATGAGCTTGTCAGCCATGATGACTGTGCACTCCTCCACCGACTGCATATTAGTATTCAAGGCACAGACGAGGAGGAGCCATAGTATCACAGGCAGGCGAGCCGATCCTGCGAACACCTCGGTGGGTGCTGTGTTCCTCTTGAATAGTAAACACCTCTCAGGAGCGAATCTATGAAGCCCTCTGAGCATTGCGTGCATGAAGAGAGCCGCTGGAGGACGACTCGAAAAGACTGACCTTCGATTACAGGCTGCTCTGACTTCTGAAGAGACGATTTTACTGCCTGGATCTGATCAATTTTCCAATGTGACCTTTGCATGCCAGCAAGCAACACAGAGCACGGTTCTCTCATCCTCCCCCAGCTGAACTGTGAACTCCCGTGGGTTTAATCGAGATCCATTCAGGCTTGTATGCAACATAGAAGCCAGTCCAGGATGAATACGCATTTCTTTCTTGGATTGGCCACGCAGTATCTCTCACAGCTTCTACCCTCCCTGCATCCAATACACCTGATTATTGTCTCGGTTCAATCGTTTTCATTCACGGCACTGATCAATACCAGTGTAATCCTGAAAGCACGGCCCACAAAGGAACCACCTCCTCACCATTTCCTGTCATTAACTGATTTCCAGCAAAATGTCATATTCTCTAAGCCTGGTAATGCTCCGCGTGCTCTGCGCTGATGTTATCATGACTCTTAATGTAATGAGTTGTTCACGCCAGCACCTATTGGGTGTGTATCAGGTATGTCCTCTTCCTTTGTGCCGGAGCTGCATTGTTGTCCAAAGTGATTAAAAACACACAATAAGTCGCTCTGTTGCACTGGGTGACATGGTCCTTTATGAGTGTACACAATGGAGTGTATCTGGACTCAATCCCACACTAGAGCACCAAATGTGGATTAATCTGCAGCTGGAGCAGTTGTCAGGCAGCGCTACAGAAGTCAGAAAGTACCGAGAGGCTGGTAACACAGGAAGTAGCACCAGCTCCATCCTTTCAAATCCCAATCAGAAAGCCAGACTTTGGTGGGAGGGGTTTGCAGCTGCCATTATGTCTGGGCCTGTTTCTTGATGTGAGCCTGTTTGAAGTCTGCGCCTCAGGCTATATGGCCTTTTAAATCTGCTCGCTGCCAGGGGTTCAGCGAATTGTCTTGCCCTCACTCCGCACACGCCGCAACATTCCTCCTTCTGTCTGTTTTATTTTTACATGAAGGCGTCTCACTTGCCCTGGTGCGTTTGCTTGCTGCTGTCAAATAAGCACTTTGCAGCCAATGTCTCCCTGTTTTCAGAGATAAAACACAGAGACTGGCTTCATAAAACCTCTCCTCAGTGCAGGTTTTCAGTCTTTCCCTTAAACTCACTCCCAGCTGAGAGCAGCACAGTTGAACTCGAGTGATACTGTCACGGCTCATTTCCCTCTGCTGTGAGTCTGATTTAAACCGCTGTCCCTAAAGGCACAAACAATAACTAAACTTTTATGTAACTACCTCTGTTGGTTAAATATTAAGATGATGTAATCAGATCGAGACCAGACCAGATCAGATCATATCACAGCGTTGTGGATAGCTCGCTGGATTATTTGGCATCCGCCTCTCTTCCAGAATGAATTGTAATAACTTTGGTGATGCTCTGACTTCTCCTTTAGCGCAAACACCTGCAAAACAAACGACATTCCCATGAGCCTCGGCTGGACTTAGTGTTCGGTGCTAATTAGCAAACGTTAGCATGCTAAAACTCTGGTCAACAGTATAGTGGCTGCTAGCATCCGCAGCGCAGCGCTAATCCTTCCATCATCCCGTTCGTGTGAATATCATGTTAGTGCTTTCTGGTTAAAACACATTTTCTGGAACACTGCAGTGCATTGGTAATCTGTTACTTCATATTAGATTTCTTAAATGGGAAAATCTGGAAAGGTTGATGTACTCTCTGTTAGTCTGCACCATCCACAGTGTCTAGACAAATCCTGCAATTTACTGAAATACTATCCTCCTGTGGCTCTGCGTGTGTGTGTGTGATTGGGTGTGTATTGTTTCAGCAGGCAGACGACTGCAGGAGTTTGCGTGTGTTGATCGGGGGGTTTGTCTGTGCTGTGTTTGTTAAAGCTGCCGCACGCATCTCTGCATGTTCATGTGATGCTTCTGTCTCTGTGTTTCCCGCAGAGTTCACTGCAGCGGGTTTCAGGACTGGAGCGGGATCAGATTTCAGTCTGTGCGAGCAGTGAGGTTCTCAACCCGCAATCAAAGACAAAGAGAGACAGAGAGGGGAGTCAATAGCGTCAATAGCATCTGTGTGGTTTGACTGTGATCAAGCACCACATGATGCAATTTGTGCAAAATGCAGCTGTGCCACTGATTCTCACACTTTCTGAAATGTCAAAACGGTTTTCACCCTCTGTCTCCACGTGCACACAACAAAGCAACAAAGCAGATTAAGACAGGAAATCATGTGCCGAATTACACTTACATACATTTTATGATTATTTTAATATGCACTTTAACTTGGAATATGATACTGTCTGAAGTGTTAGAATCTTGGGAGTTGTCAGGTTGTGTCTTTAGGGTGTGTGGTGACTGAGGGAACCCATACAAGTTGTATTCACTGCGCATACTGTACGTGTCTGTGTTAAGCCACGTAAACGGAACTCATTGTCTGTTTCTGGTTTACCTTGATTTAAGATTTAATTACTTGGATACAAAGACGTCCCGTGGGTAAAGGTAATTCCTCTCTTTTCACCACGCAGCTGTCACGGCGACACTTTACATCTCGGATGTCTTTGTCATGCAGATGCATGCATGGAAAAGCCCATTAGAAACCCTGTTATGCATATACCTGCGCACGGCCAAGAACTCCATCCCCTCTGCAGAACCTGGGTTGGTGACTCCAGTTACAAGCATTTATAGCAACATTTATATTACGATCAGGAAATGGCATTACTGCAAAAAGCCAGCAGTAACCGCGTTACTTCAGAGCACGTGTGTTATGAATGTTGATGTCTGTTAAAGGTAGAATTGGAAACTATTTCATTAGCTGCAGAGGAGGCTGCTGAACAGACAAAGGAATCTGACTCCTGCTGGAATATATGAGACAATATGTCAAAAAGTAATACTGATGAGTGCAGTAACAATTACAGCTACGACCAAAAACACCATGCATTGGATGAACAAAGACAGAAATGCCTACACCAGTTTTCTTCATATTCATGCAGTTTAAAAACTCCATACCAGGCAAGAAATCACAGTAACATTGCCTCTATAAGTTACATAAGTTACACTGCACTGCTACAAATAAGACTGGCACCAACTGAGACAGGGTTAGCTCAGCCAAGAAGGCAAATATTCTGTCTGTCAGCCATCTCCGGCAGCACCGAGCCGCACTCAGCGAGCCTCTCTCTGTGCTTCACCACCTCATGAGGACTGAGAGAAATACGGCAGGAGGAGGAGAGCGATAAGGAGAAAAGAGTTTCCTGAGTGAGAGGGAGGGGAGGAGGTTTAGACGGCAGAGAAATTGGATGAAACTGGGACAGAGGTGAGACAAAAGAAAAGTAAAAACACGCTGGCGATAACTGTAATTAAACAGAAAAGCATAATTGATGTTGAATGATTTGTTCTTTTGCCGACAGGGAAGCTGGAACACAGCCAGGAGGATGAGAGTCAAAACACACACAGCTCCCATTCAACTCGTACATTTGAAAAGAAGATGCGAAGGTGATGACACTGTGAAATATTCCGGCAGATTCACAGGGAAAACATGTCGGCCCGTTGGCGTGTGGTGTGAGCAGAAATGTGAGAGGAGGCTGTGAATATGTGCATCCTGAGTGGATTCTGATAGCGAGACAATGACGTAATGTGAAAACCGATGCGGAGCTGGATCGATCTCAAAAGCGCCGAATGACTTGCAAACCACAAATGGCTCAGGTCTGACCTCTGACCCGGCATCGAAGGCTGCATTTCACATTTAAAGCTCATTCTCCAAAGTCATCTGTGATTAAACATCCGAATTCTAAATGACTCCACGTCTGTCCAGTTTTATTCATTTATCCAGACTTAGATGAGACAACATGTGATTTACCACTTTTGTAAAAGACAGCTGCCTGTGTTGATTAATGAGCATTAGAGGTGGTGACTGTCTGCTTTCCTCTGTTTCTAGTCTTTAAGTGAAACTATGCTAATCACATCCCAGCAGTAAACAGCAGACAGACCAATAAGTGACTAGCTGGTGAACACGTGGAGCATTTAGCAGCCAGATATTTCCTTAAAGAGCCGACGGGCTGGACACAAACATGACTGCAGATCAATTATAGTGTATCTCTGTATGAGCTGGGTGTATTATAAACAAGTGTTTGCAAACAAGTAAAACCTATCAAGTCACGACTTGTTTCTGCTGCCCCCAGGTGGCCATCCAAATTGGTTATTGCAGCTTTAATGAAGTGATTGTTTTTAAAGATGGACGCTTCCTCTCACTGCGCTGCCATCTTGTTAACGGCGTGACATGAGAGGGGTGAGGTATTTCAAAAAAGTATTGTCAGCACCAATAATCAGAATTTCCTTGTCGCAACCCAACTTCGGTTACTTTAAAGGCGCACGCTACAGTTTTTTACTCTCCTGCATAATGTCTTCTGTGTCTCTGGAGCAATTATTAGTGGTAGCATCATGGGAAATGTAGGATCTATTATAGACTATTAATCAAAACTGCATGTTGCTGTCTCCCACAACAGTTTTGAGCATTCTTTTTGAAAGTGCACTGAATAACTGGGGTGCGCCTTTAAAATGGATTGATTGATTATAAAATGGTAAGAGGCTGTTTGTTATTTGCACTAACTGCATTTTACAAACACACGGCAGTGATGTCAGCGAACAGATGTGCTTATTTCTGCTCTTGACATAACACCACCTGTCAAAGGACGGCGTGGGAGGAGAGACAAAGATCCGACTGCCTGTCCATGCCCAGTGAATGCTCGGTTGGATCCATTCAGCCAGTGCATCTCCTCTTCTAAGCTGTTTGTTTAACCCCACTCAGTTACAGTGAGCGCTGAGTGGTTGTTATGAATGCGAGGGTTTTCATTGTGAATACTAAGAGCGAGCAGGCACATTCACAGAAGGTACATCGCAGCCACGTCCACATCAACACGGCTCCATTCACCCCACAGAGCCGATTCTTACAGCCTCCTGCGGATTGTGTTCAACTCTCACATTCAGCTCACATTGATTTCCACTCTGACATACAGTCTGAATATGAGAGCCTGATCAATACGGGCTGCATCATATCTGATCCTCAGGACCCATCTCATGCATGTGTGGGGAAAGGGAACCAAGGGGACGCAGAGAAGCAGGGACATGGTGTCGGTCTCAGTCCGCTCTGCTCTCTCTCTGCAGTTCCAGCTGCAGACTGGCTGCAAGGCGACACACACGTGTGATGAGGTGATAGACACGTAGCAAGACACACAGCAGCACCCCTCCAGCTATACCCTGATACCATCACAACTCAGAGCAGGAAATTGTCTCCAAGCAACAAAAGGAGCTGATCACTCATGGACACGTGTCTCACACACATCTTGCACATGCTGCAAAATACAGCAGCTGCCTCCAGAAGTGTTTCCACCCAGTTTCTTAATCCGAGCAGAGCCGACTGACCTTTGACCTGTGACGAAAACTGAGCGGTGTGCCTGGTCTCAAACAGCTGCAGCTCCCTGTTCAGGTCACAAACAGTCAGATCGACGTTCCAGGAGCGCAAACCTGTGGAAGAACGAACAGGAGGGATGATGTTCATCCACAGGAGGGATGATGTTCATCCACAGCCAAACTCTACTGTACATGATGCACAGCAGTTTCACACAAGTACCTGACAGCATCTATATCTTCACAGACTCACCTGACATCTGCGTAAGTATAACGCTTTTATCTGATTAAAGATTTTATATTAATTAAGCGAGGTAAATGATGTTTTTATTTATTTTGGTCTTTAGAATAATTCAGCTTTAACACCACATTATCCTAAATATAGAGTACGGACATTAATAATGACGCTGCAGTCAAATGTCCACATGAGCAAACTACATGAGAGCAATCGTATATTTGTGTTTTAACTTTGAAGGAATCGGTCACAAGTCGTTAAAGTTTGATTTGCACTCAATAAAATATGTATTAGCTCTCTCACACAGTGACCGGTTACAGTACATGACTGGAGGCTGTGAGTGTTTGGCTGCGCCGGGTCTTGTCAGGATGCACTGACTGCACAATATCTGGGGAAATTATGTAACTGTTAAAACAATTATAACACATTCCTCCCACCTTTTTTACAAATATTGAAAGACTAACTGTGGCTTTGTCTAAAAAATGTAACTTTACAGGTGTCCAGCGATGTGGGAGAATTGTTCTGATGCCTACAGAGCTGGACTGTAAGTACGATATTTCTACTTTATATGTCTACTCAGCCATATTTCAGAACAAAATATTCATTTCTCTTAACTTAACTCAGATTCTACACATTTTTAATGCGTTTCATATTCATGCCATAGTTATTCTCTGATATGTGTGAGTCTCAAACACAAATGCACCATGTGCAATTTCACTGTACTTCTTGAATGAGCTTTGTAAAATATATGCATTATTGCGCTATTAAACTACCCTGTGGTGTATGAAGTATCAACATTGACAAACTACAACATTTAAATGCTACTAATATACACTTTACAGGTTAGCGTAAACCTGAGAGGAGCCACTCTGCAGAATGAGTAATTTTACTTTTACTACTTACTTAATTTAGCCTTGAATGCAGGAGTTTTAGCTGTACTGGAGTATTTTAGACTGTAGTATTTTGCACTGTTACTGAAGAAAAGGATAGTTCAGCTAATAAGAAACAGCCAATACAAAACTGAAGCCATATACTCACAATAAGAGACTTTTAAGGATTGTATCATAATGCTTGTTTGCCCTGGAGTGAAACATTTAATAACAAGTGAACAGGACAGCAAGATGCCCCAGGCTGCAGTGTTTGGAGGCTCACGTCTAAACACCGCTTCAGTTTTGCCAGTGATGCCCCGCAGCACCGGGTCCTCTGACCGCTCCTCTGCTGCCTTACCTTGTGTTATCTGCTTCTTAGCAGCGTCAAGGTGATGGCTGGTGGAAATCTCTCCGATCACAATGAGGATGCGATAGTTTCTGTGCTGGGACGCGGCTCCGGCGTGGTGCTGTCCATGATGCTGCACAGGCTCCTTCAGCTCTGCTGGTTCCAATGAGGCGGCTGCTGCGATGGGGATTTCCATGGTAACAGTGCCGCTAGTGGACGCTGAGCCCTTTTCCATCTCCATGACAACTGCATCCGGAGCAAGCACCATGACGGTGCAGGATGAGCTGGAAGGACTGGTGGGTGTGGCCATTTGGATTGGGAATATTTGATTGGATCGCAGGTTATGTGGCTATTTGATGTCACAGCAGATCATTGGACGGAAGAAAAAGAGGGATATGAGAATTGATGGTCATATTTCCTAAATGACACTGCTGAAGCCCACCGTACTGAAGATATTCATGCAATAATGTGAACTATTGACAACACTGTTTGAAAATACACTAAGGTCACGGACAGACTGACATGTTTAAGAGTTTAAAATCATTTATAAAACTATATTGTGCTCTTGTAACATGTGATTAGCTGGGTTATCGGGTGTAATCAGTGCCTCTTACAGTACCCCTCGTGATTTTCTTTTTTTGTTAAGCTCTTCCAGACAAAAGGGGCTGAAAATAATACATTTGCCACACACAAAGGTTCTATTTATATCTGTGTCACTGCAAGTACCAGGCAATGTGCTTTGGTTACTAAACTGACACCTCTTTGTTCCCATCATGAGCAAAACAAGACTTCAGTTGTGCAGAGAGCAACACTGACAGCAAAGGCTCAGCGTCAGCGCAGGATGGAACGTTATTTTAGGCTTCACAAGACGTCTGAAGGAGCCCACACAGAAGCTGCAAGTTGGCATTATGTTGACGACCCTCGGGTAATTTAACTTGAGGAAAAACTACACATTTCAAATCCTGGCCATAAAATTGGGTCCAGTGACCTTTATCGGGTACCAGTGGAGTGTTTTGACCCAGTGTTGGTGGGTTCTGTGATATTTTGGATGCTGCAGCCAACAAATCTCATAAAAGGATCTAAATCAGCCAACTGGTACTTACATTATCTGCATTATCTGTGAAGTCAGTGCCTGATATTTCCTCTTTTTCTGTGCTGTAGAGCTCTGCTGTTGTCTTGAAAGTATTAAATACACACACCAACACCATGGGTCTCTGTCATATCAGAGATGTGTGGATTTAATGATCATTTCCTCGACTGCAGTTTGTGGTGCGGCTGAGCTGCATGGTGTTATAATAGGAGACGTCTCTGGTGCTCAGCCTACCCTGGTTCATTAAAAGGGTGGGCAAAGGAATATGAACACCTATGCATATGCAATACATTTCAGCAGTGCTGCAAATGAAATCCTCTAATATGATCATCACCACCTCTCTGAAGCGGCGTCACTGTCATCTTATACTGGAATAAAAGAGGATTCATTCCAGTATAAGGCTGCATTCAGCTGTGTGTGCCTGAACTGGCAGTTGGTACCTCTGTGATTAGTTCAAAATGCAACTGTGTGCTGTTGTTGTGGCAGTGACATCTCCCGAGGTGGTGATGGATCACTGTGGGGTTTAATTTGACTCTTCTCAGTCTAGATCGCTCCTCAGGAAGATGTGTGTGCCCGGGAGTGAGTCAGCACTCCGGTCTCGGACACTCCAGAGTGTCTGCTGGCCTCTGCTGGGAGGAAGCTGAGCTACAGGAACACTTTTTTTAAAAAAATCCCCAATACATTTGCACCCTTTGCAAGCCAAAAACCCATTTACAGATCATTTCAATCATTTTAAACAAATTTGACTGCAAACAAAATCAAATTATTGTAGGAATTACGAAGAAATATGACTGTAGACCATAGATGATTGATGTCACATGCCATAAATGTAGCTGTAAATGTAATAAAGTGCAAAAATGCAGTTTCCTTTTACTGAATATTACAAACAATATGCTTAATGTGAAAGTCATCACCAGTCTGAACTCACATGATTACAATATAAATATATATATATATATTATCGAGTCTGTCTTAATTCATCATTTCTTTGTCTTCCACAGTAACATCTCAATATTCCAGTACAACATAGGGAGTGGGTTTGAATTTCGACTATTGCACCTGCATCTGATTCCACGCTCATTAACCCCAAATTAACTTGGCATAAATATCCAATTATGGATTTAACAAAAGTGTACCACCCATTATAAATGAGACAACCGAATAAACCACTTTTACTAAATTAATCTATTCTATTACATGTAAACATGAAAACGCATGAACTTTTCATTTTGTCTGTGTTATTATAAAAAGTTATTTTGGAACTACTACAGCCGAAGGAAAGCTTCCTTTTTGCGTTTTTTGGTTTTTTAAAATAATAAATGTAATCCTGATGAGCAGCCGCGTGTGACTCCGGGGGAAATGAGCATGGCATCTACATTAAAAAATGCCTTTGCATCTTTACGTGCCATGCGTGTGTATTCCACACCCTGACTCTCAGCAAAACAGAGGCAAGGAGGGACCGAGCGATGTTGGACGCGTTATTATTGCAACCAACGGGACAGTGAAACAAATTGGAAAAACCCAAGAGCTGACGTATTGATTTCTAAGGTAAACCTCTTTATGTTTGTTCATGCATTGCGGTGAAATGACAGTAAACGGGGACGGGATCGGGGCGCGTAGCGGCATATGCTTCCAGTGTGCGTTTCGGTGTCTGTCAGCTCCAGCAGAGGTGGCTAAGATTAGACATTTTGGGTAGTGGCTGCGCATTTCTTAATGTGGGTGTCAGCCCGACCTGCAGAAATGACGACGTAACGCTGAACTTTGCGGTGCCAGCCGGTAAGGGTTGGCTGCAGGATGCTGGTGCTCACCTCCATCCAGCTGGGGCTGACAAATTATATTTCCTTATCTTTTGTTGTCATGCAGAGAGCCGCTGTGAGCTGCATATCTGCTCATTTAGCAGGTCTTCATTATTGCATTGTTCCCAAGCAGGATGTCTCCACCTCAGTGTTCCCATACTGAATAGATGGGCAGTGAGATCCCTGCTGTTGCTGCTGCTGCTGCTGCTGCCTCCCTGTAAATCAGAGCTGCAGCCGGGCCCATGGATGCTGTCTGGCAGGATGCACCTTCAGCTGACTTGGAGCAGAACTGAGAGAGACCCCAAAGCTTTAAACACACACGCACACACAAATACAGATGAGCATCTGTGTGCTGTCTATTAAATTTGGATTTTGCAGTAAGCTGCAGAGAACTGCGACTTCTTAGAAAAAAGAAAGTTGTAGTCTGTCTGTAGGGGATTCAGATGACCTAAAGATGCTTGATGGTGACTGATCTCTTGTGGTATCATCATTTGATACCTAAAGCACCCTTCAAAAGCCCATCCAACATGTATTCATTTGGCGCTCTAGGTCTATAATGGTAAGTTCAAAGCTTGTGTGCTCATGATGACTCTTGTTCAGGGTCTTCTAGACTCTTCAAGATGTTTCTGAGGTGAATCCAGCGAAGGTCAGGTCCGACAAAGGGTCAGTGTGACTTAGTTCAGCCAGGTTTGGGTTTCTTGCTGTGTAACAACTCACTTTTCCATCAGCTCCAATCAGTTCAGTGATTGCTGCTTTGTACTTTCACCGCCAGTTTCTCTGTGATCTGCATTTGCATAGGCTGCGTTTTACAGGAAATGTGGTGTCTCCATGGAAACTGAGGCTGTCAAGTGATGATGACAAAGTGATGTTAATATTTGAAAGGCTGCTTGTACTGAGATTTATATCTGTGATGAATATCCGACTCTCTAGAAGAGAAAAAGATGATATTGTGCTTCCATGGTGAAGGGTGGATGAGTAGGTAGACCTGCTCTAACCTGTTTCTGTTCTTCAAACATTTCAGGCAATGGCTAAGATGCACAACACATATATAAACCTTGATGCGTGAGAGTGTGTTCCAAGTTTCTCTCTCTGTAAAGATGACACTTTAAAACTTGATTTGGTGATGATAAAAAACTGAAATCAGATTACAGAAGAAATGGACAGCAGGGAGAGATGTAGACAAACTAGACAGACTCTTAGCCGAGGGAAAAGATTGGGATTGTTAACCTATATTTCATTTTGCTGGCGTCCCCTGAAAGCCCCTCAAGGACTTCTGAAGGTCTCCGAGATCCCAGTGTGGGATGCAGTGGCCTAGATTTATCTCTTTCACACAATTAATCTTCACAGAGTACAACTCCACAAGTATAACTTGTAAAATTTTGAAGGACCATTTAAAATGAGGAAAATATACAATTAAAAGCTATAAATGATGACACATTGAATGATGAAAATGAAATGACAGTGGCAATGTATTGCTATTTGTTTAAACTAAAAAAAAAACCCAACCCCAAATATTAGAAAATACAAAAAAACTAAACCTTTTAGAAAATGTGTCAACATACAAAATTCAACATTCATATCAAATAATGTCAATACTATATCAATAGGTAATAAAAGAAGAATAAAATAAAAATAATAATAGAAATGTAAGAAATAATTGTAAAGACTTGTAAATACATTTAAATAATCCTACCAGCAATAAACCAGGGTTTCTCAAAGACTGACCTGGGAAAAGGTATCTGTTTAGTTGTTTACTTGCTTAGGTTGGCTTAAGTACTGGATACTTATGGGATTATGATCATGTTATTTGATTCAATAGACACAGTCGTGCCAATATATCAAAATATTGCTCATTGTCATAACTTCACTCTACTCTCCCAATACAAAAAAGGCTGTTCTATTAGTGTCTGACACTGAATAATACCTAATGAATGATCTCTGTACCACTGTGGCTACTGTATGTGATGTGCTTCCGGTGCCTAATGTAATAGCTAATGTAATATTGTGCCTGAAACCAGGCTAACTGGAGCCCCCACTTTAAAAAAAAAAACTCCGTCTTAAACTTATCAGCGTGTGACGTCATCATGCGAACTGGACCAATGAAATCACTCCTAGCGACTTTTGCCGCGAGGAGCGGAGCTCTGTTGAGGTGGGTGGGTGTGTGTCTGCGTTCACTGGGGAAAATAAGCACTCGCTAGAAATATGAATATATGAATTAATATGTTTTAAGTCTTTAGCTGTGATTTGACACGACTCCGGGCGCGCGCCGAGGTCACTTCGGGGCGCTGCTGTTTAGTGGGCAGCAACTACACGCTTTGTTGTTGGGCGGAGCGTGAGCTAGCTACTAGCCTTTACCCGGAGCTAACATTCTAACACCGGCTAGTCCCAGGTAACAATAGCCAGCAGTAGACTCACATGCTGGCCTTCGCTGTTTTGCTGCTGCTTGGCTAGCTACCGGCAGCCCGTCTCCTGTCCTCGGCTTGACCTCATGGATCCCGGTGGAAGTGAACTGGACTCCAGCCTGCCTCAGCCCGAGAACCCGTGTTTGATCGTGGAAGACTCCCAGCCGGACAGTGTCGCTCTGGAGGACGACCCTGAGAGCAGCTACCGTGCTCTGTTGGCCCGCCGCCTATCCAGCCTGCAGCCCACCTCCCGCAGCCCGGTTCTGGTAAGCTACAAACTGATCTCAGAGCTGATCGTGCCAACATCACGGACTAGTTTCAATTTCTGTTGATGATCGTGACCCGGGTTTAGCACTGTTGAGGAATTTCACGAGGTGTAGGGGGCATAACAAGACAAGAAACTGCTCTGAAGGTGTCAGCAGTGAAAGGTATTTCAAGATAAAGATGTTTAAACTTTATATTATTTGGTGTAGCTTTCTCTACAGCAGTGAATCGAGTGGGAGTTTCAAGTAGCACATAATAGAAATATCCAAGTGAAGTATAAGATCCTCTGAATTGTAATTAAGTGTGTGAAAGTGCTGCAGTTGTGCTCTGGACAGCCAGCTTGTTGACTACCTGTCCACAGATGGCACCATTTCACAGACAACCACTTCTTCTTACTGTGGCTGACAGGTCATGGGTTTATCACAAGTTCAGCATGTACACGTTGGACCCTGGAGCTGAGACAGTGGCCCTCTATGAACATTCAATCCACGCAGAGAGAGCCGAGGTGGCCTGCTGCTCAGAGCGTCTTGCTGCGAAATGACAGTGTTTGCTCCAGATGGCCAGATCCTGCAGCCGTATCTGAATCTTTGAGATTTCTTCCCTCCTGTGAGCGAGGAAGCAGAGAGGTTAAGATGTACTCTTTCCAAACAGGGTTTATCTTTTCGCTCTCAATTCATTTTTAAGTTTAAACTTATTTTCCATCAGTATGACAAAAGTTTAGAGTGGCGTGAAAGCATTCAGACATTCCTTTATACCAACTAGCAGCTGAATGGTTTGAATAGGTTTATGTAGTGGACAAGCTGCCCCCTCTTATTTGTGTTGCTTTGTGAAACTAGTGAAGGGTTTTCCTTTCCTTCTCCAGGAGCTGATATCTTCTCCACCTGGAAGTAGAAGTTCTCAGACTGAAAGCCAATCAGAAGGCTCCCAGAGCAACAATCAGGCTGAACCAGGTCAGTACCTCTCTAACAACAAGGATATTGCATGTGCGCATATATATATATATATATATATGTGTATGTATGTATGTATGTATGTATGTGTATTAGTTATCCTGTATCAGAACAGTTCTTTCTTTATTCAGGTATTCTCATGGCAGCCAACCCCAGTTCAGGATTCCAAGAGGACAGCCAAGTTATAAACGTCTGCCCTCCTCCAAACAAGAAGAAGTATGTGTGGACCAGATATTTCTGCTGACTGATGATGACTCAGGGTTAGATGGTGACAGATTGTTTGGACTCTTGTTTTCTGTTGTCAGGTGTGCGCCGGAGGACTCTGATATGGAATCTGGAGCTGATTCTACGACGCACTGCATTCAGTCTGAGGGTAGGAGCTCTTCTCTCCCCACAGGAGGGATGACGTCCACGTTCATTATTGTCCTTTTTAAGAATGAAATATTACCTTGTGTGATTCAGTACAGTGACATCAGTTTGTCTGTGTTTCAGAGGGAACCTCTCAGTTTGGTTTTCTCGAGCTCTCTCAGAGTCAGGATCTGCGCGGTGAAGCGGTGAACAGTCAGGAGGAAGAGGGAGACATCGTACCCCAGCCAGACAGCGAGAGACGCACCAAATTAGGTATTAAGGCATTTATTTATAGATGCCTTTTGTATTTCATTGTTATTTAGGCCTCTAATCTCCTTTGAATCGATCCAGAGAACATGACCCGCGCATCTCAAATTTCAACATTTAAAGGCTGAAGTCGGGCCTGCTGCCTGGCTGATTTAGCAAATTCAATTTAAATCTCCTGATGAGTGTCAAATAAGAGAAACATCCTGGAGGAATGAATTAATAACACTGCTGATGCCTCCACACACGACCCTGCAGGCCACTGAATGGTTTGAAACTGACGTTTGATTATTCCTCCTAAAACACACACACACACACACACACACACACACACACACACACACACACACAGGGGTTTGAACCATTATAACATCAGAATACCTATTTTTGTCCATTATGTCCACCGGGCACTCACACCAAGAGATTCATTAGCAGCAGCAGCAGCAGGCACTCAGCTCGCTGCCTGCTCGCTGCCAGCCTTCTGGCAGTCAATCACAGGGGGTGGGTCATTGAATCAGCGCTGCAGTCATCAGGACAGACTGTGACAAGAAGCTCTGCAGATGCACTGAAGGCTTGTGGCGCAAAAACATCTTCGTAAGGGAATAAAGAGGGTTAACAACGTTTGTACCTGCTCCAGGACTCCAGGATCGCCTGGAGGTCCAATTATGTACACGTGTAAAACTCCACCTGCATGCATATGGCATCTACCTCACTGCGTCCAAACAGCGAGCCAGCTGCATGAATTTCATTTAGTGGAAGAGAAAGAAGCCGCGTGGAGTCCGATCCTGTGAGTAGGGTCGGTGGGAGCCAAACGCTCAACACATTCACACATTTCCAATGCACTGCTGGTAGACGTAGTTGTCATAATGGAGCACCCAACTGCCATCGCACCACAGTTCAGGTTGTTTGTACCGACTGCAGGCTCCTCACTGCTCAGACCGCTGTTTGGTCTCTGAGCCGTAGCTCCTCTTGTTTGTTCTCGGCTCAAATTAGAGGCCCATGGTGACAGTGTGGAAACACAAATCGGCAAGCGGTCACAGAAAAGCTGGTAGCACAGATCCTGATGGTGATCATGTGTGGTTTCACTGTACACTGAGCCACAAAGTTTATCGCTCGCATCTGCTGCCTTGGCATTATCGTGCCATGCTGCGTTCAGTAGCTGCAGGCACAGTTCTGGGAATTTCTGATTGCTGCTTGTATTTAGTACCTGATCAGAGCAGACAGGACAATGGTTTACAGAGCCAGTCTGACAAATATCTTCTTTTCATCAGCAGCAGAGCAGAACACCAGCCAAAGGACGTCAGAGAGTCAGGACAACAAGGCAGTGAGGTACAGTTTGAATCCGGCAGTCATCAGCGTGCACATACTGCTCTGCTGTGAGCTCTGATTCCCGTTTTTCTCCTTTTCCAGATCGGAGGTGAGCTCCAGCAGCTCGCTGGAGGAGTCTCCGGGTCAGTCGGGCAGGCAGCTGAGCGTGCAGGTGCTGCTGCACTCACAGGGCCTCCAGGCCTCTGACGAGGAGGACCATGAGATCCTGTCCTCGCAGGAGGACCTGTTTGATGCTGACAAGACAGGTAAAAAACAAGCCTTTGCAGCCAGAGGTGATGCTAAAACAGAAAGTCCTGGCTATTTTAAAAAATAGATACACATAATGGCAACCAGTGGCCTCTAGTTGACAGAAAAGCACATTCAAAAGTCTAAAACTAAACAGTTGCTCAATGAAAACCTCATATCTTTATATTATAAAGATACATCCGGGTTATCGATGGCTTCTACTTTACAGCCAGCTACAGTCATGCATGTCAAATAGCAGCTACTTAGAACAAGTTAAGAATGCCTCCTGTGTTTCAGGCGCTGCAGTAGACAGCACAGTGTCTGAGCCGGAGCAGCAGGGTCACCCCACCCCAACACCGGCCCACACCCTGCGACTGCTGCACCTGTCAGGACAGGGAACACTGGTGCAGGAAAGTCTGTCACAGTAAGTCCCAAGTGTCTGTGGTACAGCGTTAACCTGGACGGAATCAGTGGTTACCTGACTCTCTGCTCTGTTTGCCTTTCTTTTCTAGGAGCTCTGTTGACTATGTCGCCCCCACCCCAGACAACTTCGCCCACACCCCTTTAATTGTTCCCAGCTCACCCACTGAACCGGAAAATGAGAACGGTGAGCGGCTTAATCTGCCTGAAGTGACTGAATTTTAAATTGAGAGAAAGTCAGCTGGTCAGAAGTGCTGAAACTCGTTTGCTCTGGCAGGTGCTGATGAACCGATGGATACTTCACTGCCCCCCGAGGACCGGGCAGGGGACAAGGACGAGCCAATGGACACAGAGGCTGCCTCCAAGCCGCAACCGTCCGCCTCTACCCCTCTATCCCAGAATTCCCCTGGTTTTGTGTTGGATCGAACTCTCTCTTTACCCTCCCAGCCTGAGTTCTCTCATGTACGTACTTGTACTTGATAGTTGTAGCACTGCGGCACACTGCTTTAAGACTGATATCCACCAAATTCAAATGGAAACAAACCTTTGACGTGTCCATTGTGCAGCGATTGTGATGATGCAATCTCAGTTAAGTGTAAAACTTTGACGCCGGTGCATTAACACAGGAAATGTTTCTGCATCACATACAGAAAAAACAGTTAAGTTGATGCATATCTGGACCATATGCACAGACAGCGACATGAAGTAAAGTAACATTTTAAGTCATTTATCAAGGGAAAGTGCTAACTCATCAATATTTCTTTAATTTTGCACCGTTGATCATCATTTTTTGCAATTTTTAAAATATGTTCAGGCAAACAGTGTAAAGTAAAACCGCCTGCAGGATGATCGATCATGAAACTTATCCTGAGTCCCAGCGTTAACTCAGGATATTCCCTGTGTGTGTGTTTTCTCAGGACGTGTTCGTCCCCACGCAGAGCCAGGAGGCACCACAGCAGTCAGACGGGAAGACGACATCGTTGCCTTGTGAGACACAGTCTCAGCGTCTAGAGTCAGAACCTTCCGCTTTGCCTTTGCAGCTCTCTATGAACACGGAGAGCAGCAGCGCAGCTCTGCAGCCTTCACAGCATACGGAGGAGGACAGCCAGGCCACGCAGATAGAGGAGCTGGACGGGCCGCCTAGTGTCGACACCAGCGACTCCGTGATTTCACGCCGTGACCAAAAGAGCGAGAGCAACGGCATCCCATCAGAGTCACAAACTGTCACTAGTTTCAAAGCCTCCACCACTGCTGAAGCCGCAAATCATCACTGCGATAGTGCCAAGAACGAGCAGCCCAATTGCAATCTGTCGCAGAAATTTGACGCGCACAAAAAGACTTCTCTGAATGTACAAAACCCGAATGTAACAGACACAACCAGTGACAGCAAAGAGGCGGGCTCTGCTGATGTGGTGTCCTGCTCTCAACCAAAGTTTGACTGCCCCGATCTGACTGTCAACAGCTGCGTGCAGGAGACTCCCTCAGACATTACACCCTGCACTGTGCCCTCTCAGTCTATGATTGGCCTGGCATCTGTTGTGGACGCAGTGAAGAGTCGTGTAGATTTAAGAGACGGAGGAGGAACCGCAAAGAGTCCGCCTGTAGAGTCATCGTCACAGAAGTGTGGAGCTGTTAACAGTCAAACAAGCAAAGACATGATGGATGAGCAGGAGCAGGGTGAGGCAGAGGGGGAAGAGGTGCTGATGGAGGAGGAGAGCACAGTGGGGGGCGTAGCTCTGGTTCTGTCCCAGAGCCAGCTGTTGTCTCCTGAGCCCATGGAGGAGGACAGTGAAGAGGGAGGAGAGGACAGTGTCATCGTTGTAACAGACAGCGAGAGAGACTCCCAGATTCTTCACAAAGACGCGACCCCGCAGTCAAAGACCAACGGCTCCCAGCCAATCAGAGGGAGCGTGTCCGTCTCCACTAACGGCCATGAGTCCCAGCCTCAGGCAAAGAAGGTGCCCGTGGCCTCTGATAGGCTCTCTCAGACTGAGAAGGCGGGTCCTGAACCAGAGGGGCTCAAAGACAAGAGTCTGAGTGACAGCTCGGGAGGTAAGCTCAGCGCAGAGCTGCTGCGTCTCACAGTCAGCAAAGTGTTATCACTGTCGTTCTGTCCTGTTTAGTTATCCAGGATTTAATGTTATTAAATCGATCTGATCTGATTCCAGTTATGTTTCTCTGTCACAGAGATATCCTTCCACTTCACGCTTCCTAAAGAAGGGGAGCTGATCGGTCCTGTTGTCGGTTCCACGCCTCCTCTGATCAACCAGCTGAAGCAGACGCTGAGACACAGCACTCCCATTGGTGGGTCCCTGTGCCAGACAAAGTGGAGACTCACATTAACTTCAGAAATAAACGATGCTGATGCCTGTGCACTGCTTCGCCCTTTCTGCAGAGATCACTTCCTTCTCTGAAAAGTCAGACGTGGTGGGCGACGTGTCCGCAGATGTGGCGATGGCAGCCAGTGCCATCGTGTCGGGGGACAGCGGGGAGGACACGGCGGACAAGGGGGACGGGAAGCTGAGTTTGAGGATGAAGCTGGTGACGCCTGTTGAAGAGGGCAGCTCAGAGCGCTTCAGCCTGCAGAGTAAGAGCCGTTCCCAAGGGAAGCAAGGGAAGAACACTGCACCCAGGCATTTTCATGTAGCCGCTCCGAGCTTCTAGTTTAAAATCTCTTTCCAGGAAGGAGCCAGAGTCTTGACCATTGCTCCTTTATTAGGCAATCAGACACACACTAAATGGGGTGGGACTTGTCACCCTGGTAACCAAGACAATGGAAGTCAATCTTGTTATGGCTGTGTCTGTTTAACCTGAGCTTTATGTCAGGAAGCTAAAATAACAGAAACACAAAGACCTGAGGAGGAACAGCCTCTAAGGCTTGCCGTCCTGTATGGTGGCACTAGTTTCTCCGTCCTCTCCTCTGCATGTTTGACCGAGGGGGCGAAGAAAAAGGAGAAAAGCGATATATCCTCCTGCTCTGCTGACAGAAACAGAACCGACGCGCAGCACTTTCTTTTTTCTCTCACTGCACGCGCCGTTTTAAGCCACAGAAGAATGTTTTATGGACCCTAACTACGTGGTATCCATGGCGACAGTGCATGCCCTCATCAGTCTCTCTGTAATACATTTCTTTTCCCAGAACCAGCACTATCAGAAGAGGATGGATCTGGGGTCAAGGTTACCACTGTTGCCAAAGCTGTAACCAGGTAACCTGGAACTCTCTTTATGCACATCATCTGAATTCATCATAATTCACAGCTCCTCTTGTTGCTAATGTAGGGTTTATAATGTTATGTCTTAACTTCCCTTCAGTTTTATTAACTAGTTATTAAACCGTGTTGCAAGGAGTTTGTGTGCTGGTTGGATAAATGAGAGTGTAACACCGGTGTCTCGTGCTCCAGCAGCCCGTCAGTGTTCACTCGTGTCAGGCAGGTGCACAGGCAGCAGGATCCAGAGGAGGACACCGCACCTGTCAGGTAAGCACATGCACGGTTACAGTGCAGGACGTGCATCTGTCTGTGTTACGGACTCTGACAGAGCAGGACATGCAGGCGAATAGGAGTTGTGAAAAGCTAAAAGCATTTTCTGCCCTGTTGCTAGTTTTAATCCTGCCCAACAGCGCGCACACACACACACACACACACACACACACACACACACACACACACACACACACACACACACACACACACACACACACACACACACACACCTGGCCTTGGGGGACTGAATGCAATACATAGACATTAACCTACCAAGGGAAATAGCCTGGCAGTGTTGTTCCACTTCTGTTAGCTTTGCAGCCTAAATATGTAACACCACCACGTGTAGGATTTGAATCATTCGGACTATGGCGACCTGTGATGAAGTTTTCAGCAGAGGCTTCGTTTTATCTGATCATTTGTAATTTACGTCGTCTCTGTGTGGGAACTGTTCAGATGGCTTTGTCTGACCTGCAGGAGCCGCACACGGCTGTTTGACCTGGGGAGGTATGAATAGCTTCCCCCGTTGTAATGTGTTTTAGTAGACAGAAATAGGACTTTGGTCACTGCTGTGTGTGTGTGTGTGTGTGTGTGTGAGAGTGTGAGACCTACTTCAGTGTGTAAGTCAGATGGATGGTTATTTTCTGCATATTCTCTCGCGACTCGGGGGACGGTGAGGTGTGGCTTTGTCCTGCCGCTCTGACAAAGTGAGGTCGTTTTGCAGAGTCTCTGCTGCAGGTGAACGGTTTACAGAGCGGTGCTGTTTCAGAGTCGCCACCGATCCCGTCAGGTTAACCAGATATATGAAATCTAGATCTGCTGTTCCTGTCTGGGGGCTGCTATGACATGCACTTGCACATGCTGAGACTGTGAGCCTCCTGATCAGCCTGGCTGCTGGCACTGAGAACAACAACAACAACAATACGATAAAGAGCTCTTGTATTGCTAACGCCAGGTGTTCACGTTCTACCTTTGGGCCATCTTTGCAGAGGGGAGCTGTTCGCGTCTCCGCAGAGGAGCTCTCAGGCGTCCTCACTGGGTTGCAACAGCCTCCCTAACAGCCAATCAGAGCCTTCGCAACAGGAAGTGTTGGCAGCAGCGCAGGAGACCCGTAAGGATCCTCCCAGCGCTGTTGAGCAGTCGGAGGACAGGCGAGGGCCGCCTGGAACTCCAGAGTCGCCCACTCTGCTCAGGACGGATGCCAGGCGGGGGGTTTCCCAGCAGGCCTCTGACATCATCACCTCCAGTCCGTCCAACAAGGTTAGTGACTTATTATTCAGATGGTGTGCTCGCCACGGCACAAAGGGTGATGCATGATGCTGATGCTGGTTCTGATGGTGTTTGATGTGGCACAGCACCCTCTTTACCTGGATCACACTGAATGTGACTGTCCTTCTTATGTAATGATGTGAGCTCAGTAATTCATTTTTACTGTTAACACATTTAGACTTTTTGCTGCTGGACGACAACATGCTAGATCTCCTTCATGTTTAATTCAAGGAAACACTGCAAATGTTGTTCTGTTGATTTGGAATTTTAACTTAGCTCATCTCTAAAAAGGCCGAGTCTCAGGCTGACTTGGTCTTCTTCGGAATGGCCTGCTGCTTAAATAAACAGCTCAGTGTTTGTTCAGTGTTTAGATTTTTTTGTTTTGGAGGCTAAGTCAGTGCTGCCGGGTGGCGTTGAGGCGTCTGAAGACATGCGACGGTGCAGTTGATCGCTCTGTCCTGTGTGTCTCAGCTCCGCCAGCGGACGGTCTCCCAGCAGACCAGCTTCGATGTGCCGGGGCTGCGCTCCCCAGCTGGCAGGGTACGGAGATTCAGCTGCATGTGGAGAGAGGGAAACTACGCCCGTGTCTGTGATCACTGTCCGTTTGACTCTCCCGCATTCTGTCTTAAAGGGTGAGCGAGAGTCTCCGTCCTACAGAAGAACCGCAGGCCCCTCCCACCGCAGACATGTGCGCACCATCCAGGAAGTGCGAACCACCATCACGCGGATCATCACAGACATTTATTATGAGGACGGCAAAGAGGTGGAGCGCAAAGTCTCAGAGGTAACCAGCAGATAGCTAACAGCAAAGCTGGCACAGCTAGGTAAAGTAAAGAGATGAGTCTGTGGCTTAGAAACCTTTGCTGGCTTCCCTGATGTCCCCAGGCGGTCGGCTTCAGCTTTGGGCTGTAATTGGAAAAAGGCCGGATCAACTGATTTTCTGTTGGCTGATGCTGTTGCCCACCAATAAACCAGCAACACTGTTGTGAAGGAAAACAGTGAACGGGAGAGTTTGCGATGCAGCTTGGTTCCAGCCCATGAAGGGCTTTGTATACAAGAAGGAGGCCCATCACATCACTTGTAAACATTAGAGGAGGCCGGTGCGGAGCTTTGGACTAACTGCACTAAGGATTTGTTTTGGGAGAACAGTGAAACATATGTTAAACTGTGGAAACATGACATTTGTTTCACCTTTTTAATCTGAAGCTTAGGTCTGAATCACTGAAAACACAGAGACTTCCTCCAGATTATTACACAGCAGTCTCTGCCTCTAGGATTTCAGTCTTGTCCTTGTTGCTTATTAATGGCTGATAAACAGATTTAACAGCAGTGATTGTAAAGTGGATGGATGATAAGCAGCATTCAGATTCAGCAGCAGTTGGAAATCCACATATTTAATATCTGTTTGACTTTACTACCCCAGGAGAGCGAGGAGCCAGTGGTGGACTGTCAGGTGCTGGACAGCGACATCTCCCCGTGCCGCACCGGCAGCAGCTCCGTGACCTCCGGCGACCTGGGTGACATCAGCTCTCTGTCTTCCAAGGCGTCCAGCCTGCAGCACAGCTCCGGAGGCACCACCAGCAGCAGCATCGGCCTCACCAGGCCGGACTTCATCATGCCGCCCAGCCGAGGGGCCAAGTCCATCAGGTACCGCCCTCAGCCACGCGGCAGCCAATCGAATTCTCACTTTCTCTTCAGTGCTGTCAATGTAGTCTCTCTGCTTTACCTGACTGTACTAGCTGCATGCTGTTTCCTGTGTCACTCCTTCACCTTCTTCTTCTTCTCTGACTTTCTAACACTTAATGTCTCGGTGAGTCACTGATCCCTGCCTGCCTCAGGTACAAGTTGCACACAGCAGGGTGGCAAATTAGCAGCAGGCACCAGCTGAGCAGAGCTACTGAGTGGCTGGTGAACGTGAACATGTGTCCGTCTGGTAGATGTTCACTTTTTAAAAAGTTGATTTCCCACCCTGCTCAGAGGCATCGGTCTGGGGTCTCGCGACACCCCTCACTCAGTGGGGTGCTTTTGACTTTAGCCGGGGCCTCAGATCAGTGCCTGTGCAACCTGACCGGCTCCATCCGTCCCCTCTGTGTGTCTGCAGTCCCAGGAGGGGAGGCGGGCATCAACAGAGGGGTCACAGGGGTCACAGGGCAGGGTCAGTGGTCACAGTGGGCAGAGGCTACAGCACGCTGGGGTCCCGGGCCCACGTCCCGCTGAGCCCCAGAGGAAGGGCTAGAAGGGGCCGACCCCCGTCCCGCTCCTCCCTGTCCAGGTGAGTCCTCTCTGAGGCTCGCCCGCAGACGAAGCAACAGGCGAACTGCATGAAGCAACACAACCTACACTTCTTCTCTGTTCACTAATCTTCTACCTAACCTCACTCAGAGCTGCAACTAATCATTCATGCACGTAGTGATTCACTTGTTTGTTTCGTCAGTTATTCAGTAAATCAAGTGGACTTTTCCTTCGCTCTGTCATGAACTGATGAAAACTGTCTGTCAGGGATTCGATGTTTGATTTGAATGAATGCTGACACATCAGACGCCATTTTCATAGATAAAAGCAAAAGAGTGGGAACGTGTTTTATTTGCACCAGCTCTGCTCCTCGTCACAGTTTAATCTCAGAGCACTGGGCTCGCACCGTCCTCGTAACATCCAGCAGGTGTCAGGCATGTTTTCTGCCAGTGATGGTGTGTGAACGCGTGAAGCTTAGCTGAAGGGTGTTTACAGAGTGCATTAACAGACTGAGCACAGACAGAGCTCTGACTGCCAAACCTACTCCTACTAAGTCCAGTCCACTCTCCAGTTCAGATGCTGCAGACTGACCTGGATGTAATTATGTAGTAAATATAGACCATAAAGACATATTCCAGTAATGATATGATTCCTGGAACTCTAATCTAATTACCGTCCGAGCTTGACTGGATAGACTTTCAGGAAATTGTGACTGTTTACAGCAGGAAGCCTTTGAATCTGCCTCAGATGTTGTCTGAACGGACTGTTCCTCTCTCCAAGGGGAGGTCGTATTGGCTCGCTGCAGAGGCTCGACGCTCACGGCCAGCCACAGTCCTCCTCAGAGGATGAGCCCTACGGCCGCATGCTCCCCCCACGCCTCCCCGCCAGCCCCACCGACGGCGACCTCCCAAGCCACTCCGACTCCCTCAGGTCATCATCGGAGGAGGCGAGCTTGGCCGGGAGCAGCTTCGTCGGCCTGCGGGTGGTGGCCAAGTGGTCGTCCAACGGCTACTTCTACTCGGGCCGCATCATCAAAGATGCCGGCGAGGGAAGATTCCGCCTGCGGTTCGATGACGGCTACGAGTGCGAGGTGGCGGGGAAGGATATCCTGCTGTGTGATCCCATCCCCCTGGAGACGGAGGTCACCGCTCTGCTGGAGGACGAGTACTTCAGCATAGGTGAGGGAGAGGAGTTAGAGAGTGAAGGACGCAGGCTGGGAAGTTTATCAGCGTTACTGATGGGCACAGCACCTGTCCTGCCATGATAACTAATGTAACTGATAATCTACCCATAATCCATCTGCAGCAGCTGCTGCTTTGAGTTTGGATTCAGCAGCTGTTTCAGTTCAGAAGCAATGGAGTGTTTGTAGAACCCGCCCAGCTCTGAGTCATGATGTCAGTAAGACACGAAGCTTCATGTTGAGCATCACACCGGATGCATTAAGACTTTTCTGTGGTGTGTGTGTGTGTGTGTGTGTGTGTGTGTGTGTGTGTGTGTGTGTGTGTGTGTGTGTGTGTGTGTGTGTGTGTGTGTGCGTGTACAGGTGTTGTCAGGGGGCATAAAACAGAGGGGCAGGAGCTGTTCTACAGCGTGGAGAAGGACGGCCAGAGGCAGTGGTACAACAGGACAGCCATCATCCTGTCTCTGGAGCAGGGGAACAAGCTGAGGGAGCAGCACAGCCTGGGGCCGTACGAGCCCTCCACTCCCCTGGCCAAGGCCTCCGACATCAGCCTGGGTAACACAGACGCACGGGTTTTAACCCCTGTGCTTCTGAAAGCGTCCTGTTCCATTTGTATTTTGTTTCATCAGCCACGTCTTCACGTAGCACGCTGGACCGACCCCAGAACTCAAACCCCCATGGCTCTCTGAGGCACACACCTGCAGCGAGTGACCTCATCGTTATACTTTGTAGTTAGATTTAGCAGTAAATGGGATCATATCTCAGACTCTTCATGCTTTCATAAGCCCAAACTTGCAAAGTGAAGTGATGTGGTCTCTGGACAAAGGCCCGCTGTTCTTTCTTTCACATGTTTATCACTTTAATATATAAGTACAAAGGCTTTTTTCTCCTAGAACAACCTTAAAAATCTGAAAATCAGTGTTTTTTCACCATCGTAGTTCAAAGTGTGTTTTAATCAGTCAGATCATCACTTTCCAGCGCTCTGCTCTCGGCCTGGAAACATAAAGTGTTGTTGTTATTGTCAGATAACCTGGTGGAGGGGAAGAGGAGGCGCAGAGGAGCCCCCGGGGGTGAGAACACTCCCAACCGCAGCTCCTCCAGCAGCCCCCGGACCCCCGGCCCCTCCGGCAAGAGGAAGCTGATGACCACAGAGGAGGGCAGGACGCCGTCCAAGAGAGGCCGCAGGGGCCCGGGCACCAGAGCCGGTACAGAGACCCGCTCTCCTAAGTGAACGATGGGGGGGGGGGGGGGGTTTCCATGTTTTCCTGTGTTTGTTTGTTTGTTTGTTTGTTTTTTCCAAGTTGTCTTTACCAGAATTTATTTTCTTGAACTGATGTTTTGATTATAGCTCCTTATACATACTCACATAGATTAAACTTCTATGTAATTATAACTCCACTCATTTAGTTTTAGAGCTTTTAGATTAACTAGATTTTAAACATACTGTATTATAACACATCAGCCATACATGCTCATGTGAGCGGACGTTACTGTGGAATATTTAAGGTTTTAATCTTCAGTGTCTGTCAGTATCTCTGCAGGTGTAACTGCACTTTTTAATGGTTTTATTAAACCTGTTGTTTCCATTGTGCTCCGTGGTTCCTCATTTAAAACCTGTTCTGTCTCAACCCCCCTGCGACACTGCAACGGACGCGATGAAGCGATCGTTGTCAGACTTCAGTTGTTGTTCTTTCGCTGTGGACTGACTAACGTTTGTTTTACTGAGCATTTCTGAAACGTGCGGACCTTCGCGTGGTCTGTGTCCACCCTCTGCTGCCCGCCGCTGAGGCTGACCTGGTAATCAATGACACGGTGTCCATGGGTGGAGGGAGGTGTTTTCTTTAAAGTCACTGGTGTCTTGGGTTTTATTTTAACACTGGTTTAAACTGTCGGTGTGGCGCTCCAAAGGTCAGATCAGCCAAATTACAGAACATAAAAGCCTGTGGTTTCAGGTTTTATTAGTCCTGAGCCTCAGCAACGTCCCTCTCAGACAGTGATCAAAGAGCACAGTCAGCAGCTTTAATAAGATCTATTTTAAAATCCCAAACCAGCAGAAATAACCCACAGACTAGCTGCCACTGAAGGTGAGGGAGGATGCGTTGATGTAATTTGGGTGAACAGACCTTTTTAATCAGTCGTTTCACTGTCATTCCCACTCATGACAGTCTCCTGCTGTAACGCGTGTCCCTGTCCTCAGGTCAGCGGGTGGGTGTGTGCAACACCTCTGGCAGCGGCACAGATTTCCCCGGTCGGTCGTGCGACGTGGCAGAGACCCACGGCCCGCTGCCCCAGAACGCGTCTCTCTTCATGGGCTTCGCCTTCATGCTGACGGCCTCGTCCGAGACCGACCGGCTCACCAACAAGCTCAGCGACGACGAAGACGAGGGTGAGGCGGGCGACGACCACGCACGCTAACCAGCGTCCTGTTACGGCTGCGGATGGAAACTTATTTTCAGTTTGTCTTCCCGCAGATTACGTGCAGACAGGGCCGTACAACAAGGCGTACACAGAGTCCCAGCTGCAGGCCGGTGGAGGCTTCATCCTGCCAGACTTCAACGAAGAGCAGGTAGAGCGGCTGAAAACTGGCTCCCGTCTTGTCATTGGTCAGCGGATGTTTTGTTTTATTGCTGGCTGGTCAACGGCTGCAGTTTGACATATGGCGCAGAGCATGATTGGCTGTAATGTACCACGCGGTGCTCCTGTGTGGAAGCACCTGCATTCGTTATGTTTCTCCACTCATTGTCTCAGTCGTTGTTTGTATTTGATTTCATTCAGCGGTCCATGCTCTTTCCTGTGTTTGCTCCCCTCTCCAGTGCAAGGCGGCCTACCAGAGTCTGCTCATCGCGGACCAGCACTGTCGTACAAGGAAGTACCTGCTGTGTTTGGCGAGCGGCGTGCCGTGTGTGTCCCACATCTGGGTGCGAGACTGCTGCAAAGACAACAAGCTGCTCAACTACAGGAACTACCTGCTGCCTGCAGGCGTAGGGCCCAATGACGCTATAGTAGAGTGGTAAGATGAAGGTTATTATGTTCATTATTGGTTTTTTTAAACATGAGATTGTTTGTTTGATCAACATCCATGGGTGTGAGAACTCTGCAGGGCTCACAGTTTATCTGCAGCTCGTGAGCAGGAGTCACTTGTGAAGCGTGACGCTGCCTCTGTGTGAGCGGCGCTCAGAGTGCTCCTGTGAAACGCTCTGCTGGACTGTAAACTAACACGACATCACCTCAATGAATGTGTGCGAACAGAAACGTCCTTCCTGCGTTTCACTGCGTGTGACTCAGACTGTCCACTGTGGGCTGCGTTGTCTGTGTGTGGAGAGGTTAGCATTCGCCTTCTGGCTCCTCCCTCCTGTGATGTCACATCCTCATTCACCGCAACCTGTGAGAAATGCTTATTAAACGGCACTTTGTGCTTTTTGTTTCGATCAGGCATCCCCGCTGCAGCCCGTTCAAGGCTCTACGGGTCCTTCTGGTGTTTGAGAAGCCGCTGGAGCATTGGGCACAGCTGATCGCCATGGGTGGAGGTTCGTCCGTCCGACAGTTCCAGGCAGACAAGGACAGTTCAGGTACAGACGTCCACATCATGCGCACTGTGAGACTCGTGGCACCGGAGCTCTGTCCCTGACAGCTTGTTGTTGCCTCTACCTGCAGACATTCCCGCCGGCAAGTACGACGTCGTGGTGACAGACCATGCCTGTCCGCCACTGGTAGAGGAAAATGCGACATCGCAGGACATCCCACTGGTGTCTCCTGAGTGGTTAATCCAGAGTGTCATCTGTGGGGAGCGCCTGGGTTTCCACAGCAAGCCTCAGTATCGCCATGACTACTCCTCATAATCTCCACATGTGCAAAACGCCTTGGACCATGGTAAATGTTGAGCATTAGTTCTGTTGCATGCCTCTGCTGTATATAACTTTATCCTGTCTGTTTTTATGGGATAATAAATTGTGCCCTTGTTTCATTTTGAACTGATTTTAATTCATTTCCACCACAGAAGACGTTACAAGGCTTTAATGTTTACACTTTATACAAGAACAGTGAGCTTCAGCCAAAGGGTCTGATCACCCAAACGTTTCCGGTCAAGCTTCATGTTTCTCAGATCACCTTGTTATTCTGCATGATCCTCACACCTCACTGACCACTGCAGGACATTGTGTCTCAACTGGTTCTGCTCAAATGTCATTTTCAGCGCTGCTAAGTGCCACAAACACAACCCCATCCACCAAGAATACCACACTGTGGATACCACAAGAGGTGAGAGTGAGGAAATGATTGATTTGGGTGGACTAGCCCTTTAAAGACGACAGCCATGCCACACTAACGCTATTTTAGTTCCGGCCAAAGCAGGGGACAGGACAGAGTGAGAGCTCAGCAGAGATGGACACAGCTCCGAATGGAGATCCTCTGATCTTCTTAAACACTGAAAAGAGAGAAAATGATTTCTGTGGATGAACCTCTCACACATTCTGATCATCGTCCTGTTTTCAGGACCTGAGACACGACAGTCGATCTCTTTAACTGTTGGTACTGTGCGTCCTACCTGCCCAGGGTGCCTCCAGCCTGCGTGTAGTATTTGTTGTAGTCCAGGCGCAGTAACAGCTGAGCCAGATCAGAGTTAATCTGATGGTTCCTCACGCTCGAGAGGATTTTAAACAGCAAAGACGACTGGCGTCTGAAGCCCTGGGGTTCGAACGTAGGATTATTACACTGCACCTGTGCGTTCTTCGGTATATGCACCAATGAGGAGATGAGCAACTCTACCTTGACCAGGATGTCCAGCTGAGCGGTTCCCCTCTCGTCCAGTGACATCACACTCTGACTGACCAATGAGCAGAAGTTATGGCACAGCTCGAGGATCTCGTTCAGACAGTGGAACACCTGAGGACAGAGGCAGTTACTAGGCCTGACACAGTGGGTCTGTTTTAGAGGCCGGGGAGGCTGCAGCGTGACGTGGCGGCAGGACTCATACCGGCTTGAGGAGGATGAAGGACTGTGCGAGCAGGTTACTGAGGAAGTGGTCGTGGGCCAGTCGGATGCTCTCGAAGTCTCTGGTGGAGTTGATCTGCTGGAGAAGCTGAGAGAACTGAGACTCCAGCACGTCCACCTAGAGACAAACAGGAAGTCAGCTCCACTAAGACAACGCTCCAGTCACACCCTGCGTCCATGTGGCGAGGGAACAATAATCAGATTGGATACACGTCTCGACGACTACGTAGAAACACGATGGACGAAACTTAATGTTCATGCTGTTTTCATTTCACAGTTTAAAAGCTCACGAACACACTGAAGTCTGAATAACGACTCTCCCGCAGGTGGATATGTACACGCCCCTCACACCTGAGGCGTATCATTACCTGTAAGTAGTACTGCAGATTGTCGATCAGGAACGCCATGTGGTTGCGGAGCCTCCACTTAATTGCGTCTGTCTGGCTCGACTTGAGGTGCTTCCTCTGCATCTGTAGAGCCCAGCAGTGCTGCAGCTGCGACTGCACTCTCCGCACGCTCAGCAGGTACCTGAACACAACGTTGTACCTGACCACAGACAACAGGAGGAGAGGACGCTCACCAGCCGCGCTAAACAGACAGTTGGATAAATGCTAAATGCTACAACAAGGAGGACGCACTTCTCCAGGACTGCAGGGGTGAAGAGGATGTGCAGCGGCCACTGAACCTTGTAGGTGAGACCGAGGGCTGCCCAACCTGTGGGCGGGACCTCACGAGGGGAGGTGTCTTGTGGAGGGGTGGCTCCATCTCTGGGGCCTGTCGCCTCTACTTAGAAAAAATAAATAAATAAATCAAAAACATAAAATAAGCATCACCTGCTCTGGGATCAGTCAAGATGACAGATTTACTGCCTGAAGGCTTCAGTCTGATTCTCTAACGACTGATCTGTAGTCTTTAATACAAACTGATCTCAGTTGAGCAGGTCGGCTGCACCGCGGCGTGTGTTATGTTGATTGTTTCCATCACTGATTCATTTTTACAGGTAACTGAGTAATAACTGAATCCATGACATGCACAGCAAATATTCCCCGCAGATTAAAAACAACTGCTGCTGCTTCTGACGCCTTGCAGGGAGATCGACTGAAGTTTGACTGAAGAGCTGCTCGCCGGTTTCACAGGTGCACCAGAAAACCACTGGATGGCGCTAAACACCAGATAAAACAGTGCATCACGTCAACGTAAAACGCTTTCAAGTTGCATTCACATAATCTGAATGGTTTGACCTTCAGTCGACAGGTATCAGGCGCTGTAAAGACTTGTATCATCGGTTTAACGATTATAAATTAAACATGGATAAATGAAATTAGATCAAATGTTGCAATGAAGTGCCTGAACACTCAAATTTAAGACTGCGTGATGACTTTTGAAGCCTAATGTTTATGTAATTGAGTTTATGGACCTGGCTGTCTCCATGTCCTGACCAGGTTTAACATGATGTACAGCAGACCTTGGTCAGCAGCGTACCTTTGCTGTCTTTGCCCTGGTAGTCTACAGTGAGGTGCAGCAGAGGCAGGAGGTTGTCGTCGTCCAGGAGCACTTTATGAGCCGCCTGCTGAAACGCCACGTTTACGTCTGTGGGAGAGAGACCGTGACATTTAAATACAGGTGGTTCCTCTGAAAAGGACTTCACTTTGAACCGTTTTATAAAAGCACTAAACAGTGAAGCCGTGGAGAGGTGGACCCCACTCACCGTGCTCAGTGACGGCGGTCGGAGGCGTCTTCAGCATGTGCTGCGCGAGGTCGATGAAAACCTGGTAGAGCTCGCCACGACCCAGCAAGTAGAAGTCCTTAATGATCTGCAAGAAGACACAAACGTCAAGACTGTTCATGCCGTCGCTCATGATCCAGAACCAACGGTGATCAAAACAAACCTTGAGCTGCTCCAGCAGATCTGACTCCTCCACCATCAGCGTCCACAGATGCTGCAGGTCAGACAGATCGGGACTTTAATTCTGAGCACGGTGGCTTATCCTCGGTGTTATTTAGATGAAAGTGCAGCAGTACATGAGCTCACCTCGGCCACCGTGCTCCTGATGCGATCGATCAAATTTTCAAAATCCACCAGGCTGAAAAGAGGCTGCTGCTTGAGTCTGTGCAGCTCTGCGGCGAACATGTCCTCCTGGTGCTTCAGGATAGAGCCTGAAATAAACAGAACACACATGAGTTCATTCCCTTAATGATGTAAGACAAACTTCACTTAGATCACAGACTACCGGCTCTGGACGGGCTGTGGTTGTGGTTTTCAAACATCTGGACAGATTCTCCAACGAAGAGGATCTTCTCAGCCACTCTGATGGGAATGTAAGAAGGAAGCATCTCTGTCCGCAGGGAGAACTGCTGCAGGGACGGCGCCAACATGTTCTCCTCCTCGATCAGCCTCTGCACCACGACGCAGACGGACACAATCAAGACTCTGTTCATAGACACACACTGAGCTCGGGTCTGGGGTTTCGTGTGGACTCGCAGCCCTCACCAGGTCCTGTAGCTCCCTGAGCTGTTTCCCACTCAAGCCTCCCAGGCCCAGGTCCTCCTCCTCCTCCTCCTGGTTGGCAGCAGCCCCTCCCGCACTGGGCCCCTGCTTCACGAAGAACTCCTCGCTTTGGTCCAGAAGCAGGCCGTGCAGCATCCAAGCTGCCAGCTGCTTGTACATCACACCGTGGCACACAGCAAGAATCCTGCAGGGCATTAAAGAAACCATGCTGACCAAAAAATCAAACTGAAAGGATGCTTGTGTGGGTGCCAGCTAGCCCACCAATGAATCGTAGCTCAATATTTCTAACACGGGAGAATTAACTGATGGTTGGATGTCATGATATTATTGATATAAAAAATACAAACACACTGTTTTGTTGTTTTCTCATATAACTCATTACTTAAAATTCATCCAAATGGGGTAACAGTGTCTCTCCAAATCATTTAGGCATCACGAGGGATCATACTTCATCTGGAGTATGCAACAAACCCCAACAGTGTAACCACACCTCGGGTTGAGGTGTTTCCCAGCAGGAGCTGACTTACTTTTCTAAAGCCATGCGTACAGGAGGAAGCCCCCCGCAGCTGTGCTTGTACACCGTCTCCAGGATCTGACAGCCGTGGATCTAAAGCAGCCCACGAGACAGAGTGCACACAGTTCACACAACCAGGTGTTACACTAGATCAGCAGATCTAGTCTTCTAGTCATTTTCCTCAATGAGCCCTCGCAGTGCTGCCTCAGCCTTTTTATAACCTGTGTCACTTGAGCAGTTTCCCCTTTCTTAATTATGTTCAACATCAGCAGCACTGCGCTCCCGCCTGAACCAACACTTCCTGTTGAACTTCTCCTTAAACAGCCCTTACCTTCTGTGATTTTATAGTCTCTACCACCACCATCACAGAAGGAAACAGCAACTGGAACTGAGCAAAGAAGAAGAACCGTGTTAGACAAACAGATATGTTTAACTGCAGAAAGGATTGTTATCGTGAGCATCTTTAGTTTCAGTGTTTAGTTACATTAGTTCCCTACCTGATCCAGCTTGTAATTCACATGGGATATCGTCAGATGTGGATCTCCTAGGAACTGAAACATGCACACAAGTTAAGTGAGTATCCTGTCACGTGCTGCGCCATTTATTCTTGTTGGCGTTGTCAATGTCTTACCTCTTGCTCGAGGTCCAGCAGGGCCTGTCTGTACGGCTGCAGCATAGAGTCCAGACCTGTGCAGAAAGCCCGCAGGTAAATTCCATGAAGTCCCGTCTGGCTGGGCTGGTTGGCGTGATGTTCCTGAAACAACAAAACAACAAACAAAACAGATATAGCCTGGTTTTCAGCACAGGTAAACAAACCAAACCCTCTACATCTTTATGAAACGTTACTCACTTGCTGATGCACGTGGCCAGTGTGTTGTTCTATGAACTCTGTAAATCGTATGTAATCAGAACCCAGTTTAGAGAGCCGGTTGAGGACACTGGTCTCACTGGGGTGAAGGAAGGGCAGGTCCTGGGACACCTGTGTGTGAAACAAACACAGCGGTTAATGTTTGGAAAGAAAACAGACACTCAGCGTGCCTGTGATACACAAAGGCTAATGTGTAGACATGCCTAGAAGGATGGTGTTACGCATACTGCCTAAGAGTGTTTGCATGTGAAATCAATTGGTGAATCACTGAATCGTACATTGATTGACACTCTGTCACTTGTAACTGCTGTCTATAAAGCGTATGAATGCAGAAAAGTGTGATTACTGTAACAGCAAAGATGATATTGCAATATCTCAGGCCTGTTAGCATAGTTTATATACACAATACACAGCGTATTGGCTAGCATGTCAGTGTCAAACAAGAGGCGAGCTGCATCGTGTTTTACCTGCAAACCTGTCCGTTTGTTCCACGTGAAAATCGTCCCCGGGTATCCACTCAACGCCAGCAACAGCTCGTGGATCATGTTCAATCACTTCAGGCGTACTAAAATGAAAATACAGCGGCGAGCTGCCCATTCATCAAAACAAACTGCCGCCCGAACTGTCGCAGGTTGGTTACGTTGGAAGCAAAGCATCACGGGACATGGACTGATTACTAGCCAGTAGTGTTCTTCCTTCTGTGAGGTTGTCTTCGCTTATCGTTTGCTTTGATTTTACAATGTTACAAATGCTAAAACAAGCATTTGCCATGCTTATACACAGCGGCAAAGCGCCATTTAAGAAGTCCTGGCAGGTGTGCGAGCAAGAGCAAACGAAAGTTAGCGTTACAGCCGGTAGCTGGCACAACGCTTCTGGGAAATGTAGTCCTTCCTTGCCAGAAGACGACAGCGTCGTCGTCCTTGCGTCATCAGTCGGTCATGTAGCTAGCTAGCAACACCTCGCAACGGAGAGAGCTTGGTATGTCGTAGTTACCATTTAAAATGATACATTCGTATGTTAAGGTTGTTAGCACGAGGTAACTATCAGCGTAGTTTGAATTGACGGTACTGTGGCTCGGCTAGCCGGTTGGCTTTAGCTTACTATTAACTGCTAAAGTCAGTGGCACTGTGGTAAACAGCAACTGGTTAGCTTAACTTCACCATCGTTACTATCGGGCAAGTTAGCTACAAACAACAGTTGTATGCGGTATAAAGGCTAATTAGTAAGTACACAGCTATGCTAAGTCGGTTACAGACGTGCTAGGTTTTATTAGACTAGATAGCTTGTTTCAAGCTAACTGTACTAACTTATGTGCTACACAAAGAAATGATGTTCTGTGCTTAAAAACACTGTTTGTGCCTGCAGGGATGGCGGGGGAGAGGAGCGGAGAGGACATAGTTTCAGAGTACCTGGGTCAGAACCCGCAGTTGGCCGAGTGGGTCGACACTTTCAAGGGCTACCATGAGACCAACAAACAGTGGCTTGCTCGGAGGGAGTTCATTCTGAGGAGCATGGAGGCTTTCCCCACCGTGGAGCCAGGAGTCCCCAGCAGCAGTCTGGACAGGCTGCTGTCTCTGTCCATGGCTTGGGCCAATCACGTTTTCCTCGGCTGCAGGTAAGACACGCTGACAGCTGATAATATCCAGGGTACCAAGAAGGAGGGGGTTTGGATGACGAGTCCACTTGTCTCTGCTCTTTTCGTCCCTCAGATACCCACCAGCTATAATGGACAAGATCAAGGAGATGGGTGAGGGGATAGATGTCAAAGATGCCCCCGTTCACAGAAAGACAATGGATGGAATGAGGGCCAAAGAAAAGCGGAGTGCCACAGATGGTAATGCAACACACCTTTTAATAAAACACGCTGTTGTACTGATTTGCATGTAGCGCATGATGTGGCTGAGACATATTTAACTAACCAGGAACACTTGTGACCCAGTTCAGTACCCACTCAAGATGAAAACTGGACCCACAGTGTTTCCTCTACCGTTATTTTTTTATTTTAGCTTTTTTGGAAAGACACAAGTTGCAGGAAAGTAGAGAAAATAAGATCGCAGTAAGAACTGTTGCCAGTGGTGGTGTCGTCTTGGTTATCATAATGTGTTTCACTTCCCCTTATATTTAAATATAGCTTGAGAAAACAGCACATTACAACATGATGTAGTCCGGCATCACCGCAAGCAGGAGTTTAATAACATACAACACAGCAGAGTAAACTCTCCTCAGTCTCAAACAGGATCAGTTTCAAAGAACATGTTTTTATTGTGATGGTTCCTGATGAACATCGACCACATAGGACTGACAGTTTTTTGTTATTGATCACTGTGCTACCTTTTTCTTTTTGTTTCCAAATATTGAAACAATTTTCAGATGACAACGTTACCAGTCATGATGACATTTATGTTGGATAATTTATTACCTCAGATTTAATTACGATCAATGTTATGGTTGTCATTTTTGATCTTTTCACGCCGCTGTTATAATGATAATACAGTAACTTATTAAAGTTAGTGCACCAAGGTGTAAACTTTTAATTCTGAAAAATATTCAGACAAAATAGGTAAAAATAATTGATAATAAGTAAAATGAACTCTGAACTCTGCACTACTGAGGCAAGTATTAAACATTTGGTCAGGACTAAACTCAGGACCCTTATTAACAGATTAACAATGGAAACCATAGCATGAGATTGTAATGACAAACATCTTTGAGGTCAGTTCAGGACTCCTCCTTTCGTGTGTGGACTTGACACAAAGCCAATTTTGTTTTCTTCCCTGAGCCTCTTCACCTTGTGAAGTGTGAAGGTACCTGTTGGGGTAGTAATACATCACATATAGTCTCTACAGATAACATCTGAACTCAGGTAGACAACAGATCTCCCTCTGGCCAAATCATAAAACACAGCAGACCGCAGTCAAGCTCGAAGAGAAATGTTACTACATCACAGTAATGTGCAGCATGTATGACTCAACGGACCACATCTGCTGTCAGATAGTCAGTGTTTATGTGTTAGGTGGTTGCTGTTATTTGTTTTTGTTAACATAAACCATAGTGGCTGGGTTATGTTTATGGCCTCTCCTTGCTCATTCAGCTAACGCTAAGGATGATGGGACTGATCGTCCAGCAATAAAAGTCAGTACAGTTGATATTCACTATAAACATGTGATGCAGGAATTCTTCTAATGCTTTATAGACACTGATTTTCAAAAAAACAACCAAAACATGCATATGTAAACAAACAGAGATGTAAACAAACAGAGGTGGAGGTCAACAAGAACCATCATATCCATGATGAGTCTTCTACGTAATTATCATGACAGGCCTCTGATTCTCATCACTTTGTGTTGTCAGTGTAATCATTGTCTCTTTGCCACTCAGCCATAAGAAATGCACTGATTCCAGTGCAAAGCTGTCTCAAAGTAGAAACAACATGCTGCTCTGTTGTTTTGATTTGGAGTGAGGGCATTACCAAAATGTGCTTACCTCAGACGGCCTTCAGAACTGATGGCATTACTGGCAGTGTAGTGTAGTAGGGACTCTGAGCGCCCCACACAGTCTCTGTAGCTTGTTTTGGACCACCAGCGTGTTTCAGGGCTTCTCTTTCAGCGGGGTTTCAGTGTAATTACCTCCATGCAGGCTTTTTTCCCTCAGCACACCCACACTTGAGGCTGCAGACTGGAGTCTGTTTCCTCATTAAATGCAGTTTCTTTGTGCAGTCATCACTGTCCTGCCTGTTGTGTCATTGTTTGCAGAGGGCGACGCTGACAGCTGCGTGAAAAAAGCCAAATGTGGGCCTAATGAGCTCGACAGTCGGCCCGTTGGAAGGACAGCCACGCGGCCCGCGGGTCAGAAATCAGGACCTCCTCCACAGGCTCCAGCAGAGCACCAGCCCTTCTTTAACCGCCTCTACAAGGCTGTGGCTTGGAAGCTGGTGTCAGCGGGGGGCTTCGGCCCCAACTTAGACCATTTTGAAATACTTCGCAGCTGTGTGGAGTCGTGTAAACAGACCCTGGCCTGTGTGTTTGTGCCACTGAAGGACATCACGGGCCTCCCCGCAGCTCGCACGCAGAAGGAAGGCCACGTGTGTGAGATTCGCTGTCAGACTGTTTACATGGGGACCGGGTACGGGCGCGATGAGTCTGCTGCCAAAGCCATGGCCTCCAAAGAGGCCCTAAAGGTCTTTCAGGGGCGAAAAGTGACAGTAAAGATCTGCAGACGGCGGTACAAAGGGAAAGATGTGGAGGACTTGATGTTGTTGGACGAACAGCCGAGGAATCAGGGCTTTCCCCCTGCACTCAGCTACCCCTTTCAGGACGAGCAAGATGGTTCTTCATAGAGCCGACAGTTTGGATCGTTTGCCCTGCAGTGATGCCTGTTGGAGCCGAGACTCGATGGAGCTACTCAAGAAACTCATGACTGTGGCGGGACCAGACTGTTATACACATCACAATAGACTTTGGAATCACTGAGTAAATTTAACTATCACAGTGTGTTTCCCACAATACTTTGGTATCAAATAACAACAAAACAGGTATCTGGGATACATCACTGAGTGAATCTGATGCTGCGCTGTCTACATGTTCAACAGCTACAGCTTTTACAGGTTTATCGACAGTAAACAGCGTAACAGAGTGTGCGGAGTTGCTGCACGTGCCATCAGTTAAAAGTCAAACAGCCATAAAGTGGCAAAAAGCTCAACTTCCAGAAGGCTGAACAGTTAAAGAGACCTTTATAGAGGGCGAAGAGCCACCGTCAGTGTTGCATTAGACTGATGTGGTCATTTGTCCCAGCAACCAAACGGCCATTACATCACCGCAGGACTCGTGTCATCGTCTCTCTGGTCCCAGCCACGCTTGATAACCTCACTTTGTTGTTTTCAGTTTGTTTTGGTTCCCATTGGTTTCAGTTTCAGAGTCACGTGGACAAACCAAGTACTAGACTTGATCAACAGGCGTCGCCCTGCCCGGGTACACATGCAGATGTTGGCAGCTGGGTCAGAACAAAATTCAGAGTAACCTTTTCTAAATATGACTGCACTCGCCTTTAATGTTCATACGAGTTGAGAATACTGAATGAATATTGTACAGATGTAGACATTTTGATATTTCAGTTTGTTTCCAGCTGTAATTGACTGTACGACGTCAGATAAGCATTTGATTTTCTAACTGTTCCCATTAACCCTCACAGTTTCTGTGTAACGGTGGCTTTTCAATCTCATTTCTAACTCTTTAGCGTGACGACGACTGAACTTTGCTGAAGTTATTTGGTGGCGCCCATAGTTAATTCTCATTTTACTTACATAATCAGAAAGCTGTAACTTAACTGCTCCAATGTTTTTGCAGTTCTTCGTGAAACTGGGTCGAGTGTTGTAAAGAGAGATGAAAGTAAAGAGACGACCCACGGTCTGAGTTCATTCCAGCACCGTTTGCTCAAGGAGAAGTTGAGGTTCCTGGTTTTCAGCTTGTGCGTTTCCTCACATCCCTGGCCAACAACACTTCCCGTCATACTGAACACAAAGTGCTAAAGCCTACTGCTTTTGTTTTATTCCATCATTTCATCTCGTTGATTACACTGTTGAAAATAATTGGGTTTGTCACAACTAATAAAACGCTTTGAACACAGTGTGGACAGGTGCAGTGTGTGTTGGACAGTGCTCTTTTCCTGTCTGCTTTGCAGGTAAACAGGTTCCAGTGATGTTTACACCCGTCGTCCTGTTTCTATGTATTTTTATTTTTTTTTTTTTTAATTGAAATAAACTTGATTTAAGCAGGTGGCTTCACTTCTGTCTGCAGAACACAGCAGTCAGCTTGTTCTCTGAGCATCCAGCCTTTTCAAGCAGAGCCAGGAAAACCGTCCGTCACAGCGTCTGCAGCGGTATTTTGACAAATACACTTAACACAAAAGACATTGTTGAAATCAATATGTTGAGCCGCGTCACATTATAATTGGCACGTTCAGACGCATCTGAACCGGGTGATCCACGTCCACATCACACGTGGTTTAATAGGTGCCGGCGGTTCTGATCACATAATTACAGACTGAGCGGCCTGGGTGACATTCACGCTCGACCGCCTCCACAGTCGAGGCGGAGCTATTGTTTCCAGCGGCAGGACGCCCTCGGCCTCATCGGCACAGCTGAGCGGACTATTCACATGAGTGAACCAGCACATGTTCCACTTCATTAGACGATCTGGACCCGGCCGCTGATCGGAACTTGAACGTGGTCGATGCTTAAAATAAGCCACGTCATGAGCTGCGGCGGCAGGTGGACAGAGACGAGCGTGTGCTTATTTCAGCATTGTGCATAAACATCAGGTTTGGGAGACGTACAAAGCATGCTCCTACTGAATATTAATACAATATAAGAGTCTGCATATCTTTAACTCATCTGAAGTAGTGATACCACCATGAAAAATACTGTTACAGCTCTTGCATTCGACACCTTAGTTGGGTAAAATGAATAAACATCAGTGATACTGAGAGTGCCATAAGTACCGAGCGGTCCATCTCAGAGACACATACTACACCAGTTTATTATTACTGGTGATGCTTTCATGTGTTCCTCGCTCTAATGTAGCTCAACCTTTAATTGCAAATCAGGATTTCTTAGTAACTCTTATCAAGCAGGTGTAGGGGAACATAAAGTACAATTAAGAGATGTGCAGTCACAGTATGAGCCAGCACGAAGTGGAAATACTCGAGTAAAGAACCTCAGGTACAGTACTTGAGTAAATACTTTGTCTAACTGCTGTTCATATGGGATTTATGGTCAACATGAGAATATACACTTCTGTTGTTCTGTTTCAGATGCCGCCACTAGAGGGCAGCAGTGCTTATGTGTGATTTTGCATGCACTTTAAGAATGGACTGCGTGTGTGTGTGTGTGTGTGTGAAGGAGGGACTTTGTGTAGTCTAACACAAAATGTAAAAGTATCACAATCTGCTGCAATGAACTGGAAAAGCAGCTACACGCTCTGAAGCAGTGCGCCCCACTGAAGCTATCTGCACAGCTTTGTGCGTGATTTGTGGTATAACTGTGGGTTCATTTGTATTTCAGCACTTTGCTGGTCTCTGTGGAACACATTACGGTAGCACTCTGTTCATTCTGGTAGGTTCTGCTTGTTCTAACAGTAAGTTTTATGGTAATAGTTTCAGTGGAACTTAGACTTTCCATACACTGCTGTTATACGTAGCCCTCACCTGCCTGTGCAGTACTCTGCGCAGTACTTTGTGGTCCTTTGTTCTTCCCTGCTGTTCTTTGAGATAGCTTCTGGTACTCTGTGATGGTCTGTATTAACCGCTTACATGCTGGTAGCTCATTAAAACACTTTGCTGTACTCTGTGGTCTTTCATGGTGCATTGTGGGACTTTGCAGCAGCGTGTGATGTGTTTTAGAACTCCTAATGGAACTTTGTGATATTTCAGTACCTTGGTACTTGGAAGTACTTCACTCTGGACCCTGTGTACTCTACTTTGTTGTACCAAAGTATCAGCTATCTTTGTACTTTGTTGTAACCTGCAGTGTGTTTTGTGGTGCTGCCGTGTGTCGCTTTATGTTGTTTCTTGCAATGCATTTTGTTGTACATTGTGGATATTTGTATTTATGGTTTACTCATGGTACTTTGCCGTCGCAGTCTTGTGTATTCAGAAATGTTCATTGCTTTCCACTGAGCAGAAGGATCCACGCAGCAGACTGAACTCTTCTTTCTTTATATTTTCAATATTTCAAACAATATTTCCTATATTTTCCATTTTTTACTGCGTAACAATGAGACAAGTAACAGTAACAGAGGTTTAGCATTCAACAAATGTCCTGTGCCAGGACTGAACCGCAGATGTTGGCTTCATATGGGGCGAACCTCAGGCGCTGGGCCCCCAGATGCCCAGACTCGCTTCCTTTCAAATATTTATTTGTCCCCCTCCTCCAGATGATAACAGTCAGGGCCATCACACCACACGGAGTTAGTGGGTGTACGTCATGTATGCACGTATCAACACACAACATGATCAAAGTACATTCAGGTGGAGTTCCGTGTGCATGTGTTCCCACATTAGGGCTCCCGTGTTATAAATCAGCGTCGCTGCCTTAAGCGCTGTCTGGTGCTGATGTATGGAGCGGTTGACGCCCAACAATGTCATCCTCACAGAGCAATCTCTGTTTCAGACTGTATCATTTGTCAGCCGCTCCGCCTCTCCATCCATCACACTCTCAATCATCCTCCGCCTCGTCCTCTTTCACTTGCTCAGTGTCTGTCATTCTTTACTTCCCTTGTCAAATTATCACACACAAACAAACATTTCTCCCGGCGGGCGACTGCTGGAGGTTTGGACTGTCACAGCGGGTGAAAAAGCCCTTATCCACGCATGCAATCGCTATTGGAATTGGAGGTAATTCCCCGAGGAATCAATAGCAAACCCTGGCTGTCTGGACAAAGTATTGCTGTTCTAGAGCTAAGATAAACAGTCTTATTGTCAGCCCGACCACCGTGGATGTTTTGGGTTGTCTAGGGCTTTTTAAAAGTACGTAAGAAGGCGTAATAGTTTTCCAACAATATAAATGCGCGTTCAGTCCCTGAGCTGAATTTAAAAACCAAGATTTGTCTGTTTTTTACATATAAACAGCAAAAATGTAATAAAGCACTTCTTTATGTGGATTCTCCAGGGGCACGAGTGGCCATTACCATTCACAACGGGGAAGTGTTGAATGAAACAAACAAACACTCTGTTGTGTCGTCTGGCTGCTCGATGAGCTCGACACACGGCCCTTAAAGAGAGTGGGGCTTTCTTGTGGAAGTGGGTTTATTGTCTTGCGTGGACGCGTTATGCATCTCACGGGAGCGCGTTTCAGTCGTGTACCCCGCGCTTCCACAGCTTCTGCAAAACACCTGCTAATAATTCCCAGGTCAGTCCAGTTAATAGAGAGGTATCAGGTGATTTCCCCCCATTCTGACCCGGATGTGTCGCTCTTACGCAGTCAGGCCGAATGATAATGACTCGTTCATTTACACTGAATCATTCCAAACCTGTGCAGATCAGATAAATATGACGTGGGTGCAGCATAACCTTCTCTAACATCTGCATCCCCTGCTGGTGGCCGGCCGCAGCAGAGATCATAACCCCTCCTGTGCTATGAAACAGGGGCGTGACATCATGATCAGCCCGACTCAGAGACGTTCCTGTGTGGAGCAACAGTGTGCTAACTGTGATCATATCGACCGGGCTGTTTAATATGCTGCAGGGAGATCAAAATGCATTCATGTGGTGCTTTTATCCAAAGGGTGTACGGTTTGCCTCAGTCCAGCCTTCTCTCACACATACTCACACAGTTTGCAGCCAGCTGCCATACAAGGTGCTGTCCAAGGACACCTCCACATGAGGAGGAGTTCCTTCCTGAGCCACAGCCAGAAGCTTTTACAGCTTTACCCGTGATCACGCGGAATGATTCCCGATGAGCGAAGTTAACACTGGACAGTAACCTCTGTGAAGTTCGCCCTTCACGTGTTGCACCCTGAGCGAGCGGAGGGCCACCCGTCAGTGAAATATTCATGATGCTTTTCCAGGAAGCAACACGACAAACGGGAAGGAGAACGGCGTGGTCGAGCTCATCCACAGCTCAGACTACAGCCTGGTCCATGGTGACTTCCCAAATGGTTGCACACGCATGCACACACATCTCAAGTGTACACACACACACACACACACACACACACACACACACACAGCCAAGCAAAGATGGACTAAGTCAACATTTTGTACTTGTCTCTTCTGCATCATTGATGACAGGTGGCGGAGGGGAAGGGTGGGTACCAGACAAGCTCAGTAATGTGGAACATGACGGTAAAGAGGGTTCAGTCAGCTGCAGCGGACTGAATATCAGTGAGTTCATCAGTTTATCAGTCATATCGAACTGATTAGCGCCATTTCCACTTTCATTTGCGATGTGTTTATGGCGTCAGTTGTCCCGTGTGCCACAAATGATCATTTTGTGTGACATGAAATTAAAGAAAGAAAGAAGAAGACCAGGGTGAGGTCTTCTGCCCTCCAAGTGGCACTTAGGTAAGAACAAAGCCCAGCAAACACTTGAACGTGAAGTTTAAATCCAGAACAGCCTTTTTCAGGATGTTATACTGTGATATGATATTATGAGATTATTGTTACTGATGCATTAATGTGAGAGAAGCTTTTCATGGCTGCTGCTTGTAAAGATGGAGCTCTTTCTGACTGCTTCCCATACTGCTGTGTAGTTCATACATGTCATCCTGCTGAGGCCCCAGTTTCCTCAGACTTTGGCCCATTTTAGAGGCTGGATGCTCAGATCCAGCAGGAATATGCCTGTTTTTCACCCTGTGACGTCTGAAAAGGTGCACGTCGTGATCAGACGCTGCACTGTGACGGCGATCACTGCCGCAGAGGCTGAAACCTGTTTAAGGTGCTTAAGTTCACTCTGGTTCGTATGATTGTGCCTGCTTCCATATCAAGCTTCTTTATTATTATGATTTTGTTCCTTTATTCGTGCTTCTTTGTCTTCCAATCGCAAGGTCACCGTGAATAATGAAACCAAAAGCTGAAGTTTACACTTTACACTCACAGCTGTGCAAGTTTCATATTGGCTGTGATGTCACAGTATGAATGCTGGTACATGCACTTCTTATATTCAGATTCAAGGTGAGCACCCGGACACTTTCCCAGCTCAGCAGGTGGCAGTGAAGTGGAAACTGCACATCCATCACTGAAAAGCCAGGACTTCAGCCACAGCTTGAATATGACTTTATGAATCTCTGGGTTTAGGTCACTCAGATCTGTATTCATATGCAGCAAGTTGAGCTCCTTTCATGCGCATGACGCCATCAGCAGCCTGAAGCTGCTCCATTGACAGTGAATGGGACCGAGGCTCAGCGTGTGATTGAGATGTGACAGTCAACTCCCTGCTTCATAAAACACTTCCTGCGCAGCCCAAAGGAAGCGGCCTGGCAGCCCCCCCACCCAGAGGGGAGGCGTGACGTCACAGGTCGCAGCCGTCACTCTCACGTCATTGTGCAAATATTGACTGAGCTCCTTAACATGATCTTTAAAAAGGAGATGAACGCGTTATATAACTGAGCCGGGGCGCGCCGGCCTGTGCGCGGCTGCGCTGTTCGCACGACGGGGCAGGTTGAAAAGAACGAGCGGCCACTCCACTGCTTTACAAAACAAGATGATCCACAGTTTATTAACCTAGTGTTGTTATTTTCATGAGTCATACACAAACATTCATCTGAAACAAAAAAGTTCAAGTTCATAAGACAGGTTTGGATTTGCCCAGACAGCGGGTCTCTAACAACACTCCCATTATATTGCTGTTAACACCTTACAGCGTGTGTGTGGTCCACGGGTGACTTTACTGTGGGTTATTTCTTAGCTCCTATTACATCACAACAATGATCCTGTGGTTTTCCTACAGACATAGAGTGGTTCTGAGTATTTACACGAACGTTGTGGTCCAGACTTGTAGTTTTTCAGTGATATAATAGACTTAAATAAAATATATACTCGTCATAGAACTACTGTAGTTCTTCAGGGTTGGGCAGTCACCGCACCTGCTCCTCAGCTGTATCATAAAAAATATGACAGTAATTACAAAGGAATCGAGTGACCGTTTGTTCTTCTCTCCTCATCTCAGCGCTACATTCACGTCCGACCGGGCTCATAAGCACTTCAGCAGGAACACGTTGCAGAAAGCTCCCCGGGGACAGTCGCACATCTTCCCGATCCGAGCGCCTTTCCTCACGGCGCACTGCTCCCCGACATCACACTGAGGGAGAAAACAACAACAGGACAGGGTTCATTCACCTCTCCCCGTGTCAATACGATACCCGTCGATGCGGAGTGTGACAGTGTGTGGACTGTACCGTTGGGACTTGGCCGAATTTCTTCTCCCACAGAGGCAGCCGCTTCGCCTGCAGCTTTTCAAGAACTTCCTGGAGAGCTCCGAGCTGTCAGGAAACATTAAAATGAACACAGTGCCTAAAATGGAATGCATGTGTTTTAAAAAGACAAATACTAATGGAAATTAGCGTCATATAATGAGATGATTAATCAAAATGCGAAATGATTACAAAAAAATTAAATCACTGTGCTTGCAATGGAGTTTTGCAAATATTACAGCCGTGCATAAATCTGACACATTTTGTTTAAAATAAGAAAATTCGGCGAGATATAATGATGCATCGTTTTCAGAACGGACAGAGGATAATTATATGACGGGCGGAATCTTAAATGCACGCATTTCTGATTTGAGTTTGGTTGATTTTATCCTTCCAGAATGGAGTTCATCGGCAGCGTTCTAGTATTTAATGAACACAACATAACCGCATGACAGCATCATTCCACAGCAACATGCAAACGATTTAAAATAATTCGCAATTCGATTTCATCAAAATCATCAAGCGTCTTTTTGGCGCTTTGCTGCGAAAAGGTTAGAAGTTGCATCGTCTTTCTGCGCGCACGCCGCGCGGAAGAGGCGCAAACAGAAATCTTACCAGCTGCTTCTCACTGGTCAGGTTCGGACCTTTCGGGTAAAAGTCCCGCAGGGCTCGGGGGCTCAGCTCCTCTTCGGACTCGGCGTCCAGCAGCTCGGCTCCAGCACCGGAGCAGCTGGAGAGCAGCAGCAGCGCGCAGAGGAGCGCCCCGCTCAGCAGCCTGGAGTTGTGCATGGTCCCGGTGCGCTGCATCGTGTGGCCCTCTCCCCGTCTCAAATAGTCGCTCCCCCGCGCCAAACACCTTTTTATCTGACTCCTGCCATCTGCTCGCTCCACCTTATCCTTTGATTTTTTCTTTTTGTCATGCGTAACAGCTGCCTTGGGTGAGTCATCCCGTAAAAGTTGCTGGGCAAAATATGCCTTAAAAAAAGTCAACAACAACAACAGCAGCGCTGCCAGCGGGTCGTTACCGATAAAGTAGTGGATTACTCGTTACTTGGACGGAGACTGGAGGGAGACTGATGAGGTCATTTGTATTTAGTTTGATAAGCATTCAGATAATTGGCTGGATGCACTCTGGTGACTGATGCCATTATCATTTTGAGTCACAGCCAACAGTCCAATCCAAATCTCTGCTGGATTACAGCCTCAAGGAATCACCTTCACTTTAACTAACAGCAGTGATGCGCTTCAGTCAGCCAGCAAGGCCGAGAACATTGCTTTATTTAGTATTCCATGTAGATCAGCAGTAACTTGCAGTATATTACTTTTCCATTATTACCCCAGAATGGCATTTGCAGCCTCTCCTGCATTTAAAGGCGGTGACTCAGTCAGTCCTTCCTGCTGTACATGATGAGGAAAACCAGAGAACGCAGGCGTTAAACACCCCTGCGTCTCCCTCCTCAGCCCAGTCAGAGCCGGCTGCTCTCAGCTTTGGAAGCTGTTTTGACTTTCCGACTTTCACGTGGGGCCCTGCGCGTCAGGGCCTCATTACAGCCAGGTCATCTCGTTAGCAGCAAGCTCTAACTGATAAAGTATTGTTGCACTTAGAATTTGTATTTACTTAGGCTACAAAACACAAAGCATCCTGCTGCATGAAGCAGATCATCCAGTTGTTTGAATCATAATTAATAATTGCATCAATCAAAGAAGTGATCACTTTGAGCTTCACACGAAGAACACAAGCAGCAGTCCAAAGCAAACTTGTAACTGCTAACGCTGAGGTTTGACTGTGAAATCAAAAATGCGACCGGCTGCACAGAACTGACCGAACATGTTCTGCACCCACGCAGCCACAATATGATATCGTTTTCCCTCTTATGCAACCACTGAGCCCACCCTAACAATGCAAACGCTGAATGTTTACACACTACGGGCTGCTGCTGTTGCGCGTATTGTGCTGTTAATCCGCGCTTGAGTTACCCGGCTGCGCTGCATTGATCGCCTCTTTTCGGGTCCGTCAGCAGAGACGGAAATGGAGGAGCAGGAAGCTTTGATTGTGCTCCAGGCTGCATGACTCATGTCTCTCTCTCGCTCTCTCTTTCTCCCCACTTTTAATGACTGACACGCCAATTTAGCATTTCATTCACAACAACCAGGCGATTTCATTCACAGCCACGAGTTCATTAGTTTTTCTAGCACATCCCTGACAGTCAGCTGGCAGTCCGGCTGCAGACACTCAGGGGGGGTGATGGTGCACCGTTGAGGGCAGTGGGTGATTCACGTTGTGTACGCCCGAGCATGAACAACAGAGGTTTAGCAAGACAAATTATATTTAGAGTCGCTGACTTGGCACTTATACATCTTCTCTGCTCCAAAGTGGGTTCTTTACCCTTTACGACATCTGACCTTGACACGTGTACTGTATCCATGCAAAGTCTGCCACTAGAGAGGCGCCTTCACCCCTTCTCACACTCAGATGTTCACCGGACAGATTCAGAAGCCAGTTTCTGACTAATTGTGCAATTGCTGCTCCTACAATGAGCCAGGGAGGGACAAACAGTTAAGTCTGGTTTTAGTTAAGTTTTATGTTTGTTCATTCGGACGCCTGTACAGTTTCAGGAGGTCCAGTCTGGAGAAAGCTTCCTCAAGCGTATGTCGGGTCATGGTTTTGAGTTGAGTTCCTTGTTTTGTTGGTTTCCTGTTTTATTTTGAAAGGTTTTCCCTCCTGTGTCCCTGTTCACTCGTTTCCGGTGGTTGACCGGATCATTGTCTTCACCTGCATCTAGTTACTGCTCCCTCCCCTGGTCTATATATGCTGTGTCATGTCCTTTGTTCTCTGCCTGCTCGTTGTGTTTGTATTCGTGTGCCTCCTCACCAGTGTTCCTGCCGTTTTTCCTCGTGTTTTATGGTTTTTCAGATTCCCGCTGTGTTTTATGGACTGATGATCTGGTTTAGACCCCGCATCCTGAAATGACCTGTTCGATACTCTCAGCTCCTTGTGTCTGTCTGCAGGTGGGTCCATCTCCTCAAGTTCCTGCGTGTGGCACAAACATGTGACAGGAACATCATAACGTCCAACTTGTGTGATGATTCGCTGCCGTATAAAATATCATATTTTCAGTTCCCTCGGTTTGGGTTTGAGTGGGAACGTTTGCTCAATAGATGCTCTGTGCTCTGTCCAGTGGTGCCGCTTTTAATAATGGCCACGGTCTTGGATATGAGATGTAGTGGTGTTGAACTGCTGGTGGGAAGAATAAACATGTTTGAGTCGGGTTCTTGATTAAAAGTTCTGTTTTGTCCTCTTTTGACTTTTTAAAACATGTGAGCGTGTGACCGTTGTTCCTTGTCTCATCTGTCCCCTGCGCGCGTGTGTGTTACTCTCTGAATGGATCAAATCTGATTGGCCGAGCAGCATCATGTAAGATGGTTTGCAACTAACTGGTCTGTGACTGTGTCCTTAGGACTAGAAGTGCTGCAACAGTTTTCCATTATTACTATAAAGCGGTTAAAGCTGGAGGAACTCATCTGGAGGAGAGTTAATAGATTTGGAACTTGCTGGGTTTTGAACATTGGTTTTACCTTCATGTTTCTATTTTTAGCAAAACAATTTGGAGCGGCGGCCCCTCCGGCGGTGTAGTCCAGCCATGTTCCATTCGGCGCAGGCAGTTTGCAGCTATGTCCCTCCAAGAGTCAGTGAGGACGGGAATTAGAAAGATTCCCCAGACACTGACATCTTCAGCTGTCCACAGACAGGACAGTCTCTGCCGTGGAAACCCTGCAGAGAAAGGCTGAATCTGAACCGAGGACTCTCTTACCCTGAAGCTAAAGTGCTAACCGCTGTCTATACGCGACACTGAGGTTATTATATATTTGATTATAGAGCCAGACTGATATGGGACTTGACATGGGATCATGATCTCAGAGGGGAAACATTCACTGAGTTTCCATATCCTCACATATCGAGAACATATACGCAGATAATGACAAGTTATAGGTTAGATAAAGCATTAGTGGCTGATCAATAAATGGGTCATACCGACATTAAAGGTGACGTCAGTGGGAGAAGCAACCCAGAGAATCAGCTCCACAGCACCCTCTCCTCTGCTAATCCCTCTGCGGGGATGGAGCAGCATGTCTGAAATAGAATTTCAAAGTTCTGTATTTACCTGCTGACGCCAGCCCATTCCACTAACCTTGGGAAACACAACCAAAAGCCAAAACCAATAAAAAGATCTGGTCATCGCCACGAGGAGCAGATTAAGGTATCTCCTGGCAGCAGGTACAGCCCCACCTGTTGCTGTGGTGATGGAGGGAATTTACAGCAGGACCTAAAAACAGCAGCAACAGAGGGGACAGTGCTGGGATGGGACGCTGCACTGAGTTGGGAGGTTCCTTAACAGCAACACACCCATCAGTCACTCTGATGACGACACAGACCTGAGACCTGAGCTCAGTTCTCACTCGCTAAAACGTATAAAAACACTGATTAAAGCAGTTTCACATTAAATCAGTGCTGCTCTGACGCCGTACGGCGGGTGAGAGGGTTGCGAGCTCGATCTGCTGCTAGTGTTTGCTCAGCTTGTCCGACGCCGGTGACTAAAACCTTTGATCTGAGGCTTAATGCTGGATAAAAAGACAATTGCTAACAGTGATGCATGTGCAAAGAGGATATGATGACACGACTGACAGGTGAGAATGTAAAACTGATTAAAATTACTGCTGTACAAATGTGTTAAAAATACGTCTGCAGGACTTCATCAGAGTAAGAGAAGTGACTGCACGGCCGTCACTGTGCTGCTGATTAGAGGCTTTAACACTGCCTTTGAACCTCAGTAGGACCCGAGTAACAAACATACAGTGTAAGTGAATTTATTCAACCTCAACATAAAGTCAGCACCCTGAAGTGCACACAGGGGAGGAAGTGAAGGCAGACTGCTGGACTGACTTCCTCTGAACTGGGTGAGTGTGCTTAGAAGTTGCCAACTGAGGCTAATCTGCAGGTCGGGTAGAGGTGGGAGCCAAATAAAAAAAATAAAAACCAAGAGTCTCAGAGAGCCAGAACAGCTTCAGTGCTCCTGATTCACAGAGTGTCTGAACCCTGCTGCAGGCCTGAACGCCGTTCTGCCACGACATCCCTTCGTTTGGCGCTTGGACGACGGCGAGTGCTGCCTAACACGCTCACCATTCCCCCGTCGGACCGGGTTAACACGCTACGGCCCGGGGTCCTCAGCGCTTTCACGCTGATCAAACCGTGCACAGACCCTTTCAGGTTAATCAGTTTAACCGCTGCCCTGCGTGTCCCCGGCCGGCACATTTATTAGAACTAATTGACAACAGCTCTAATTAGTTCTCTGCTTCCAATATCTCCAATAGCTTTTAATCAGCGTGTGTGTTAATGTGTGTGTGTGTCTTTGTGATTCAGTCGCGTGCATGTTTTTGCCGTGGCACGTGGCTCTCCTAACGTCTTCTTCTTCTTCTGTGGTTTAAGTTTTGAGCTTTTCCAGCCCGCCCTCTGATGGAGTCCCGCTCTCCTCTGAAACCTCGTATCGTGGTCTCGTAGCTCCAAAACGTCAACTTTTCAGGAGCTAAAAATAGCGCCCTTGCTCTCAGCTTGTCCTCTGTGCTTTTCCTCTGCACGTCCAGAAGTCCTGATGAAGGGCCGGTGGTGTTTTCTGGACACGCGTGCAATCATGCCAGCTTTTGAAATGAGGAGAGTGCGCACACATACGGCTGGACGTGAGATTTTCCCACCACGACATTCATTTGCTCAGGGATGGTTTTTTAAGGATCATAGTCCAGCCTGAGTAATTATTTTCTCCCTTATATGAATAAAATGTGATTATATAATATCTCTTCCGTAGCAATACATCCCAGAGGCATAATTACTCCCCTGTCTACCTCGGTTCTTGTTCCCTAAAAGCAGTTTGAGATCTTGTTTTGGGTAAATTGGGTGTTTTATGTCAGGAGAAGGGCAGAGAGTGAGGGAGCGACTGACAGAGGAGGGGAACCTCCATTCAGTGAGGTCTCTATCAGCAGAGCTCGGCCTTAATTACAGCACGACTGCCGCAGAGCAGTCTTGTTAGCGAAGAGCATCTCCTTTCCGGAAAACACCTCAAATGGAGACTTGAGGAGGAGGGAAGGAAGGAAAGGAGGAAGATGCGGTGACATAAGAGGATCACGTCAGAGCTCTTCTGTATCTCCCTCACACACATACGCACGCACACATCAGTGTGTCTCCTCAGCGCTGCTTTTTGATTGGTCATCAGATGGCGTACCAGCCAGCTCTTGCAGCAAAGAACCATCAGGGTCGGGTGTTAATTCCAGCGGTGACTCATCACTAATTGCTGTATCTCGAGTCTCACGAGTCGTCGGTGTGAAATAAGACCATGATTAATGAGCATCATTACTGTACTGGTGTCAAGCAAATGCAATATAAAGTTAAAAACGCGGAGCGGCTCTCTGAGTTTCACTCCACCAGTGGCTGTCACATCCAATTTCATGACTGAGTGAGTCATCAATGTAACTGTCGGCTGGGCGGACGCTTTCATGGGATCTTCCTCCCTCTCAGCCCGAACATCACGGAGTTTGGGGCCACATTTAACGAATTAAGTGAATCTTCGTCCAGAAAGCTGCTCCCAGTGCACCACGATCACTGCCACTGCAGATCAGTCGAGGTTGCATGCCAACCCGACAGCGACACGCTCTTATACGCTGGATGCAGCATGCTCGCAGCTGCTGGTTAGCGACTTTGCTTTGCTGCACTTTGGCTGTTTGGTACTTCATTTTGCTCATCATGCACATGCCCCAGTCTTAATCTGAGTACATGTAACACCACTTTTGACTTTCAGTGCACAGGCCAAAGTCTGATTTTGTGCGCAGATGATGCACCTGTCCTTCCCATTAACTTCTGTGGAATGCATATTCATATGCATATCTAAAAAATGTTGTTGCTGACACTGCAAAAAGCGTTTCACGCTGGCTGTTGGTGTTCCATGTGAGACCCAAAGTCAGCATCAGCTTGTTAACTGTGCATCTCATGGTTAATGGACGTCATGCATGAGGCTGGTGTAATTCAAAACACTTTTCCTGATCCAAGACACCATGTATTCATAAACCCAACCAAGCAGTTATTTGCTTAAACCTGACTACACTGTGACTGTTTCACACCGTTAACAATGTGTTTATGTTTGATACCATGACAACGAAGCTCACCTGACTGTGGATCTGCACCAGTATTACCTCCATGTGAAACTCAAGTTTGTCACATGTTCTCTGTGAAACTTAAAAGTGTAAAGTCGTGTCACAGTTTGGAGCGACTGGATTCACAGCTTCACACTTAGTTTTGCCCCTGTGACACTTTATTTTCCCTGCATGCACAGACTAATGGCTTTATTAATGACATTAACAAGAATACTAGTGCAAAGTGAAAATCCCCTTGGCTGGCTGGTTGTTAGTAAATGGATTGTGGCCCCGGGCTGCTGCAGCAGCTTTCCACAGAGTGGCAGACAGAGCTGATTATAGTTTTGATACAGTGAATCATCACACTGGTATTATAATTTATTATATATCATTTTCATTGTGTAGTCGGAAAGTTTAGTTAAGCTTAAGCCAGAAAAAAGCCCAAACTTGTCTTTTGACCAAGACAAGGCAGTGATAGAGGATTAGTTCTGTTGAAATAAAAAGCCCTGCTGTCAGATAAAAGGAGGTTTCTCTATTGATTCCAGGCATCAAACGTTGGTCCGGAGACGCTCTGTGCTGCCCGTGAGGTCGATGATGATTGCAGATAAATCAGAGCATCCTCCAATAGTCAAAGGTGTGACAAGGTGCGTTTAACGCAGCGGGAGGCGGCTCCTCCGTTCGCGCCACGGTCATAATTACATGAGTGATTTACTGAGTGGCAGACAACCTGAAAGCGTCTGGATTTTCTGTATCGATGACCGTGAACAGTAACAAAACCCACCCGATTAGAGCTGACTGAGAGAACACATCAGGCGCCTGATGTCCAAGCACAAGCTGTCCAGGGCATCCCGAAATGAAATCTTAATTTTAGATTCCGCAACATGCCCCGACGCATTTTCTCACTTCTTTCCCCCCTCCCTCTTTCTTTATTTGCTCTTAACCAGCTTTGCAGAACCCCTCCGGCACAATTTATGCGCTCAAGCAGCTGCTGATTGCCTCCTGTCACAATGAATCCCTTCACTCGATCTGTCAGATACGTGTATTCCTTTTCTTTTTATACCCCCTCTTTAAAATCCAGGTTTATTCGACACAATCTGCATCATTAGCGCGTCGTGGGGGGAAGCATCTGTTTGGAACCTATGTGGGTGGAGGCGATGATTAATGCAAAAACCTGTCAGTTCCTACCATTAAATCATAATGCTAAGCCCCTTAAAGGCTGGCCGGTACACTGAAGACACAGGATGTTTCCAGCGTGGGCTGCACAAGTCCGCTTTAAACTGTCTGTCATGTCGCAAAACATTTCAAGCGTATTAAAGGGATGATGAAGCCGCTTTGATCTTCCCTCACTGGGATTAATATTCCAACTTTTATGAACTGAAAGAAAAGAATATTAAAGAACTGAGTATCAAAGAAGAGAAATAATAACGACATTGCGCTGAATAATAAACTATTCATGAGGAAAAGTACCTTACTCCGCCCTTTCCTTCTGAACCCTCAGGACAAAGCCGCAGCTCCGAGTTCACTGGATCGGTAAATAACATACACTTGGACAAGTTCACTCTGTCAGCCCAGCATCCTTCAGAGGCGCTCTTGTGCGTCACTGTGAGGTAATTAAGGGTTGTGGGTTCGGGGCCTTTTCTGCTTCTGTCTGCCTACACGGCGCACATTTGTCCTTAAATAATGCACACTGTTCTCCGTTCTGTAATTGCAGTGTAGCGAAAGAGTCCGGTGACAGTTTTTGCAGCAATGATAAGAATTTCCCTCGTATGTGTGTGTGTGTGTGTGTGTGTGTGCGCGCGCGAGTGCGTGCGCAAAGACACGTGCTGAAACACGCCCATGCAATCCTGGGCACAAACACACAACACAAACAGGAAACACACACACACACACACACACACACACAGAGTAATCTATTCAAACTGGCTTGTGAAAGTTGCTGGGATGGTCTTAAATGACTATTCCTAAATTTATGTGTTTGCATTTATGGCTTTAATAGGATCAGTACAGTTACTTTTTAACATTTTAGTGCTGAAATGATCAATCAATTAATCGATCAGTCAATCAACAGATCATTAATCTTTTTTTGTTAACTGGAGGAGAGAATGTCACTGCAGGGTTCACACAGTATTTGGAGTTTGCAGCCATGCTGTCAGCTCCCCCGAGCCTGCTCTGAGGCCCAGCTTTGCTCTGACCTGAGGTTTAACAGGAGTTATGTTCACCGCACTCACCATCTGAGTGTTTGCACGCTAATGTTTGCAATTTGTTCAAACAATCAGTCACTAAGTAAGATTGTTCTAAACCTGGGGTGTGAAGTCTGGAGACCCGACACCAGAGGGAGACTGTTCCACAGCCTGGGACCCAGGACAGGGAGCGCGTGGTCCCCTCGTGTGGTCAGTTTTAAAATGTGTTCAAACAAGAACTGCAGGTTCAGAGGACCTGAGGGCCCAGAGGACGTGCATGGATCAGTAGTTTAATACTGTACTATGAAGCAAGACCATTTAAAGCTTTAGATGTGAGGAGGATCATCTCTATGTTTAATCAGGAGACAACGTAGTGACAGAAGAACGATGTGAGGTCTCAGTGAGAAGAGGTTTGGACTCACTGTAGTAACAAGCAGTAATCTCAAGAGGAGAACAGCTGAGGTTGGTGGGATGACACCCTGGGTTTTGGTCGTAAATTAAGGCCAAGGACAAATGACAGTTTTGATATAATGACGGCTGTTACACCCACCGACTTTCCTCTGGCCTCCGTTTACAAGAGAGCTATCTCTGTCAGTGTTTCAGATCTGCCACAGCCCTGTCTGAGCCCGGATTACCCACACAGAGCGCTGTACTACGAAGTGAGATGAATGGGTCAGAGCAGGATATTGAGCTCAGAACCAGGGTTTTCATGAAGACAACGGGGTTTTCGTAAAGACAGCTCTCTTTTAATCTGGCCAGAACACCACTGCAACTTACGATGAACACATATCCTGGTCCAGAGCAGGTGATCTTTACCTGATGATGTTTAAATCTGTTAATACTGAAATTTAAGATCTACATTATGAATCAAGACCATTTACAATTGTCCGCCAACAGCCACAGCTCTCCATAAAAACAACTTGTTCCTCTCTGATCACGCCATGTGGTTCGGAAAATGCCCTGTCATGCTTTTGAGTTTCTGTGTGTTTTGGTTATTTCCTGTTTTATTTTGAAGAGTTTGTCCCTTCTGTGTCTCTGTTCACTTGTTTCCTGTGTTTAATTAGTTCATGGATTTCACCCGTGTCTCGTTTGCCTGCACTCCCCAGTCTATATATGTTGGGTCACTTCCTTTGCTCTCTGTTTGATCGTCTGTGCCTTCCTTTGCTCAGTGTTTTTGCTCGTGTTCCCTTGTGTTTTCTGGATTTATTGGTTTTTTTGTGGGTTCTGCCTGCACCCCTTTTTGGATTTGTTTGCTCTCTCTGGACTGAATACCTGGTTTTGACCCTGCCTGCCTTGGCTACCTGCAGGCCTAAGCCCTTTGTTAATAAAATATTGAACTATCACTGCTCGGTGCCTCCGTTCCGTGCAGTTGGGTCCATCCCCTCAAGTTTCCTTGTTCCTCCATGTGGCACGGTCCTGACATGCCCCCTCTATGGGAGTCCCAACCAGAGCCGGAAGAAAGGCTGTGTTAACAAAGAAGGTTGACAGCCACTGTTGTGATGGCTGTTACCTCTGACAGGAGCTTTAGGTTTTGTAGCAACAGCTCATGCAAAGAAAGCCTGACTATGATGAATCTGCTTCATGGTACAGCCCTCTGAGCTTCAGTCAATCATTAGTGGAGCAAACCACAGACTGTTTGGATACTGAGCTGTTTGTTGGAGCTGTGCTGCTGGTGTTGCTCTTGTTTAGCTCATCCTTTGTCTTTCCTGGGTAGATGTTAGGAGTGACCTGTTCAACTAGTCTTAACGTTAACGTTAAGGAAAACTCGTAGTAGTTCCCTGCCATTCCCTCTCCTGGTTGTGACTTCTTGGAGACCTTGGTATCTTTGTTTCTGATTCTGCAGACTAGTTGCAGACTGCAGACTAGATTGGTTTACTTGGGGTTTGGTGTACTTGGCCTTGGAGACCTCCGTGAACCAATGTGACCTGTTGGTGTTTCCTGATAATATTCTCTGTGACCAAGATTCTCTGCTTAGGGACTATGTTGCATATATTGAAAACTTGTATACCTACAGCACTCTTACAGTAGCTCCAACCGTGTGAGTCACGTTGCCACTGAAACCTGTATGCAGTACACTGTCTGGGACCAACGGCAAACTTTCTGTGTGATTAATCCAAAGTTGAGATTCAGTATAATTATCAGCCTGTCAACCTGTTGGTGGAAGGATCCGTACTGTCTAAATTGGATGGTTCAAACTGTAAAATGTAACAAACGTCTGTATACTTTATTAGCATAAGTGTAAATTGAGTTTTTTTTAAAAATTTGTTTTGGATTGTGAACTCCTGACAAACCAGGAAAATACCACTATTTGCTTTTTAGCACAGATGGAAGGATCCACATTAGCCAAAGTTTGCAGACGTCAGCAACTGAAGCGAATTCAGGATCAGCGCCAACCTGCGCGAATACTTGTTTGACAACAAGCCCAGTTATTGTCATGTTACCAAACAGATGAATCATTAAATCTGTGTAGTGTCTTAAATGTACCTGGGCTCTACTGGGACCTCCAATCAATTGCAATCTGAAGTTGTCAGAGGTAGATACAAAGTCATTGCTTTGTCGCTCAAGATGGGGGCAGGGAATCAATAATGTCTGAACTATTCCAGGCTTTTCACAGCCATAACGTGGCAACTCGAAGTGACAAGGCAGGTCACATGGAAGAAGAGATCCAAACAGGCTGGAAACAGTTGGACAGACTCGACGTTTTCAGCAGGCATCATTTTTCTGATGTTGAACGATGAAAAGCGTAAAGACAGACACGGGTATGAGGACGTTTTATGACTGAAGGGAAGATGTTACATTCCTCGAATACATACTCCACATCAAAACATTTTTATGATCATATGCACACTTGCGTACAATAAGTGGACCGTTTACAACCGGCAGATTCAATTCTGCAATGCATCTGTTGCACCTACGTCAAATGATCAGTTGCTTTGTTCGTGTTGCATGATAATTGTGACGCGGGGCAGCAGGTCCAGCAGGTCCAGCGGGTCCAGCAGGTCCAGAGTTTCCCCTCATTAGGCCAAAAAGGGCTCAAGCATGCTCTAATAACTTGCATGCATGTCATTGACACGTGTGAGATGTCACCAGGGCTCCTCCGTCGACCCTGCTCCGCTCTCCTGCACTTTAAAGCTCTTGTTTCGGCTGCCACCACGCTTTCCTTTTCATCATGGTTCCATTTTGCCCGCCTGAATGTAAATGATAACATTTACACATGAAAAATATGAAAATAAGGCACCCAATTTGTGCCATATAATCCTTCCACGGTGGAGACAGCGCTCCGCATCACAACTTGTGATTTGAATTTCAGATTCTGTGTTCATTTCACAGTTTTTTAAGACCCTGTTGGATTTTTAGGAAACTCCATGGAGCCAAACGCCCAGTTCAACATTAGAGCTGCAGGTGTGTCGGGCCTGACAGGCTGCAGAGAAAGACGGCTAACTGCATTCATACATCACCTGTAGGAACAGGAGCAGGATTGATTCAAACCAAGGATTCTGGTTTTTCATGTACAGCAATCTGAATGACCGAGGTCTCTGTCCAAGCATAATATACTGATATGGTGAAAAACATGTAACGTATCCTGTTGCATCGTTTGTCGAGTTTGTCATGGTTTTGAGTTGAGTTTCTTGTTTTGTAATTTCCTGTTTTATTTTGAAAGGTGTTTCCCTCGTGTGGTTCTGTGTACTTGCTTCCTTTCTGTGATCAGTTCATTGGTTTCACCTGTGTCTCGTTTGCCTGCACTCCAAGTCTGTTTAAGTTGTGTCATTGCTTGTGTTCTGTGTCGGTTCCTTTGCTGTGTTAGCGTCCATGTTCCTGCCTTGTTTCCATGTGCTTTCCTTGTGCCCGTTGTGAGTTTCTGGTTTTTGCATCTTTGGTTTTTGGATTTTTACTTACCATGTCATGTTCGGACTGATTACCTGGATTTCGACCCTGCCTGCCTTGACCGTTCGTAAGCCTAAGTCCTTGAATGAATTGTTAAAATATCTTTTGCCCCTTGTCCCTGTCTGCATTTGGGTCCTGCTCTCTCCTTGTGACCAAGCCCTGACAGAGCTGTTGTTGGTTAGAATGGGTTTCAATCCCCCTTCCCCTCAATCTTGGTCAAATAAAAGTTTAAAGGTCCTTCTAACATGCGCAGAACACTGAGAGCCTGGGTTGCATTCAACAACCTGTGTTTTTCAAAGTCTTGCTTTTTGCAGTAGTCACTACACACCCATAATCTTAAGGTTTTAACTCCCTACTCCAGAATCTGCAATATCCTCTGTAAGATACACACATTGAATGCCTGTGGTGGTTGAATTAGACTTATCCTGGCTCTGACATTTACACAAACAATATTTTTGTAATTATGGGACTAGTTAGTGTGAGAAATAAGGGCAACGGTGTCCTGAATTGATATTAATATTACATTTTTCCTCCAGTTTCAAACCGATGAGAGAAGTTAGACAAAGTCCGTGTTATATTTCAGCTGAGCTTGTCTATTTGACTGAAGCGCTCCACTTCAAACTGTAATCTCAGCTCGGAACATGTTAAAATGTGCTGACGTTCACTTCTGAATTCTAATAGTGGAAACACTTACACAGACTTTGAAAGAAGTTCACTTTTCCACTTATGCTTTTAGCTTGTTTCCGTTCCTAAATGGCTCTCTGAAAGGTGTTTCATCACTGGAGGAAAACTGCTAACATGGATTCATCATCGTGTTACCTCAGAGAACGGAAGGGGTGAGAGGGGGGACAGGTTTGGAGGTCAGATGAAGAGCCTGGGGATCAGCGCTCCCGGAAAAGTCTCCACATTTCCTCCCATAAACTATCCATAACGTCTGTGAGGCTGGGAGAGATCTATGACGCAGGTATCCCAAGTACTTTGATCCATTTCATGGTGCCAGGATTGAACCAAAGCTCACCCACTTACTGCTTTTTGCACCATGAATCCAAACGTAATGTGCCAACCAGAAAATAAGAAAACAAGAAAAATGTATTTGTCCTTCTTTGGTCCATTCTTCACTTCCCTTGGATGAAATGAAGCATTTTAGGTGTGGGACACATCCTGCCAATCTGCACCTATCCCCCAAATATGTGCAGAACATATATGCAGCTGTGCAGTCTGACCAATATCTAACAGATATAACACAAATCACCATACATCACATTTTTTCTAAAGTCAATGAATAAATAATTAAATTACATTAAATTAGATATAAAATGTTCATACGGACAGACCTGTTCCTTTTTTACATTTTGAATGATTTAAACTTGCATGTTTCAATGCTGCTGAATGGGTTAATTATTTTGTCCAAGAATTACTGATGAAGGCGACTGTAAGCCACTTCAATTAAGGTCTGACACATGCAGAAACTGCATGGTGTCTCTCTGTTGGCGAGAACATTCAGATCGGTCCTCATTAGGGTTGTCACATGTCAAACTACACCGACCCTCAGTAAATCAGTACTGGATGCAGTGTGCCCCTTGTTTACGTACACACACTACTCTAATCACGCATACATGATGGTTCCGCGTGCTCGGAATGACATGAGAAATAGTCAAAGTAAAGGTCGAAGAGGTGCTAAATCAGAATTTGCAGGAAGAGAACGACTTTTACAACGACAAGCAAGTTGTCAAGCAGTGATCTTGTTGCCCTGGTTACAAAACATCATCTTCCAAATACAGCACAACAGAATGGCACCATGAAAAGCTTCCATATTTTATTATTTAGAGCTTGTACCATCAGCTACATACAAAAGAAAACAGTGCACATTTAAAAATGGTCATCAGACAGTTGGTTTGAACCAAAGTCCCGCCTCATAGTAATTTAGGGTTCATCTTGACAGTGAGTCAGATTAATGCAAATGTTTTTGACATATGGATGCAGAGTGTGGGTGTCCACATACTATTGGCCATGTTTTATGACCATAGAGCAGTATATCAGCTAGCTAAATGGACTGCAGCAGGCAGGTGTATTCAGTTTGATGAGCTCTGTCTGACAATGCAACAACCAATCCAAGCAGCCAATGTGATCACGTGATCGACCAACCGCTCTGCAGCGGACACTTTTACAATCGTTCATCCTTTTTGTCAAATTAGCCAGCTAGCATTAGCGCTGCCATTCTTTTCTCTCTCCTGCTGAGACATGAAAGCTGAACGAGCAGCCGTCCAGCAAACAACCAAAACTAATTAGAGTTCCTAAATAATTAATCCTGGAGAGCAGCTGTTATTAGAGCTGTTGTAATGACTCACATTAGTCACTCAGGTTTCCTGTCTTTGCTGGTGGACCAACATAAAGTCTTTCACTTTGACAGCCAAACTAGAGTAATGTCTCAGTAAGGAAATTACCCGCGCCCAAAGGTCAATAGTGACCAGCTTTAATCTCCCGATGTTCGCTGATCGAACATCACTCATGTCATGCTGTTTCTACTGGGACAACGTGAAAGGTTCATGAGAAGAAACAAAGAAAAGGGTCCACGGCGCAATTATTCCCGCAGTTAACGTTCAGACTCAGTGATGCTGGTTAAAAGTGAAAAAGACATTTCATCATTCCGACGACAGGAAGTGATGATGAACGCTGCTTTCGTACGAGAGATGCTTTTATGAAATGTCACGGTGCATGCAGTTTCTTTATTTTTAGGATTAATCACTTTTGTTTATATGTAATGGCTGTAGTCATTATCACGAACGCGTCACGCGACCTTAAAGAGAAGCTTCACTTTGGCATTTATTTGACTCCCTCTCTTTCCTCGCTCGTCTAACACCATGTGGTCTTTCTGAGAGCTTTCAAGCTGTTGGAGTCTAAAGTTTTAAAGTCAGAAAATAATCGAACTACACTTGTCCACTTAGTAGCTGTTCTGCAGCTTTCCATCATGTCATACATCCTTCATCTTTCTTCATTCATTGTTCATGTCCAGATGTCCTTTTTATCCTCCTCTAATAATGTGGACAAAGAGTGAAAACAAGGGGAGCGGCTACAATTCCCTGAAAACTGAGCCGATTCTACCTGCTGAGGAAGATCATGCGATAGAAAGCCCAGGAACAGCCGCTCAGTGGACCTTGTGATGGGATTATTGACTCAATTTAAAATCGCTGCCTTTTTCCTCAACTTGTTGACGTAATCAGAAATAGTCAGACTGTAAAAGATGAGTAACGGTGTCCCGCTCACAGTCTGACATCGGTTCCTCGTGCAAGCCACTATTCTGCGTTTGCTTCCTGTCTTTAGATACAAAACCACACTTCAGCTGCCAGTTTGAAGAATATCAGTTTGTGATGTGACATTAATAGTCCTCCAGAACAAAGGAGCTAGTTGTATTATCAGCCAGCCATATTTCCAGGGAAATGGAGCAGTGTGTCGCGACTTTTAATTTATTAATGACTGAATTAATATGAGTACAGAAGAATTGAATTATGGAATTACAATTATTTAAATTCCCCATTTATTCTCATTTTTAATGTGGATGTGAAGTCCTTAAAGTACCATTGGTGATGGTCTGCAGTTTGGTTCCTAAAGAAAGAGTGCTCAGAAACACAACTGGACCAACATCATTTCCAGACAAAGGTCATGTGATGTGACTGAGAGCTCCACAGCACCTCAGAGGACCTGGTGGTGAGATTCTCTACTCGGATATCAGATAAAGTGAAAAAAGGCAGTATTAATCAAACACAGTACATCCATGAACCCTTTTATTTTATTTGCTTTGATCCCTTACTTTACACAAGAGTTTGACACTTCCTTCGTTTTGAGAGAGAGTCAGAGTCAAATTCCTCCAAACGCTGATCAGAACATGAAGGACTTAACAGACTGACACTGATTCAAATTCTACAGCACAAGGGGAAGCTGTGTGCCACTGACTTCTTCCATGATTCCACATAGAAGAGGAAATAATGAGTGAAATCAGCCACTCTGGTGTTTGATTGAAGTGAGAAACCTCCTGATGAGTCAGTAAGTTTCAGACGCTTATTGCCCAGAGTCCTGCTGGTTCTCTGTCCTGCTTTACTCTCGCCTGAAGCTCCAGGTGACCATCAAACTCTGATTAGATGATTCCAGGTGTCATGAGTAGAACCGGAGCCATGAAGCAGCTGGAGCAAGCGCAGGTTTCAGGGGCTATTTGTGAAGAAGCAGCACCATCTTCTGGTAGCAACCACAGTGACACAGCATGGAGCAGTAGATGGAGAGACGTTCTCATCATTATGTTTGGTCTATGGTTTTTGTGACATCATGCAACAACCAGCATGTCAGGTGGACTACCAGTGTAGTCAACCACAGTCACTGAAAACACTGAGTGTTACAGCTGTGTATGGGCACTAATTTAGCAGTCCAATACATATTTTGACACAGAGCTTATGATTCAACATAATATGATTTGTATTATATGATACTGAGGCTGAATCTTTGGTGGCTTTTAATCTGGTGCCACTAAGAGGACATTTTTATTTTTATTATGTGTCTCAGCGATCATCAGATGGAAACCTATCAAACTTGCCCATCATCAGGCCAAAACTGCAATTTGTCTTTGGTTTGTGATCAAATACCTGCAAAACTAATGAGACTGCCATCAGCCTCTGCAGCATATTAGCATGCTAACGCCATTAAACAAAGAGAGTGCACGTGAAAAACGTTCCTGCTAAACATCAGCATGTTAGCATTGTCACAGTGAGCTTTGCTGACATGCTGGTGTTCCTGTTATATCTTTATTATAATTTTAGTTATTGTAGTTACATAAAGAGTCAGATGAGTATGACTCCACCCACTGATCTAATGCCATTTGCAAGAATTCACTGAGCCTGAATAAAAACAACCAGTCAGCGCCGGGATCAGCGCCAGGATCAGCGTCTAACGCAGTGTCAGTCACCGATGCAGCCTGAGGAGGAGCTTTGAAAATACAGAGAAACAAACACCAGCAATGAAAAGATGAACCCAGCCCTCCTCCGCCTACAACAGTGTGTACAACAGAACATGTGTGAACGTGTCGCGGCTCTGCATGGAGCTGGTTCATTGTGTTTGATCTCATGGCAATTGTATTGACCAGCGACAAAGGCATGAAACATGATGACAAACGGTATTGAATAACTGTTGAGGGGGGACAGCGGTGAGTGTGTGTGTGTGTGTGTGTGTTAGTGTGTCCCTGGTTTTGCATTGTGTTTTTTCTTAGAATTTGTGTGAACTGACCCTTTAGAGATGACCCATTGACTTGATTCTCTGAAGAAACCAAGTCTAGAGGGACATCAGGAACTTCAGGCCCATGCCTTGATGCTGCCGGCTGACACAGACTGTGTTTTTGCTTGCCTGCAGGTTTTTGGTATCCAGATGAAATGATTTTGCATCTTAGGCGTGCGCTGGGGGAACTTGGGAATAAACACATGTCCTCTCTTGTTCGCAGCTCTGATGCAGAGCGTGTCCATCCGCAAACACACGCGAGCAAAATGTGTTCGTAAAGAACGAAAAAATGAAAATGAAGCTTAGATGCCTTGAGTTATGTTTGAATTACATCTCAGTCTAATGGATTCCCATTTATGCTCCTGTGTTAGCTCAATGCTCCAACCATTCATACTGCAAGTACAGAACCTAATTACATATCTTGCCCAGAGATATACATGATGGATCCTTTTCATAAGCTCTGTAGCTTTGAGTCAGGATGGAATCGCTGTTAGTTTGTCAGAATGTCTGGAGCATTAATATGATTTATAAACACAGGAAGTCGACGTTTTACAGATTTTAAGGTTCAGTGTTTAATGGACTGGCGTCATGAGGACTAAACTCATGCAAATGCAGTGAAGCAGCTGATAATTGACACCATATTTAAACCTAAAGTGTACAGAGCAAACCTTCACATCCCAGCAGAAACACTGCGCAGCATTTAGAGCATCGTCCCTGGACGGATGATGTGGGACATAGGGAGGGTGGGGTACATGTCCCACTCATTATAACATCACTGCCAAAAGCAGTGCATCCAGTTTACGGCTTTTGTTCCCCAGAAATAACACATTTGATATTTGATTTTATGATTGTTCATTTTGACTTGATGTTACAAAAAGCGCTTCACACCTGGCAGCAAGTGTTTCAATAAAAGGATCTTTTTGTCTCGCAGGCTGGATCCACATTGCCACGCCTCAAAATGAGTTTTAATATAACTATACCATATATAAATGCAAGGACTGGTGTTCATATAATTAAAATGTATTTATTTTGCTTACCTATGCTTAAATCCTTTGCATGAGGCAGTAAAACTGTCCACTGAGGTTACAAAACTTTTCTATCAATCAGATGTATGCTGCTCATGCAGCTGAGTTACGTGGCACCTAATGAGCACTTATTATATTTATTTTATTAGAATCTGTTTAGTTTTTGGTAGAAAAAGTGTTTTGGGTTCGTCAATGCTGCTTCATTATCCAGCGTCTGGTGACAAAAGCCAAAAAAGAGAATAAGGCCATTAGTGTCATCGATACGTTACATGTAAACAGCCATTAGCATCTGTCCGTATGATTCACACTCCACCGTCCGGCCCATCAGAGGAGATTCATAGTATTGAACGGCTCCTTTCACAGGGGAGAAATCGAACAATATTATGTCTGGCGGTGAGAAGAATGTGTTGAGTGAAATAATTAGTTTGGCGTGCTGCGGCACTGGTGCATCGCTAATCCAACACAACATGAACAAACGCAGAGCCTTATCACAACCTGTGGTAATTGGTACCTCAGTATAATTAAATCCAATCACTCTGTGAGCACTGTACCAGCTGCCTGCAACGAGCGCCACGGTTTAAACCACGCACATCACATTTTGCAGGTGACAAATCAGCTGCTGAGTGAGTGACACCAGCTGACATCTCTGAACTGGTCATCTCCTGACCCAGGTAAGATGTGCTGACCAATCCCTGCTCTCCGTTTCACGCACCCATTTTATCATTTGCCACTAATATTTAACTCTCCTCCTGTTCATGTATTTAAAGCTCATTTAAAGGGACGTTTCCTTTCTTCGGCCTCTCAACTGTCACCTTGGAGACATGCTTGACCACACCCTGTCTTCTATTTGTTTGTATTTTGTTTGTTGTTTGTGTCGTGATCTCACTCTTGTGGTCATTTCTGGTTTCATGCTTGATGGTAACCTCCAATCAAACCACCCCATTATTAATTCTCTGTGTTAAACACTGTTGAGAACAACTGGTTCTTTGAATAAATTGACCTTTCAGCCACTGAAAGGCACGAACAGCAAAGGTCTGATCACCTAAAGTGACAAGTTGAGATGCTGGGCCCATCAGTCGGACCCTGCTGGAGGATCTGACACAGCAGCTCACATAAGACTGATGTAGGCTCACCTGGCTCTGGACTTCCTCTCATCCCCAGTCTTTCAGCATGTCTCTGCTCATTGTTTCACATCTGCACTTTAACTGATTTGCTTCACTCTTACTAACCTTGTTTCCAGCTGCAACAAGAGCTCTGACGGTCAACAAAGTGGAGCATTTGGCAGCTAAATGCTCCACTACGTCCAGGTATTGTCCTCTGGAGGAGAATGAATGTTAGATTTGCACTCATCAGGTGTTGCTCATCAGCTTTTAATACGTAAATGTTGTTTATAAAGCCTGTCCTGCTGCAGACAAATGGTAAACAAATCAGCTAAAGCTGCATCAAACCTCTCCCTGGTAAATAAACTGATGGGGCGTTGCTCTTTTGCTCTTTTTAACCAATATTCATGCGGCATCGTCACTGACAGTGTTTATCCCTCATCACCAGATAAGAGGGTTCGATTATGCTGTTAACATGAAAGTGCAGCTCATCTGGGAGTTAACTAAATCCCTAATCAATAATCGGATTGAAGCAATACAGCGAGGCTGGAGGGTAACCGCAGGGAGCATCAGTCATATGGCTCCATTTCATCACAGGGTTAAAGGTTAACAGCTGACCCTCTGAACATTACCTCTGGGTGGTCACTAAATCACTCTCTCTCTCCCTAACTGTCCGTCTCTGCTGGTCCTCACAGTGAAGAGCAGGACATGGTAATATGTGTGTATCTGCGCCTGTAATTGCTCCATGCATCTCTGTATCTCGGGGGAAACATAAAAGCGAGCCGTCTGTCTGACGGCGGTGACAAAGGAAACCTCCTGTGATCAATAATCAGCAAGAGCGTGATCAGAAGGAGGGAGTGCTCCAGATTCTCTGAGACTCAGACAGTCAGCAGTTTGCGGCCAGCATAACATTATTTCATCATTATGATCCGCCCGCGACTGGTTTACCCTCTGTCATAACAAAACCTGCTTATTATCAGTCGGTGGTGCATATGAAAATAACATCCACAGTTATTAAAGTGAGTTTAGTATTTCATGCAAAACATGCAGGAAAGTATCAGACAGTATCAGACGGATTTTGATTTTCCTTCCACAGTGTGAACATTTACCTGCACGCTGGTACAGGTAACGGGGCTGTCCGAGGTGCACGTGAATGCAGCATGAAACGCTGCCACTCCCTTCTGGCCTCACGTAACCCTGCTCCTGGCGTTTCCCATCACCTGACTGCCCCACCCACCTGCTCACCAGCTCTGCTTTCCTTCAGCAGTATATATACCGGCCCACGTTCACCTGCTCCCTCTTAGCTTGTCTCATGTGTGTTCTAGCCACTTCATCGCCCTGTTTGACCTCCTGCCTCGACCTCAGGCCGCTTCCTTTTTCTCTTCCTGTTCACTTTTCCTTTCTTTGTTTGCCTGCCTGATTTCCTGTCTGCCTCTCCACCCTGACTCAAGATATTATTGTATCCTTATCGACTTGTTTGGTTCCTGACCTGTGACTTTATAGGAATAACAGTAATGTGTTGGTCTGACCACTGAAAACATGCTACAGTGATGAGTTTTACGTGTTTCTGCTCATCACTGGCTACTGCTTTACTGACCTTTACTCACGTCTGGTGTCCAGTTTGGTAACCCACATTGTCCTTGCACCTAGATCACGTTACCCAGGATGTGCCGGGGAAACAACAGCACTTTTTCAGCGACCTAAACACACCTCTGCTCTGTGTGACAGCTGCCTGGGCAAACACAGGAGCTCTTTGTGGCTCTCAGCAGGCTGGCACCAACAAAGGCCGAGGGCTCAGGTGAAGCGCCGCGTCAGAGCCTTGAAAAGCAAACGGGAACGAAGCGATGTGAGTCCTAAGATTTAGAGTCAGTTACACTGGTGACATAAAACACTTTGGATGGAGACAATGTAAATGAGCAGTGATGCTGCCTTGCTTGGTTCAGCATGACTGGTAGCTTATGGAGGTTAATGTTAGACAGAAACTGTGTGACTGTGTAACCCAGTCGGTTTCCTGATTCCAAACTCTTCCCTGTTCGTGCGGCTGTCAGACAACAGTAACATTATCCTGTACTTATCACTTAAACAGCGGTTACATAGTTCATGTTACAGATGCAGACTGATAATCGAGTTAGAAGTTGGCTGAAAGGAGCTGTGGACGCTCTGAATAAAGCCTTTTGTATCAGACGAGGCTGTGTCGGGTCACTGAATGTCCTCGAGTGATGTCATTTGAGTCAGCGTCAGGCGGGGCGGGGTTTGAAAACGAAACAAATCTGTTGGTGTGGAGTGGGAAAGAAGTGAACTTACTTCGCTGCATTCTGGGAAATGTCACTCCATCTATCTCTAAAATAGGGTTTTTTATATATTATCAGGTCATTTAGGATTTACATATACTGATATATATATCAGGCTATTTTGAAAAATTCAAATTCTAATATACCTCACTAAACTAAGACACATATCTTTGCACCTGTAGTACATAAATGTATACATAACATATATTTGTCACTGTCATCTTCACTGCTATAAACAGATATTACAATGTAATTTGAATGAGTGCGCTGAGCCTGATATAGATTTGTTTCATATACGTAGCATACGCGCACCAGTGCATTAAATATAGATGACCTAGTGAATATGAAACCACACGGCCGCCACAAAAAAAGGCTTGAGCCAAGCAGAATTCAACAGTGAACACACTTTTCATTCACTATTGACTTGTTTTTATTACGGGCCAAATTGCTTTAGGCGTTGAACAAGAGACGCCACGCTGCAGTTTGTCTCCTATCTGTTCCCCAAAGCCAAAAGGAGCCAAAGGACCTTTAAATGAGCTCTCAAGTCTTTTATGGTTCTGTGGATTAAGACTCCTGGGACAAATGAAAAGCATGTATCTGCTGGCTGCAGGCCACATGCGTCGGCGAGCTGTGTCCACTCTGCTGTGCAGCATTTTTTTATTTATTATTATTATTATTATTATTATTTGGAGCGTGGCTTTTGTCACAGCTGGATGCTTTGCTTTCATTTGTCACAGTTTGCGGTGAAATACAGCAAAAGCGCGGTGAATGAACTACACGCATTACGAGCTGTGGCTGAATGCGTGCAGCAGCGGGGTGCGCAGACTGACGGGGGCAGGAGCTGCAAATTTAAGAAAGGTCCGTTTGTAAAAGAGTTCGTAAAACAACCCAGATTCACTTTTCTTAAGTGCAAACGTTTCCATGCAGCGTCGTGGATTTGAATACACCTCCGGAGATGTTTAGCTGTCACGCCGGCAGTGGAGTCTTTCATGTGTTTGTATATTTGCCCTGCTAAAAGTTGAATTCATGCTGTGCTGGATTGGACTTTGTGTGCGTGTTTCACTTGGATCCGACCCAACAGTGACGAGCCAGCTGGTGTTTTCCATCAGCTATCAAAAGCAAAATATGTGTTATGACAGGATTTTGGTGCAGCAGCAGCAGCAGCAGTTGGCCTTAATAAAGATCTTATTTAAAAAAGAACTCGGACAAAAGTCATTGCAGGGCGTCACGTCTCCTGTATTTACAGCCTGGTTATTGTCTGACACAACACTCAAAAACTACAGCTATAAAGTAAATTAGACATGAGCCCATTTTAGCTCACTGTTTTGGTTTCACCACGCTTTTGCTGTTCGGTTCATTTTCACCCATTTCCAGCCATGAGGCAGCTGTTAATAGTGAGCAACCTCTGATAATCTGCTGCTGCTGAACAATATGCACCAAACAGCAGACACATTCAGAGACCAGCCGGTGAACGTAGCGGAGCCTTTAGCAGCTAAAGACTCAGATATTGTTCTGAGGGCTGGTGGAGACCAAACCAGAGCAAACAGAAGGGTGCATATTGGACTGACATCCATCAGATGGAAACGCCCATGACTCCAAATGAAAAATGTTATAATAACGTGTCTCCCATTCTGCTGGATGTGTATAAATTACTGGTAAAACACGTGTCCTAATCGCAAGCAAGACCATAGTGGAGAATCAAATATGCATTTTGCCCCATTACGTTCCACAGTCCACCTCAGCTGTGGTCTATAGCGCCTCCCACCCAGTGACATCACACAGGCCATGAAAGGCAGCAAGCTGTGATTCGTCTGGGACAAATGTGTAGCAGTCAGGACTCCCTGTAGTCTCTCTGCAGTCACCTCATCTGACACAGTGACCGTCATTAGAGAGAAACATATGCAATCTGAAGCGTGGGAGATGTGTCATCATTCTGAAACTGCACTCTTCTGCACGAGTCAATACACTTCTCTTAATCACTAAAGAATTCTGGGTAAGAGTAAACATGTGCAGCCTTCGCTGGTTATTTATCTCTCTTTCTATCTCTGTTTGTTTTTTCATCTGAATGCATGGCTCAATGCTTAACTGAAACTAGAAGCCTCTGCTCTGACCTTGCACGTCAGTGCTGCACAGTTGCAAATACAGTTTTTCAGTGCATCATACTTCCCAAGCTGCATGTAATCCCATTACAGAAGAGAATCCATGTATTGTGTTGATAGGAGCAGGAGCTGATCTAGCTGAACTTGTATGAGGAGAATGAATGAATTTAGCTCCAGGACAGACGTGTGCAGGAGCGGTGACAAAGTCCAGCCGCTCTGGAACGCTCTCACGCACAGCTCTCTATTTCCAGCTGTGCAAACACATGTGGAAGGACAAAAAGTCAAAGCCGCATGCTGATGTGCACATTTTAGCATCTAAAAATAGCATTTATTTATTATTGTGCGTTTGAACTGGAATTTATTGTTCATTAAATTTAAAAATAAAATGTTAATATCGTTCTAAAAACTGCCACATGCGTTGTTTGTGTACAGTTTCACGCAAGCTGTCAAGTGTTTGAAAGCAGCTCAAAGCCCAACATGGATGGGAAGTTAGAATAAGATTCCCGGTAACAGCTGGATTTATTTATGTGAGCCAACAGCTGCAGAGCTCCACTTCAATCTTCATCATCCCTGGATTTTACATAAATAACAGCCGCATGGAGCATCAGATATAGCTATGAGTAAAGTTTGCATACATGAAATAAGAAAAATGATATGTCGGTACATGTGTTTATTGGACATGAAACATTTACATGCTACAGGAGATAACAGTACAAAATCCATGCTCTTCCTCAGGCAGCGGCAGCCAAAACAACAGTGTGTGACGATGGTTGGTGGTCGTAGACGATGTCCGCGTCCTGTGCAGGCGATGACGTGTTTGTGGCGCGAACGAAAGGAAATAAAACTCGTCGGGGCCTCAGATGCACTTGAGCAGGTAGGAGTTGCAGCTGGCTCCTCTGCCGCAGTCACAGAGCTTCCCGATGCGGGGCCCGAACTTCATGGCGCACCGGTCACCCATCCCACACTGACAAGGGGGGGAGGGATGCAGGCAGGTCACTCACACAAATACTTTGCAATAAATCCACAAACAATGATAAATCAGTTTGTATTAAAATACTTATATTAAATGTATGGGGGTGATGGTTGCACTTTCTATGAATTCATTTGTTTTAATTGATTGGTTCCATCTCGTTCTAACCTAACTGACAGCAGAGAACGAGGGCGAGATGTCATTCGAGTTCTTTTCACTGGCAAAATAAGGAAATCCTGCGCTGTGATGAGTCTGTAACTGCGCTGAGCGAAACAGTGGCGTTGGCATTTTCCTGTTATCTTTTAATTACTGGCTGGTTTCCTTTGCTAACTGGTTTAATTAAACAGCAGAGGACACGTGACCGAGCGATGTCAGACCCAATCAGTAAATGACGCTCTCTCAGGGCAGCGGGGGAAAGTAATAGAGTATATTTCCACAATTACTGTGTCTCTGTAAAGCTTTTTTATTTTGCTTCATACCTGCAATTCAGAGAGAAATATTTTCCAAAATGCTACAAACCATAGACAAAGTTAATAGAATGATGCATACATTAAATTAACAATGATTCTAATCCGGTATTCTGCACTGTGCCTGTTTTACTTTTGGTATTTTAAATATATAAAAGCAGGACTTTTATTCAAGTCTTTCTCCTTTATTGTTACTTTGGGATCAGGTATACTTCCTTGCAGCAGGTAAAGTGGAATAAACGGGGTGAGTAAAGTGTCAGTTACCAGCGGGATGCTTCCTCTTTTCTCAGTGGAGGAAATGCGGTTGTGCACCCTGCCCAGCAGAGCCTCCAGCGCCTCTATCTGCTCCACAGAGATTGGATCACAGAAACAAGAGACGTTAGGTCTGAATGAGCGACGCAGCCTGTGTGTGCACGTTAACCTCTGAGGCTCCTGAAGGGATTCTTTCAGTTTCTATCTTTGCTGAAGCTGCGTGATGCTTTCACTCCCACGACGAAGCGCTCAGAGATGCGCTGTGCCATCCAAATGGAACTATTCTGATTGTCTTGTGCGCATGCTGTATATGCAAATCATACAGTTTCCCACAACTCAGCCTGATGTATCTGAAGAAAGGGGAATAAACTCTGAGCTCACTTTAACAGCTGACACACTTACAGGATAAACAACAATAAAGAATACTGGCACTCTTCATGGATTATTAGATTATTGTTCTAAGCCTGAACACGTGATTGCAAAAGTTTGTACATTTCATAAATTAGTGACAGAATGATTCTTGAAAGGATTTCAAAGGTTAGGCTGAAGTAAAGAGATTAGAAATGTGTTTTTGTGTACATCAGTGGCTGAGATGCACTCAGGTCAGATTCCCCTGAGACCTACATGCTGTGATCCTGAACAGGTTAGTTACTCTGCAAAGCAAATGTTTCTCTGTTTCCCGAACTCATCAAGTGGCAGCAAAGGCTGTGAATCGCTTCGACATTCCTCCTTAAACTAACATGAGTGGAGGTCCTGAGATACTGACCAGGTCTCTGTCCGCGGCCGGCTCGGGCTTTTCCACTCCAAAGTCCTCTGCGGAGACTTCCTGGGACGTCTGGCCGTGACACATGACGCACAGCAGGCCGACGAACAGCAGTCCGCGGAGCATCCCGGAGCTATCCATGGTGCTGGTCCCGGTGCGGGTGGAGGAGGAGGAGGAGGAGGAGGAGGAGGATTAGGGCGGAGGTCCCGACAAGAGGCGGCAGATCACAACTGAAGGAGCGGAGGGTCGCAGCGGGTCTACAGGAGAGTCTCCCTCCACCCACCGGACCTTCTCCCCTCTTATATGGACTCACGGAGCCCCGCCCGAAAGGCCACTGCAGGATTAACGTGCAGGACGAGAGAGTGGGCTGCGGACAGGGCTGTCAGGGGTGGGGGGGCTGGAGCACGAACACACTCAGAGATTGGATCACAGTTTGGATCAGAGTTTATGAATGAATGCAGCTGACGGTGCTTTACTGTGATCCAAGCGCTCTGTGGAAGGTCAAATGTTGACATGAGGTGCGCATCACACGAGGGAGCTACCTGGTCACGTGATATTCTGCCTGCTAAATGAAGTTTTTATGATTTAAAGCTAATTTGATCATTTCAATAAGTTTCAATACTCCTTATGAACACATCACAGCTGCTGATTTCACCATGACAACCACATCATAGTGAAGTGTGAGATCTTTATTTTACATATGGAAACATTTAACCTTCATCAACCCACAGCAGGTGATCTGATCACATGACCAGAATGCATCGAGTTCATCAAGCTACCTGGTCACAGGATTATTAAAATTAGGTGAGTATGATTTGAATTCTATTTTCCCCATTTTAAGAAGTTAAAACTCCAGATAAAACCCCTGAAAATGTGCAAAGACTCCATTAAAGGCATCACTTCGGATGCTTATTTCACTATGATTGTTATATCAAAGATCTCCTGTATGAGAGTGAGCAGACTAATAAAGGCATCTTTGTTATAAAGGCAAAGAGTGGGACTGTGCTGTAGCCTTTGGATACAGCGAGGCTAAATCCTCAGCGGATGAGCAGACTTGAGTAATCACACAAGACTGCATCGTAATTACTAACATCAGTCCATAGGATAATCGCAGCTCGCCACAAAGCGCCAATATAAGAGCTAATATAACTGCAGTCAACGTGATGCTTGATTCTGTTTTGTCTTTATTAGTTTACATTTGTCTGTTTTCTGCAGGCTACCTGTTTACTGCCCACACAAGATCATGACTGGACACTGTACGTGCAGATGGATGACAGAACACCTCCCTAAAGGTGAAGCTAAAACATCTGGATTGCCCCCTGGTGGGTGTATGTACATACAGGTACAGCGGGATGTTCCCTTATGAATAATGAACCAGCATTTGCAGAGTATGAGCCTGCACATCGTGATGTACCTCCAGGTGAAACAGGACAGGCAGGTGACAGACTTAATCTGATGTGACTGTTGAAAAGCAAACAGGTCGTAACAAACATGGAGAATAACAGTGATTCAGAGATAGATGCTAGCTTAAACAATGCTAGGTGATAATACACTGACAAACTGTTGGTAGCCAGCTAACAAATGGATCTCAGCTCTGTGCTTGAAGACTGATTGATGGGGAGGGGGGGTTTCTCACGGGACGGATGTGTGCACGTCAGTCTCTGCAACTGTTCTGTGTTACATGTGATCCTGTCACTTTAAATGCTTTAAACAGGGAAGAGCCACATGAATTGTTTCTCGAGATCTAAAGAGAAAGACACCATTAAATGGCGACAGACCTCTTTTCACAGCGGATAGCTGCTGACAGGTAATTGGTGGAGAAGCACAGCTGTAATTAAAACTTTAACCATAATTATGTGGGGAGGCAGCCTGCTAGATATTTTTTTAAAGAACACCAAAAACCCATCTGGTCACTTTCTAACTCACCTAACTGGCCTGAAATTGATGTTTGTGCTTCTCCTCTTTCTCGTGCACTCCTGCTCTAAAATGTATTTTCATGCATCATATGTGTAAACTCAGTGTTTATCCTATTTTCCATCTTACGCATCCCCTGTCTTCTCTTTTCATTCTTATTTTCATTGAACATTGAGCTCAGTGTGTAATTCCTCTTGATCTTATTCTTCATAATTATTATATAGAAGGTTAGATTTGACTTATTTTACATAAATATAGCATTTTATCCCAGTTTTTAGTTCATCATGAATGAAGGCTCCGCCTCATTCAGCTGCTTCACTTCCAGGGCCCTAATACCGTGCGTGCTCGCTCACTGTCACGGCTCACAGAGGCGCCTGGAACTGAGTCATCATTAATGCTGTTGATCACACATGTGCCTCCTCTGCTGTGACAGGTCAAGATGTCTGCTGCGAAAAAGACTTAGCAGACGGAGTGACAGTCACAGAAGGTGAAGGAGGAGGGAAAGCAGCAACGTAAGACAAGGACAGGCAGACGTGCTGCAAAGGAAAAAACACCATAACACACATGAGCTGGTAAATAGTCTACTGGAAACTAAAACTGCATCTACAGTTTGTTATCTATCAATATACTGATTTTAGTTACATCCCTTATTTTATTCAGTGTGTAATGTGGTCGTGATTTGTTTAGAAGAATGAGCTGCAGACCACCGGGGGCAGACCACCAGGGGCAGACCGCTGAGGGTTCCAAACAGGACAAACCCATTCATATGACTTTGATTACACTGACTTCCAGAGACTGTGCCATCTTAGAGGAGACTGTCTCGGACAAACTCCTGTCAAACATGCCTCTCTGCTCACTTGTGCATCTATTTTAAAATGAATTCACCATCTTTCACCTAAATTATTGACCATTATTCATTTGTTGTGTCTCTGGAAAATGAGGCAAAATGTCAGTTAGCATTATTAGTAGCGCTGTGGACAATGTGGAACACAGTGCTTTTGAGTTCGATCTGTGCCGGGGACAAAATGCCAGCTCACCTCAGCCTCTACAAAACCAAAAAAGGCAGAATACTCCTTTAAATGTATCAGTAGGAAAAGGGCGTGGGCAGTTGACCTTTCAGCTGAACCTCGTTGTTCCCCGAGCGAAATGAAAAATATAGCTGGCTGCCCACACGGAGAGGAGCTCTGAGTGGTCTGATTTATTAATAGGACTCACACTGCTCTCCCGCCACCTCTCAAACACAATTAGAGGAGCCACCTATGAGCTGTAACTGGAGCTTTGAGCCTCGGGTTGTGAGTTAAGACTGTACGTAGAATGAACGAAGGGCTTCGCTTGAGTGAGATCTACAACTTCAGATGAATGAATAAGGAGGGGAGAGGAGTCGACGAATGATTTGAAACAATTTGTACTGAGGAAAAGTGTGAGAGGCAAAGAACGCTCATTTGACTTGATCTGATGAAGCTGGCCGGTGGAAAAACTTTTAGACCGACGGACGGCTCGTCTCCGCTTCCTCACACAAGTATGATACTCTGGTGATCAAGTTGTGGGGCCAGGGTGGCGAGGTTTCGCCCATGTACCCGTCTGACTAAGTTCTGAGCACACGACAGCTGTCAGTCATGATGTCACACCCCCTTTTCACGCCATCAAACAACTAAATAAAACCAAGCCTGTCAGAAAAACAAGTGAACATGCAGCACTCTGATTCAAACTGCCTGAAATGACAGAAACATTTATTTGAAGTGGGCTTTTTTAGTTTGGCTCAAGTCCTGTCTCCTGTCAGGGAGGGGGTGGGGTTTATGACCTATACTGCAGCGAGCCACCAGGGGGCGACTCACCTGTCCTGGCTTCACTTTCCAGGAGCCGTCCTATCGTCCATCATTACATACAGTCTATGTTTTATACTTTGTTGTTTGTTCTTGGAAATGAAACACACAAACTTCCTGGGAGATGTGTTTGTTTTTATTGTTTGTGGCCATATTTGACTCAAAAAGAAATGGATATGAAAAGTTTGATAATCAGATCGCACATTTCTTGATTTTACTATGTGTGCAAACAGAACCATACATCCTGCAGCTTTAATTATTTTCCCATAGTGCTGTGGACTCTCATTGTCAGCCAACTCAACGACCCTCGGAGGTCCGCGGGCCTCGGCTTGGAAGCCTGCGTGCAAGCAGACAGCAGGGGTCGCTGCGCCCGCAGTTTGTCCGCCCGGAGGCAGCTGAGCTCCGTTTCCTGAAACGCATACTTCAGGATTAGGAAGAACACACCCAGTGACATCAGTGAGGTTTGAAGAAGAAGAAGAAAAAGTCTGAAGTCAAACTGTGCAGAGGAGGAACAAGAGGGCCGAAAGGTCCTTCCCGGTTTTCTCTCGGTTGATTTCTTTTTTTTTTAAGCTGCGGAAACTTGTGGATCCGGACCGTCCCGACTGCGCGTAAACTTTTGACTGAAACGAACCGCGGAGCGCAGAGAGTCGCGTTTCTTGAGAGAGGAGGATGTCAACCTCAGACGACACGGACGGGCTCCGGCCGAGATATGGCTGTAAGTTCAGACTTGTTTCTGCTCACCTTGAGATGCCAGGCGGGCGGCTTCCACTCAGTCCACACGGGGACGAGCGGCTCCGGGCCAGAGCTCAGCCGCTGCGCATGCAAACGCCCCCGAAGTTCAGAAAAAGCGTTTTTACTTGTAGCGAGCGCTCCAGCTCCGATCGGGGTTTATTTCTGACAGCGTGGTTCCAGCCTAATTATGACTTCCGCGTTTTTATTATAATGTATCGCGGAGCGGAGAGGGAGGGAGGCCTGCTTTCTGACTTTATCAACTTTTTCCACAGTGTGCATACATGCTCCCTCTACCCCAGCCGAGTCCTGACGCGCAGTCACTTCTGCCACATGTTAAAAAACTGGTTATTAAGTTGACTGATGAGACGTTTTGCGCTTGAGTTGTTCACAGTCATGAAATTACCCAATAACCACCGCCCATGGATGTCTCAGAGTGATCTGAGTAGCAGGGCTTGAAGTCAGTGTGTGAATTCATCCTCCAGCCTTTATCATTGCTCTACAGTAAAACTTTATACTCCTTTATCCAGATACTCCAGATATGGAAAACAAAGGGCTGTTTGCTCAGCTGCTCGTCCCAGTGTTTCCTCTTTGAATACATATCAGTGCTGCAAAAGTAGAAACTGGTGCTGAAGGAGGACCGCTGCCTAGTTTTCCTTGCACCTGGCCTCAGTTTTAGTTGAAACCAGGCTTTACCTGCTCATGATCCCACACAGGCTCAGCTCTCCCACTTCAGCGCCCTCCTGTCCCCCATCCCCCCTCTCCATAATTTAGGAAAAAAACCCTTTCTGTTTGGGAGCATTGCTCTGCGGCCGGAATCACGGCTCCGCTCTGTGTAATCCCACGGGAATCGCCCCATAAACTCCCCTGCATTGTTTTTTGTTTGCAGCGTATGAATAAGCGTGCCATTTACAGACAAAGGCTAGCCCACATCATACGGTCCGACAGCCCTGAGCCACACTGAGCTCATGTGTTAGCTGGCTACACAGATGACTAATAAATGAGGCCGTTTCCTTTTGTAAAACACCTCAGTGTGTGGAACTTTGGCGAGGCCTCCGAGCTGGATGGAAACTTTCCCCTGTCTTACGCAACCAGGGAGAGTTAATAAACTGAATGAAATATAAAAATGACATTGGTAAACTGATCTTTCTGCACCTTTGCTGTAAATTCAGCAATAGAGCCAGAGTTTTCACACATTCACCCCCCGTTGCTGCTGCTGCTTTAACGTCTCACTCTGTACTTTTTGGGCTCCAGCTGTCCTGGATGGCGTGGAGAGGCTCACGGCGGAGGAGATGGATGAGCGGCGGCAGCAGAACATGGCCTACGAGTACCTGTGTCACCTGGAGGAAGCCAAAAGGTAAGAGCTGGTCGCCGGTGGGGCTGCGAGCCGGCTGAAGCTCCGCGGGCTGCTGGAGAGGGAGGGGGAGAGGCCGATGACAGCAGCTGTGATTCACCTCACTGGCTGGCTCACACTGGTGCGCAGCATTTATGCACTGAATGTGAGTGGATCTCATCCTTCCAGAGGTTTGGATAGTGTGGGAAGTGGCGGTCACTGATGACAGAACGACTTCTATAGCTTTCTTTTGTCTGACGCGTCGAAACCCAAAGATTTACTGCCAAGAAGGAAACAAAGGAAGCTACTCCTAAACAGCTGGAGCGATGATTCTTTGGGCATTGTCCTTGGAAGATAACTTCAACATTTAATCGATTGTCATAGCTGTTGCACGTTGATTTCCTGTGGCTCAGTTTCTGTGACTGATTGCTCGCGCCTGCTATTCTGCAGTTCTGTTGACTGATTTCACCTGAAATCTGCGACAGGTTGGCATCCGCTCCCAACGAACCTGGTTCTGTCCACTCAGGCTTGCTTCTACCATCACACTCGGTGCAGTAGACCCCAGTGTGCTCATATAGCCCCCATTCAGCTTTACAAGACGCGAGGCTCGATGTTGTCTTTGATTGTGGACATCGTGATGTTGTGTTTTATTTAATATCATTATAATCTCAGTGTGAAAGCACAGTTTAGCATTTTAAGAGTTTTGTTGCAATAGCAGTACAGAGGTGGTGGGTCAAAACCGTCTTGGCGTCTGATTTTGTCCACGTCACCCAGCCCTGGCTGAAGGACCCTCGCTGATACGACCCTTTGACGGAAAGTTGGCATTGAAGTACTGAAAGTTGGCCCAGAACGTCTGGTCTGACTCCTGTTGTTTACTTGTTCCTGGACCTGATAGTTCCACATTTAGAAAATATATTTATTTTTTTGCCAGTTTTAAAGTTCTTGCAGAGCTTCATGTGATTTAAACAACATTCAGAACGTTGGCTTCTACGAACGAAATGAGGAGCTTTGTAGAAAACAGGTAGAGGTTTGTTTCCCTGGACAAGACAATATGATATAAAAATAAAGAAATGATGAAGTATTAATGTGTTGCTGATGTTTGGAAATAGATTTGCTGAGTTCACTACAGAGCAGACACAGGAGGAGTGAAAATGATTCAGCTGAACTTCATGTTTAACCCAAACTTCGAACTTCTGCTCTCGCTTGGTTCTTGAAATATATGAAGAAGTAGGCAGGCCTTTTACTCAGAGCGCACACACGCACGCAATTAGACTTTGTGTTTGTCGGTTAGCTTGTTAACAGCCGTGCGCGAGCGCTTTAAGTGACTCTGGAGTCAACCCCGCTGCGGACTCGCAGATTCAAAAGAGGAAGGATCATGTGAGACAGGAAGTGACTCAGTCCCTGTTGATTTTAGTATCTCCCACCGTTGCTACAGAAACCCACAGTCGTCATAGCAACAGGTTCCGGTGTGAGTGCAGGAGTCCTGCGCCGCTGCGAGGTTGCGCGCTCCTGATTGAACAGAAGAGAGCTGAGTGGTTGCCGTGTGAGTGCGACGCGTGTGTCTGCTGCCCCGCATCCCTCGCCTGCTCTGCCGTCGTCCTCCATCTGTGATGTTCAGGAAATTCCTGGAATGATTTGTGTTTCGTCAGCGCTCGCTTTCCCTCATCTGACACTTCTGCCTCAGTCCCTGCCCCCCGTCAATTTCTCAGATATTAAAGTCACACAATTATGAGAAATGAACTACTTTTGTTTTTGTCAACAAAGCATTTTCGTGGCAGTGTTGGATCAGCCTCACCACACGACACCGCTGCTTACTGCCTGTTATTCCCCATCCATTCAGACTTTGCATTTACATCTAGCCATAAGGAAATACATAACACAGAATCACTGTATTACGATGGGCATGGCCTCGGAAAGTGAGCTGAAGTGCTGCCTTGACAACTTTGAACTGTTTCCCAGCATCAGTGAGGTCATCCCAGGGAATATTCTGTTTACTCTTATGAATTCATGTTTATCTGTGGCTGCAGTCGGCTCAGTCCCCCGGCCAGTGTGAAGCACACCCCCAGCTGCCGGCCCTTCATTGCTCTCCTCACAGGTTCCTCGTGCTCATGACTCGGCTTTTTCAGCTCATCACTGCTGTCAGTCACTCGGTGTTGTGACTGGGTTCCCACCCTCCCACACAGATTTGCATGTTAGGGTGGATTTGTTCAGAGGAAGTGTGTGTGTGTGTGTGTGTGTGTGTGTGTGTGTGCAACGTTCGATGTGCTCTTTGACCAAACATGGAACTTTGCTCAACCCAGTGTGACGAGGCAAAGTGACGATTTTGCTTTGAATAGAGTCAGTGGAGCAGAGTTGGGGGTAGATGTGATGACAGGCTAGCTGCTATGGCTTTAGCATCTTTTGGCTAATGAGTGGGTGAACAGTAGCAGTGTATACTTTGGACAGAGGATGAGCCTCTGTGTCGTCTGTGCTCCTAATCATACCTTTTCTTCTTCAGACAAATTAATGAGTGAATGCTGCTAACCCCTGTAGCTAATCCAGGATTTGTTTCCAAGGGAGATTAAGGATGTTTCATGAAAACACCCTTGATTAGTCACCGAGGGTGTCACCAAATCCTCCCGAACAGCTGAAAAAGCACTGGGACAGTAAATCACTCTCAGGATCTCTGAAGGTGAATGTTCATAGTTACGTTCTTGTTCTGCTGCTTTCAGTTTTGGTCCTGTGAACATGTGACTAGAAGCCTGCCGATTGGCCGATGAGGGCCCCAGCTTGTGTGGGGCAGGTGTCCGTTTGTCCGTCAGGCAGAGTTTCCGGTAGGCCAGGCTCCACGTGGGGAACACCTGAGCCTGCAGGGGGTGGCTGGGAGGAGGAATGCTGGGAGAGTGTTGTGATGCTGCGTGGTATGACGGGAATGCCCCTGACAGGTGCGCAGCAGAGTGGGAGAGCGTACCTGTGTGTCTCGTGGGGACGGCTGCAGGAGTGCATTGTGGCTCATGTCACTGTTCTAACACTACCGCTGTCAGGTGTGTGCCTAAGCAGAGAAACCTTTGTGGACTGTGGTACTGGGCTCACTCTTTCCCAGCAGAAAGATGCAAACTATGCATTATCACTCTGATTTTCATGTTCCCATTGAATGCAGGGACATAGCCTGAGGCTGAGGCGACGTGCTGCACGCATTATCACGCCATATTTGAATGCTCAGTGACCTGGTTGTCTCTTTTGACTTTTCAATGTACGTTAAATGCTGCTTGGCTGCGAGACAAGAACTATGACTATATTATTTATACTATTTTTAATTTATTTCTGGGATTATTACCAGTCCTCAAATCGCTGGTTTTGTCCAGAGCCAAAGAGTTTGCAAAGACATAAAACAGAAAGAACAACTGGAATCGTCTAATTTGGTGTAATTTCTCTTCGAGAATTGACTTGTCTTGTTGATTTCTGGTTGAGTTGAATTCATTTTGAATATTCAAAGCCGTGGTTGGGGGGGAAGGGTTCTCGGTAACACATGCAACACGTCTTTCAGTTTCATGAAAAGCATGCATTTGTGAGGATTCACTGGCGAACAGCAGCCGACTGCTTATAGCGTTCAGGTGTTTCAAATTGCACGTCTGGCACGTGGTCTTTGTCTCGCCGTCCTTTAATATAAAGTCCAGATTAAACCATATTTTGAGAGTTTGTAGCTTGTGCATTTCAAAAGTGGGCGAGTCGTAACAAAGATGGAGAGTCGCAGAGATTCAGAGTTGGAGGTTTGCCTGGAGGTTTGGATGTTCTCCACCTGGAGAACACCTGAAGACACGCTTACATAACATGCTGTTGGTACCTGGCTCGCGAGGCCATCTTAGCTCTGACTGATGGATGGATGCCGTGATATTATTGGTTGAACTTTGTTGGACTTGGATCCCATAAAAGGCAATGCCTACCCAACAGCTGATCGTCTGAATGGTCGAATATTGCGGCACGGGCTAATCAGTCGTCCTCTTGATCAGTTTCACTCTCTTCATATTAATTAACAGCCTCTCTCTCTGCGCACTCAGCTGTCCCTCTCTCCTCCTTTCACTCTTCCGCTCGCTGCCTCGGTCTGCCTGGGAATGCAGTTGGACGTGTTTCCAGTACGATGCTTGTGTTTATTGATCCGTGCTCGTCACATCAGCGTGCGACGGATGGGTCGTTTCAGATGGTTTAGTTCTGAGTTCGCCGATGATAAATGGCACACGTTAACATTTGAAGTCAGGACGGCGTGACCGCTTCGACACCTCTGTCGCAAGCTGTCCACGGCCGTGCCTGTGTCGTTCCTGGCCGGCATGCGCGGCGTGCAGTGATGTATGGCTGGTGGTAAATCAGTCACTCGGCGGAAGTTTTCAGCGGGTGACGTCGTTATTTTTGGGCGTAGCTGAATGGTTTTGATTTCTCAGGTGAACCAGGTTCCTCCCTGATCTGGCAGCGTGCTGACAGCTGAGTGAGAGTGGAGTAGGAGCAGCGTTTGATTTGTGTTTTGGGGAGGACAGGAGGACGCGCAATGATACAGTTGGACTGATATTCAGCTCGATGTCGAAGCTTTAGGAGAGGAGACACAGAAAATCTGCAATTCTGCATTTTTAAGATTCTCAATTGTTGTTCTTCTCGTCCTAGTTGTACGAGCAAAAGTCAAACGATGAAGCATTGCCCCGTCTGTCAGAGCAACGTCCTGCTTCACGTTTGCTGCAGAACCATTGTGTGCTGGGTGATATTTCGGGTGTGCTCACTTTCAGTTTCATGCGTCGATGAGGTCGTCTGTACGGTTTGTTTACAGCCTGTGTGTGATCGTTTGCACTTGCTTGGCGTGTTGCCGCCCTACCGGTTCCAGTCACTGCATTTTCACAGTCACTGGTGCGTCAATTAAAACGTGACCAAAAACGGGTAACAGGATGACAGGCCAAGTAGCAACAAACTGGACGTGGAGCACACGGGACTGCATTTCTGGTTTTGGCATTTGCACGGCTCACAGGTAGATGCCTCTCAACAGGATAAAACAAAAAACCCAGTGGTTCACACGTCCGTGCATGCGTCCCGCCAGAGTGGAGAACTGTGTTTAGGTCACAGAACTCTAAAGCAGCTGCAGGACAACGCGTAACATGTGGGACAAACGTGGTAACAAAAAGACAAAAATACCCAACCGAGATGAAAAAACACTCGAGTATACTGTACGCTGCAGTCCGCAGGTCTAAAAAATGAAATAAAATGCATAAAAATGTAAATGTTAAAGAGCAAACAGCGCTCACATCCTCCAGACAGCTGCAGCCTGGACCCATTCTGATCTGCAACATCCAAATATTGGCCTGTGAGTCTCGTGTGTGTTGTGTGTTCCCTCCTCCTCAGTCCTGCCCAGCAGTAATCCCGTAGGAGTCCTTGTTTAGACAGCGCCAAACACTGAGTTACTGTAACGACGGCGTCGGAGGCAGAGCCGAACGGTAAACCAACAGGATTTACTGCCAGACTGCTTGATGTGATGGAGATGCAACGGGATCGTCCTCCCTCTCGTTCCTGCCACCTTAACCACCCAGACACTGTTCACGCGCCACATCAGTGCACATCACCGCACATCACCGACACTCCCCGTCCCTGGTGCACATCCTGCTTCCGTCACTGTGGTGGAGTTGTGAGAGAGGGTGTTCGCCTTCAGCTCTATTTACAGCTCACACGCAGATCTTTCGGAGTTAGATCGGCGTCTAATTAGTGCTTTGTGTAATGTTTGGAAATGACAGGGTGCCGTGTAACCGTGAAGTATCACGACAAGGTCTAAGGATTGGAGGAAAAGTAAGCGTGCACTTGGGAAAATGACCAGTTTTGAAAGTACTTGACCGACCAAATTACCGAAAGATACAGCGACTGTCCTGAAATGTTCTGCTAACTTGGTACAAACGCTCTTTTTAAATGGCTTTTATGATTTTGAGTTTTACAGTTCTCTTTCCATTATTGTGATCGCATAGTGCCTTCCTGTCTGGAGTTACATTCAAAGATTGCTAACACCCTCATGTTTGTACGGTAAACTTAGCCAGTTAGATTAGCCTAGCTTAGCATAAAGACTGGAAATCGGGGAAACAGCTAGCCTTGCTCTGTCTGAAGGTAACAAACCTGCCTAACAGCACCTACACAACTCACTGACTGACATGTTGTATTTAGTCCGGAGGATCGTGTGCATGACAGTTTATATAGATTAGACTACCAGCATATCCTGTACCTGCTGCCTGGTTCAGTGCGCACCTTCAGTCAGCCTCCACAGATGGAGCAGCAGCAGGTGAGGCTCCTCTAGATCTTGGTTTTAAATCAATCTGTAGTAAAATCAAGGTGTTTACTTTTACATAGCGCTTTTATTCAAATTCTAATTTGCGTGCTGCTGAGCCTGTAAATAACTGGACACGCCTCTTTAACAACGTCTGCTACTTTCCAGTTTTCATCCCCCAACCTGAGCCGTCTGTCTTAGTGTAACTGGTGTCATTGTGGGTGTCTGTGTGCACTGGCCTGGCCAGACCTACTTGACTGTGGTGGCCCCTGTAGGCTACTGATCTGTGCAGAGCTGCGAGAGCTGCATTATGCAAATATGATATTAACCGTCCATACTTCAGTAAGTCCTGCAGATAACTTTCAGAAGTCACATACAAACAGAAACAATGCATATTCATAAGTACTCTTCAAATGATTGTCCCGCCTGGACCTGAGGTGGCCAATCAGATTTCAGGGGTGAAACGCCGCAGGGAAAAATGGGAATCCACTGCATGTTAATTGGATTTTTCCAGCTGACAGTGGCGTTATTGTGGAGCGGTGCTGCTTCAGGACAGTTATAGGCTTTTATCTAAACAGCGCAGTGATGTAGGAGTGAGTGCTGAGTGCAGCGAGCGTTGCCTAGGGACAGCTGAGTTTACCTGCGGCTGGCAGCTTTTCCCCTCACTGTCACTGACTGACTGACAACAACCTGGTGTGTGTGTGTGTTTTTTGTCTTTAACACGCAATCCATTCAGATTAGGTCATAGTTCCACTGTGTGTGCGTGTGTGTGTGGCAGCCAGGACTGACAACAAAGATATGTCACTTCTTGTTTTGAGTGAAAGAAGAGACAAAAGGAAGAATTACTTTAAAAAAGCCACTTTTTAAGGAGGTTCCACCCCTCTGCGTCGAAGTTAGTGACACTGAAGAATGATCAGCATTTACCCTGAAGAGAGCGTGTTGCTGTTGATGGCTAAAGGGACAAATATCCCTGTGCTGTCTTCATTTGGTTGCATTACCGACAGCAATGGAGCAACAAGTTACTTCGTGTTAGCACGTGGTTACCTCGGGGTGGAGATCATTTGGGTTTGAAGTTTGATTTAGTTTCTGCCATAACACAGAGTTATGACAGAGTTGAATTCTGGGAATTGAGATTGCAGCAGTTCCTGAGAATTATCACCGTACTCGCCGCCACTTTCCTGGGAGACATGTCTGCAGGAACACCGGGTCTAACCGTGTGTGTTTGTGTGTTTGTGTGTGGGAGAGTATGGCTCATCCTATTATCTCTGCCCCGCTGCTGTCATAGCTAAATGCTGTGGTTTGAGCAGGACGGCGTCTTGGTGTAGGAACGTTAATGGAACTGGATTCAGCCGCAGCCGTTGTGCAGCATCTCCATTTTTTTAAAATCTTCCCTCCAGACTGTTTGTTATGAAAAGGAAGACGACTTGGACGCAGTGAGATAATCCATCACAGTAAACAGAAAGATAATCTCTGTTTTCGTCTCTAATCCCTCACGCACAGTCGAGTGATGTCATGTCGTCGCTACGTGAGATTACGCTCCTCCATCCGCGCTTCCTGTCTCTGCTTCTTTGACACCCACAGTCATGAAATCATAAAGGCATCTCCGGGAAACAGCCTCGACTGTCACATTAACGTCTGTGTTTTGTGCGCTGTAAGCGAACGTTGGAATACACAAGCGACGCGTTATCGCTTGCAACACTTCAAACCTCGGTCCACTCACTCTGTGTCACCCTTCAGCGAACGACCAGCCCAGTTCCTCCTGAGGCTTTGGCCATTCGCGTGTAATTTCCTGTTTTCAAACCGTTTCCAAACACTCTTGCGTATCGCTGCTGCTGCTGCTGCAGCAATGATTATTATGTAATGTCAGATCCCGACATTGTGTTACCATGGGGAGAACAATGGCACAAGAGTGATGTGTTCCAACCTTCTCACAGTGATTAGATCTGACCTCGGACATGATCCTGGTGGCTGCACAGACCCACTGGGTCCCTGTAAACATGTTTCAATTTAGAACAAACTACCTTTATTTTTGATTTAGTTGTATTTTCTGCAGGGTTCCATCGTTTGATTTATGAATCTTTTGCTCATCTGACAAAAAAATGAACCAGAGACAAATCTGACTGAAAAAATAACCCAAATCCACTGGTTCCATCTGAAATATTTGTTCCAAATGTGAATATTTGCTGGTTTTCTTTGTCGTCTTCTGTATGAAAAGGGCAGCGCACACAGAAAATTCAGAAGAGAAATGCTCAAAGATCCGTCTGACACTGCAAACACAAACTAAACCGAGTGACTCTGGGCTGCACTTTGAGTTTAGTTCTAATTTTACCGTATTCATGCTAACGTTCAGCCTGCTGATACTGAGCTTGCATGGCTCAGAGCAGAACAGCAACTGCACACCAAGAGTCGTCCTCGAAGTGAGAGAGCAGCGCAGCCACGGGTCACAAACACCGAAGACCTGTAATCTTGCCAGTGTTATTTGAGCTCCACGTCTACACTGCTGAATGCCGCTACCTGCTGAGGCCTCCCAGGAAACAGGCCTGAGTCACACAGGCTGGCAGTCAACAGCAGGGAATGTGGGAATGAAAAGGGAATGAAAGAGAGAGGGATCAGTGCTCCATAAAAGCCCTGCAGGAGCCGCCCAGGTCCCACCCCTCCTCCACAGCCTCTCACCTGACCGTCTGTGAAACCCGACACTGCAGGTTACTCTTCTGGTTTGGATTATCGTCACAGCCCGGGAACGGTCTTTGAATCCCACATGGTGATGAAACCTGTCAGTCGTGGAGAGCTGAGCTGACACAGCGGTTTCATCTGAGTGACCACCACCACCACCACCCCACCCTCCTCCACCTGACCACCTCAGGCCTGCAAGGTCTTCTGTTATTGCAGCTCTGCACATCGGCCCTCAGCTGGTATTTGCACTCAGATAACCTCATCAGGGGGCAGCGAGGGCATCTGGCACCGCAGGTCGGATGAGGATCTGATCAATGGAGCTGGGCTTTTAATTAGAGGGAGGTGTCTTAAACTAAACCTGACGGAAACAGCAAATGTTAAGATATTAAACTTACAATAAAACATTTCATTAATTGTCATAAATAATACCATGAACTGTTCGCATAGTGTTGCTCATTGAAAATGAATGTCTCGCACAACCAATAGCTCGGTTGTCTTTGAACTAATGACTCAAAGTGCCTCTTTAGCGACATATGCAGCTTGCATTGAATTATTTCGTGTCACCGAAGCGAAATGGGAACTAATGACTCAGGTCTTTGAGGACAAGAGTCCATTTTCACATCCTCATTGGTTTCTACAGTTTTTTGTTTTTATCTGATCAACAGTTCAAAACTCACCGCACCCCGACCAGTTTCAGCCAAGACGGACCAAATTAGCAAATCCCCAAATTTGAGAAGCTGGAGCCCGTGTTAGCGACGTTTGCCCCTGGTGTTGTAGGAATGTTGTTTTTACGTTTTAAAGCAACCAACAAACCCCCAAATATGTTGTGATCCTGGATAAAGGATCCTGGATACACGCCGGCTGCTTTTTGGGCCACAGCACCAGAGATTTCCACTGGCTGGGCGGGCTAACTTCCTGTTTAGCCCTTGGCTAACTAAAACGGGATGAGATAAGTAAATTGCACAGCTCTTCTTGACTTTTCAAGCGTTATCTGACCGAATGGATCCGTTTGCGATAGTGAAACCAAACATTTCACACTGGTTTTGATGCTTTAAAGAAATCCATCCACACCTTTCAACCAACTAATTCCATAATGTCAGACTCATGGGAAAAAGTCCTTTTGGGTCAGTTTGCGTCACGTGGTGTAATTACATGTTTTGGCCTCTATGTCAAATTGGCTCCAAAGCTCTGAGAACTTCCTGGACGACGCTGCATGTTAATTCTCACTGTCTGCAGCCAAAAAATAGGAATATTGTTTTCAGCAAAGACCTGATGTTGCAGAACTACTGCATGTAGGCCAGGCGTGAGATTACACTGTACATTTTCTCACAGGCCTTCGCCAAACATGCACAAAGAGGTCAGTGTCAGGAGCTGTGAAATCTGCAGCAGCGTGCAGCTCGGGCCCGGTTGCAAAGAAGGACACTCGGTGGTTCAGTTCCCTCACCAGTGCACTGATTTCACACAGCGAGTACAGTGTGAGTCCAGCTGCTCTCAGGTTGCTGGAGTGCCGAGGGGACGAGGTCAGTTGGTGCACAGATTCCAGTGTTGCAGCAAAGCATGTAATGGACAACTTGGCTCTCACTCATCCTCTTTTCTGTGTGTCCCTCTGTCGTTTTCCTCCATGTTTCCTCCCGTCCCTCCCTCCCTCTGTGCTTTTGGAAACAGCACCGTGTTCCTAAAACTCCGGTTTTGATTCCCCCACTAGATTGTCAGAGAGTGCCGGCTTGTTTATTCCCATAATTTCACAGATTGTCCATCCTGGTCTTTTATTAGACTCCAGGTTGTCATCGTAGTTGAAGGTGTCGGTGGTTCACTGGAAACATCACAGGAGACTGAGGGAGGTATGTGTGTGAGTGCAGTAGGGCTGCGTCCGTACTTCGACGTCGTGCTGGTGCCAGATAAGGCTCCTTCACATATGATTTGGCTTTCCAGCTATTCTGCAAACACTCTACACTTCCCTTTCTTCCCTTATCAGACACAAATGTATGCATAGTGCCGTGGAGAATGCGGCGCAGGAGCCTGTGGAAAAGCCCTGGCTAATTGTTCACACAGCCTTTTCAACCTTTTCCTGCCAACTTCAGTCCCCCTGTTGTCTAAAATTAGCATAGTGCTCGGCCGCCTCGTCCACCCTGCTTCGTTTGTTTCCACCTACATCAGGGGTTTTCCTTGGCTTGACTCAAGGCTGAAATGGTCTCTGTCAAAGTTTTGATGAGACCTAACCTTGGTTGAAGGCCAGAAATGGGCGATGATGTGCGGCATTGATGTAAAATGATTTTTTTAGTTTTCATTTTGATCGTTCGTTTTGCAAATCATATTCATATTTTCTCATATTTTCTATCAACGATTCAGTGAATCAGTGCCGCAACTGGCCGATAATCATCTGCATCCAGAGACTGTAAAACAACAGTTTATTGCAGCTAAAACATAATCGCTCCTTTGTGCTGGGAGGTTTTTATTGTGAAACAGCAACAGGAAGTGTCGAGTGATTCAACGTCTGTTCTCCCACAGCAGCGCAAATGTGATAGAAAAACACATCTCAGTTGTAATCAAACCCCATTAAAGCCTTTATATGTTTCTCAGTAAACTCTCTAACTGCGTTTATGGGACCATGTTGTTACAGTCCTGCAGGATCGTGCGTTAGCTTGCTGCATTGTTGATTTTAATGCCGCAGTTCAGTGTTGGTGAAACACCCGTCTCCTGCGACGCCCCTGATGGTAACTTCAGAGCGCAGAGCGACATCAGACCGTGATCAACTGCCCGACCGAGCAGAAGTCTGAGTGCGCAGCTCCAGCTGTGATCCGGTCAGTTATCCTAACGCGGTGGAGAGGATCTGGATGAATGCTAACGCGAACATTGTGTTCGTGATAATAAGCACTTGTACCGTTTGTGCACTCCGGGCAAAGAATTAACATTACCACAAACCATGCATGTAAAGTATTAATTAATTAATTAATATTGCAGTCACGTTGCTCAGGTGTTTTTATATTTCCTTACACCCACATTCCAAACACATGGAAAATGTGCAAAATGACTAGATCAGTCCTCAGCTCAGCCTGATTATATTCAAATGTGGGTCTTTGTTGAATGCTGTGAATAGTATAATACAAGGAGAGAACAGTACCGCAGCGTTACAGTAAAGGGGCTTTTGGTTTGTTAGTAAAGGCTTAATGCTGCCTGGCTCTTATTAAACATTAACTGCAGAACAAGCCTTAGAGTGAAACGCGGGAAAGGGGAAGTGTGTAACTGAAATCTTCGTGCATGACACATAATTAACAGCTCCCCTGCAGACAGACGGCCTCAGTCAGGGTGAAGCCAAGCCGCAGACTGTGCAGGACAGCTGAGGATGTACCTCGACAGCAGGCGGAGGCGGCCTGCTGGAGACGGGTCTGCCTGTCTTCCTGGAGAGACAGTGGTCAGCAGCGGACCTCTTCCTATGAGACTGACCTCTGAACTCAGCGCTGACTTCAGCTTCCTGCCAGCACACACGATCTCAGGAGGGAGGAGATAATGATTCTCAGTGTTTCCTTGTTTTCCTGGAGCACAGTGCTGTTTGATTTCAGATATTATCCGGCCACACTTGGCCTGTTAGTTTAGTCTGCACAGTGCTAACACAGGATTCCCCACATTCTGATCATATCTTATGGCATACCTCAGTGTAATATGGGTTGGTCGTATGACTGGCCAAAGGTTTTGTGAAGTTTCACATTTCTGAGCAACAGCCCACTATTTCTCAAGTCAAGGAGTCGAGCTGTTCATTGATTTCTGACCAGATGAATAATCTAAACTGGTTGATGCTTCATTCACACAATGAATGGTGAAATGCTCCACGACCTGGGACCTTTCACACATTTTATCAAAGGTTGTTAGCCCAGTTAGCGCTGTCAGTCCAGATGAATGGAGATGTAGCTTAGATTAGCTGTTTTATCGTGTTATGTAACGATTTGGATTTTAAACCAGACATTAACAGACCCTGTGGGACATACAGTTCCATCTTTATTGGCCGCATTGATTCTGTTTGTAGTAATATTGCTTTTTGCCATTAAAACCTTATAAGTTTCCACAGTGTTGATTTAGCCCATCACAACTAGGTAAATCTTCACTGTATATGGAGTTTTTTAATCTGGTGCTGCAGGAGGTCGCAGCATGGTGGAGAACATGGTTTCACGCGCATGTTGACAATGTAATGAGGTTCCATATTAGGAACATTTTTGATATTTTCCAGCACCAAAGTAATGATTCCCAGAGATTCTCCTGGATTTCTTCTGTTAATACAGTAAAGAGGCTGAGTGAACGCATCTGCATGTATCTGCACGCAGTCACTGTCTGTATGAGACGACGTGAATGCAGTTTGTGCCTCAGCTGGATCACGGTCTTATCTAGAATCATCCACGGCAATATGAGTCTGAAAGGGTTTGGAGTGTGCAGGGTGCAGACCCGCTGTATGGCTCTTCTGGTGTGCAGGGATGCTTGCTACATTTGACTCTGACCGGTTGCACGGCAGATATCCGAAGTGATTTATTAACAGATGAAACTAAATGCGGTGTGCGCTTTGTTTTTATTTGACTAATTTGATCACTTTAACCTTAATGTTGTCATTTTTGGTTGTTCACAGCCGTTATGAAGCTGGCTCCCCCACTGTTCTTGAGCTGTTGGGGAGCTGTTGTAGGTGCCATAGATTTCCAGTATCTCTGACCTGCAGACACAATGAGGAGGCGTACATTTGTTCCACTTGGCGTCTCTTTATTGCAATCTGTAAGGAATGACGTGAATGTAGCACTGGCCTTCAGATAGCTTGCCCCAGAGGATGCTCTTGTAGCTTCATATCTCTCATCTGATATCTCATTTATTAAGCTTGAGTATTTCTGGGGATTCCAGGCGACGCTTTCATAGTTTAGCTATTTTTCTTTTAATTGCACACATGCCTGTTGGTGTTATAACCACAACCTGACATTTGTTTTGGCTGCTCTCCGCTGTTGTTGGAATCCAGCTGTTGACATTTGCAGATCTCGTTCATAGCCGATGTTCTCACTGGTTAAGTGGAGGGTGTGTCTGTGTTTGTGCTAGCCTGGAAAGGGTGTGTAGCCCTGATAAAAGAGCCATTAGTTAGCAGTCTTTATGGAGCCTTTCACTGCTCCAGTGTGGAGTGAAAGGAGGGGCTTGTTCCTGGCTGGCAGGCCCAGGCCTCGCGCCATGGGTCGGTCACCTCGGCCTCAATAGCGGGCCTGTCTGGAGACCCCATGTCACGACTTCCTGGGAGGGAAGTTGTTTCAGCTGGTGGTTAGCTGGCCGATGTACTGCAGAGTGTGGGTGTCAGTGTATTCAGGTCTTTGAAAATCCCTGAAAATCCGCCTTTATTGCAGGAAGAGGACTTGGTTTTAGGGTTAAGATTAGTTTGGATTTGACTGAATAGTGTTGGTGAAGGTCCTCACAGTTCTGGTAATACGTGTGTGTGTGTGTGTGTAAGTGGAGGGGGATGGTTGTCTGTAGGAGGAAAGGAATCTTTTAATCTCATTCAGGATATAGATAACCTTGTTGCTGCCTGACAAAGACCTTAGTTACAGGGGAGTGGGAGTGTTTTCTCAGCAGATGAAAAGAGAGGGACTGTTTGCCTTTTTTCAAAAGGCCGTGTTCGACCTCACTCCGTCTGCCCTCTCGCTGTGAAATTCCTCACAGCCAGCGATAAAGTCAAGGTTTTCATAATCAGAGCTGATATTTTGAGGCCTTATTAGAGAAGGCCTGACGTCACTGTCCATTACAGGGGAGGAAACGCTGTTTGCCCTCTGAAGTGTGGCTATTAATCTTTAATAGAAGAACACGTTTGTTGGTTTTATGTGGAAAAATACAGTCAGCCATACATTTTACATTTGACTTAGGCGTAGAACATCGCTGCCACGGCAGATTCAAAGACATTTCTGGTTCTTCTTTAATGATAAATTTAGCGAAAGAGGAAATGAAGTCAAGTTTTTGCACGGTCATTAATGTCACTTACAGCCAGCCCTGAGAAGGTTGGTCAAATCTGTGTTGCTCACTTAATGTTCGTGGATGAATTGGGCTTTGATATCAACGAATTATCCCACGTGTTCCCAGGGAAGCCCGTTGGCAGTGTTGCTACAGAAACGTTTACCATTGCAACACGTTTTAAATCAATGTCGAGTTCTGTTCTGTCAATCCTCTTCACGATCAAACAGCAGGAAGTGAGCGTGCAGAGTGAAAGCCACTGTAGATCGTGGCCATATTCACACACAAAGACCAGAGTGTGGCTGGATTGGTTTAAACACTAACAAGCTGTCCTGGAAATGAATTTCATGAAGCAGATTCAACTGAAGCAGGCTGCTGGGGGAGAAAGTTGCGACTCCGTATGATGAGCGAACCAGAGAGAGATGCCTGGATGATCTGTTTGCTGCTGTGAGTAAGTTAAGGGAGCAAAGTGGAGCAGCTTCATCCGTAGTTACTGAGCGGTGATGACGTGAGGCGGTGGAATCCAGTCTGCCAGGCCGGTCCCGGTATGAGAGCTCAGCGTGTCTCCTCTGTGGCCCAGCGCAGACACGGGCACATAGCAGGAATGCGACTCCGCAATATGACCTAAAAGAAATGAAATGTCACACTGGAGGAATTCAGGGAACTCTGTGTTGAGGAGGAGAGGACACCACAAGCCACTTTAGGTATTTGTTGTCCTGGAGCTGCAGAGCCCTTCAGCCTCAGACAGACCGACAGGTTTTATGGGTGCACAATAATTTATGAGATGTGCTGCGCTGATACGCAGACCAAACCCGAGTGATCTAATTCTGTGTTTACAGCTATGTCCCCACTGTTCTTTTACCGTGAGGCTGATGTCAAAGACACAATGCCATTTTAATCTTTCACACGATGAGGAACGTTCAGTTCAACCTTGATCAACAGGAAGTTGAGCAGTTCCAACGTTAATAACTCTTTGATGTTCACAGCTTCATAAAAATGTAGATGTTCTTCTTTTATTCCATTCAGCAGCAGCTCTGAATCCTTTGGGCTGTGGCCGCCATGACTGAAGGCATCACATCCAAGTCTGTAGTTTAACATGCTCAGCTCAACATTGACCGACTGGTCAGCTTTGATCAGTCTGAACTGCAGAGTCCCAGGTCCTCACTGCACTTGCACCAGCATGGACAGTATGTTAGGACCCTAGCGCTGACGTTTAGCATACTAGCATTAACCTATATCTACTGAGGCTAGCAGGTACATGGATGGTTCCTCCAGGGGTATCCTGTCTCGAGGGGTCAGTCAGTATTTTCAGTTTCACGTTCATGCAGCCGCGACTGTGTGCACGCGACTAGCAGTAGATGGGACGGAGCCATTAAACTGGGCCCTGGAATAAAATCCCTTTGACTTGTCTTGACTGTCCTCCCTGTGTGCGCTGTGATATGTGATGTGCGTCCGCTGTGCTCTCCTTACAGGTGGATGGAGGCCTGCCTGGATGAGGAGCTGCCGCCCACCACGGAGCTGGAGGAGGGGCTCAGGAACGGCGTCTACTTGGCCAAACTGGGCAACTTCTTCGCCCCGCAGACCGTCTCCCTCAAGAAGATCTACGACCGCGAGCAGACGCGCTACAAGGTGCAGACACTCATTCTCTATTCATTCATCACAGAATGATTCGTTTGGTTTTCATCTGAAATTGCAAATCACCTGCTGAGAATCCGACTGGCTAAACTAAATAAAGCCCGTTCTTCCAGGGCTGTGGCTGTCCACAGGAAGTCATAAAACATAGCAGCCTTTAGTTGTCCAGTAAAGACCACATCTGATGGTTGAGTTGTTGAAAAGATCCTCGGTCAGTCGGCCGGAAAGCTGCTGACAGGGCTCCAGCTAGCGCTAACGGTGCAGGACACACCGCAAAGAGTCGGGCCAAGATGCTGTGTGGCTGTCCACTGTCGGCCTCGTGTGTCGCAGACCACGTATCTCCCCGTCGTGTTATTCCAATCGTCTTCCCGGCGGGGCCATCGGTTTACAGCTTTTGTAAAAGCAGGAAGCGTCAGTCCAAATGCTCTGAAGAGTTCCTTCTTCAAACCAAAGTGTTTTGGTGCCAAATGCTGACGCATCATTTAACCACAAAATACTTTTCTGCAGTTTCTGGAGCTTTTTAGGGACGTGATTGTTCGTGAATGTAAAAGAGATATTTGCGGTTCTACAAACCTCCCTTTAGTCTGTGCTACTCGACCTGGGGCTCTTGGTTGAATGGGTCCTCGGTCTCCAGCTGTTGGTGTCTGTGTGACTGAAGCTGCTTCTGAGTCTTTGGGTTGGAGCTGAACAACACGTTTGTTGTGTCTTTCGGTTTCTCTCTTACAGGCGACGGGTCTTCATTTCAGACACACAGACAATGTCATCCAGTGGCTCAACGCCATGTCAGAGAAGGGACTGCCAAAGGTGAGCGTGGCTTTCGTCTGTGTGCATCGCACACAAGCACAAACCTTTTTATTTTATAAGAAAATCATTTTCATCTGGAGAAATGCTCCTTTTTCCGGTTTCTGTATTTATTTGTTCAACAGTGCTCTTTGGTAAATGAATTTCAGCCACTAAATCTTTGTGCCACAGGTCTCCCGGCCTCGAAGGCATATTAGTTTTGCACAATTAAGGTCATCAACTACAAATATACAAAGTTAACGCAACATAGACAGTGGATGTTATTGAATTTTATTGGTTTTAGATTGATTTCCCAGCTTCAAGGCATCTGTTGGTGCCAGTTCATTTCAGCGCAGCATGAAAACAAACCTGCAGAGGCTTCAGTTTCGCTCAGTAGAGTAAATTCCTGCCACGCGCTAATGAAGCTGTGATTGAGGAATGTTCTGAGGACTCTCTTTTTGCTGTTATTACACGCCTTTGTTTAATTTGTGATTTCTGATTATTACATGAATGATTGTAGCATGTGCTCATTCCTTTGCTCAGATTGCACGTATGCGTGTGTCAATGGGCCTGTGAACACTACAGATACAGACCCGGTGTTTCAATTCCCCTTTTTACTCTGATGTTAAACATATGGCGCTGTTTTATTCACACTGTCACAGATTTAGAACATTTACATAATCTGTTGCTTACAGTATTACAATGCATCACAATATATTGAACTGGCGCCTCTGTATTGTGACGTATGGGTTTGCCAGATTCGTCATTTTAACATTTGCTTTTGAACCAGGCTGCAGAGAATGTTCTGCATCTTGTGTGAACATCATAAAAGGTTTGGGTTTATTTGAATAAAGGGGGAAATTAAGCTTCAGTGGCCGCCTCTACTTTTATATAAGAAGATTAGATTCTTGAAGACACGATAAGACTACTCATAGTGATGGATTGTGGACCTCAGACCAGTTTCCAGTCAGTGCAGGTTGACGCTCATGCTGTGGTGAAATGACGTGAGTTCAGGCTGAGCCGACGTGTAAACTGTGAATGCTTCGTGTTTAGAACGTTGACATGGCCCTTTAGGTGACTGCTCACGCTGAAAGAAGCAAACAGAGAGAAGTTTCCACCGTGTCACCTCGAGGGAAACTCTCAAAACTTTTTTCTTATGCCGGGGAAAAAACTGGCAGTTTCAACAGAAAATATAAGTAAAACCCCCCCCTTCAGTTGCGCCACAAAGACAAGGCCAGGGCGTGTGGTGAATACACACTTAGATTGTGTAATCCACCCCCCACCCCCTTCGTTTGAGCTAATAACCTGAATCACTCCCGCCGTGCATGCTGGGACATGCTGGCATGCTATCACAGACCTGCTGCAAGTGCCACTCTGATTGACTCACTCTCTATGTTTCAGATCTTCTACCCTGAAACCACAGATATATACGACAGAAAGAACATGCCGCGCTGCATCTACTGTATACACGCACTCAGGTACTCCTCCACTGCTCTGTCTTTGTCTGTGACTGTACGCTCGGGCCTCGGGCTGCGTGGCCTTGCAGCGAGTGAGTGAACCACAACCAGCCCACTGGTTAGATTCTTCTCCCGGAACTGAAACCTGAAAACCGACCCCACCGGCGTCGTCAACAAACAGATACTGTGTGCTTTATATTTGTTCTAGAAATCCTCTAATGAATTCCTCTTTCACTGGATTATGAGTGTCCAAACGACTGTGAGCTTGTCTCAGGCCTGTGGCACTTTTATGAGGTGAACAGTGCAGTTTTTCAGCAGAAAGGCATTCAGTGGCACAAGGTATGGAGCGGTTTGTTTTAACAGAGCGTTCCAGCTCAGGTGAAATGGATGCAGGGGCCGGAGCGGAGCGGAGCAGAGGCAGGGTGTTAGTGTTTGGGTTCTCATGAGCCAGTTTTACTTCAAAACTGCAGGAACCCGCCAACACAATTGGTCCTGTGACATCATCATTTGACTCAACCGTGGGCTTTAGCTCTAAAGTTTGGATTCTGCTGCAGAGCTGCAGCAGGTACTTCATGTAGCTGTGCAGCGGCCTCAGCACAGACTCGCAGTAATACAACGGCGTGTGGAGCAAAACATACTTCAAATTCTTTATTGGTTTTCAGGTTAAGACATGGTGGCCGGTCTCTGACTCTGTATCAGATCTGCTGTCAAGAGCCAAACTGGAGCTTCCTCTTGTCCCCGTCTGCCTCCTTCACCCTCTTCCTGTTCAAACTGAAGTCACCTTCACTTCCCGTTGTCCACGTCTGGGCAGCAAAGACGCTTCAACACAGACACATTTTAAATTCATGTGTTAGCTTTGAGATTACTGCACTTACCTGCAGATAAAATTAATTAACTCAACTCTCTGAAGTAACTTGATAGTTGATCAGAAACTGGCGACACGGAGAACTGAATTTGATGAATTAACTCTTTATCAGACCACAAATGAGAACATGTTTTGGAAAAACCGTATAGACATGGCCGTGTGTTTCTGTGGCCAGGGCTCCGTGCTAAATCGCAGCTTCAGTAATGAGAGCCAGGATCTGCAGCTTTACCGAAACAAAGTGCCACAAACATCTGTTTTGTTGCCCTAAAACGACACGGTTGCGTTCTGAAACCTGCTTCGCCCGACCTGTCGACCTTTGAGCCCCTCTCCCCCCCGATTTATTGCAGTTCTACTGAAAATGTAAAACACCTGAGCAGGTTTAATGTGTTTGCTTCTGTCTTCTCCCTGTTTCATTGGAAACTGAGGAATTGGGAGATCTCATTGTGTAACCTCAGCTGCTGACAGGCTCTGTCATGTTTCTGTGTTCATTGTTTTTCTTTTTCCCCTTTCACAGCCTGTACCTGTTCAAGCTCGGCCTGGCCCCTCAGATCCAGGATCTGTATGGAAAAGTAGATTTCACTGGTAAGAGTGTCAGCTTGAACACGAGTCTGCGCGTCTGTTTTCCTCATGCTGTCCCCGTTAACCCAATTATGTCATGTCAAATCCGTGTCGCTGCGTTGCCGGAGTTAACATGAAGTTTGAGTTGCGTAGAATTTGTCGGCACGCTCAGAGCAGCATGGGGAGGAGGAGCCCCGGTGCAGAGGAGCTGCTGCAAATGTGAAAGTCATTAGTGATTGTGAGCTTTTCCTGTCAGTTCAGTTCCCGCTTGGCTCCCTGTCCCGGAGCCAGAGTCAGAAATCTGATTATCACACATGAGCCAGGAACAGTGTGTCTCCACAGTCTCTCACTTCCCTGACCCTGCCCCCCGTCTGCTCCCCCCACCCCCCTTCACCTCAGTCCATTGATGTGTTCCTTCTGCTCTGTCTTCTCTCCCAGAGGAGGAGATCAACAACATGAAGAGTGAGCTGGAGAAGTATGGCATCCAGATGCCCGCCTTCAGCAAGATTGGCGGGATCCTGGCCAATGAGCTCTCTGTGGACGAAGCTGCATGTGAGAGGGGCTCGCATGTCATGGGGAGGGGGCGGGACACGGTGGCCGCAGATTGTGTCGTTTGGTTCACAGAGACTTTCATAATGAAACCCGTGCAAATGTCCTCAACCCTCTGGAGGTTTTTGCATTTTAGCCATGTTTAAAGTTGAGAAAACCGTCTCTGTCCTAATCCCCTGCAGCAAATTTTAAGCTCAGGCTCATCTGCAAGTCTGTTTTTTACAACACGGCTCCAAATGTGATCAGTCTTCTTCTCTCTGAATCAATTAAAGGTCTACACATACAGTCTGTTGTATTCTTGCATATGTGAGAAACACCACTCAGTTATTCTTTTCAAAGGCTGAGAGATCAGAAAACTTTAAATTAGAAATCACAATTCGCTTTTTCTTTACTTAAATTAAAAGCAGCATTTTTCATTAAAATCAATGGCAGTTAAGGATTTTAGAAGATCGGCTGCATCCAAGTGAAAATATTTAATGCTGACTTTTTCCGCAAATTGCAGAAGAATCTGATTTCATACGGCAGGATAGGTTATTGCGAGATGATATTAAAAGTAAGTCAGATATCTTGGCTGGGCTTGCCTTCTGGCCGGGGATTAGAAGACAAGACCATTACCTCTGCCATGTCGGCCCGTTAAATGTAAAGCTACAGCCAGGAGGGTGTTAGCTTAGCTTAGCATATAGACTGGGAAAAGGGGGAAACAGCCAGCTCTGTTTGGAGTGACAGACAGCATATAATTTGTTAATAAGTGAGATTTAAAGGTGTTGATAGACTCATTTTGACCTTTTCTTTGCAGGGGCAAGCTAGCTGTTTGCCCACCCTCCAGTGTTTATGCTAAGCTAACTGTCCCCATGCTTTGACCTCATGTTAGACAGACAGGTTAGAGATTCGCTGAGAGAGCACATAAGTGCATTTCTCAAAGTCAGACTCAGGATGATGCACAATGAGATACGATATTGATTTATGATACTTTAGCATCAAGTCTCCGTGAGACAGGATAAAACACAGAGAAGACGCTCCCAGGATTCACATGCAGCTCCTCTTCCACCCTCAGTACACGCTGCTGTGATCGCCATCAACGAGGCCATCGACCAGGGCGTCCCAGAGGGCACGTTGGCTGCCATGCAGAACCCCAACGCCATGCTGGTCAACCTGGATATCAACTGTGCTCGTCAGTACCACGACACGCTGTACCAGGCTAAGGGAGAGAAGGTGGCCAGCTCTCGCAAACGGGTACGGACCTCAGCGGGGATCCCAGGTTTAATATGGCCAGGAAAGAATGGAGACCCGCGGCACATTATCCTTGAGTGGCCATAAAAGACCCATATAATTAAAATCGTCCGCTTTCTGATTAGAAAATAATTGAACAGCCTGAAGCAAAAGAACATTTTGGCATCAGAAGGCGTAGAACGCTGAGGCCACACAAACCAGTGCTGCAACTGGAATTAAAACACCACAGTAAAGACTGGAGGCTGGGGGGTGCATGGGCCGGGGACAGAGAGAGGAATAAAACCACTCCATCCTCCTTTAACAACAGTTACCAGCAGTTTGTCACGGTGGCGGACAAATAGATGGTGTGTGATATGTTTTGGGTGTGAGACGTACAATGTTTCTGTTGCCAATAGGCAGAGCAAATAAATGACCCAAATCACCCCCCGAAATATAGAGCACGAGAACAAAAGCAGCCTCTGGACAGAAATCTGTTCTGCTCCGGTCTCCTGTAGCAGGCTCGTGATGATGAAGCACTGCTCAAGTGTGATCCTGTTGTGTTTTGCCTCTGTCGCTCTCTTCCAACAGCAAATGGAGAATGCAGACGCAGAGAGAGACGTCTACGACGAGCTTCTCACCCAGGCTGAAATCCAGGGCAACGTCAACAAGGTCAACGGTAAGTCACATGGACACACAGTTGTTTACAGATTTGCTCATTTGTCTTGGCTTTCCGTGGTACAGTGGTGAAATGTCAACCTTTCTCCTACAGTGAGCAACGCCTTGAGCGCAGCTGAGCAGGCGTTGCTGGGTGGCGATGAGGGTAAGCTGTATGACGCCCTTAAAGCCATGGGCACTCAGAACCTGCTGGCCCAGAACAAAGGCTGGTATCTCAAACAGCTGCAGGCTGACCGGGAGAATAAAGAGCAGGTGGGGATCAGAGTGCGAGCTGAGCTGTACGCTCGTGTGAAGAAGAAGGTGACAAGTCTTCCTCTCCGTCTCCTCATTATCAACTCAGCTTGGTTTGTTCCTCATTAGGAGTCTCCAGGAGAACCGCTGACTAAAGATGAGCTGCAGAGCGGCGTGAACGTGGCCAATGAGATTGCAGAAGGCTACCTAAAGAGTATGAGCAGGACACACACAAAGTTTGTCACATGATTCCTCAATTTCTCATGATGATTCACCCCTGACTGCTAATTCTGTGTGTTTGTGTAGTGTTGAAGGCTGTGGAGCGCATCAACGCTGCCATCAGGGCAGGTGTTCCAGAGAAGACGGTGGAAGAGCTGATGAACCCCGACGCTCAGCTGCCTGAGGTCTATCCCAGCGCTGCAGATCTGTACCAGAGAGAGCTACTCAGCCTGCAGCAGCAAAGCCCGGAGGTATACACCAAGAAACATGCTCACCCGAGACAAAACACTCCACTGCTGTAGATGCTGTGGCCATCTTTCCCCTGATTTGACTATCGAGCAACAAATCAAGACTCCGTCAACATATCGTTTGCCCCTGGTGGTCTGCCAGTTTGACGCACGAGGCAAATTTGTGACCCGTGTCCCTCAGGGCTCGCTGTCCCACCCCGAGCTGCTCGTCGCCGTGGAGATGCTGTCATCGGTGGTGCTGATGAACGAGGCGATGGACGTCGGAGACCGAGCCGCCCTCTGGAAACAGCTGTCCAGCCCCGTGACCGGACTCAGTAACGTGGAGGATGAATATGCGCAGAGGTGAGGAGTTGCGTTGCCTTGGTGATGTCTGCGGTTGCTGTGTGTTTCTCGAGGTGTGCTGTTGATGGCCTACCGTACCTGTGCGTTCCTCAGGTACATGGATGAAATGATGCGTCTCAAAGCAGCAGCCAGAGAGGAGGGCAGCGACTACCTGACCTGGAACGACATCCAAGCCTGTATCGACCAAGTCAACCTGACCGTGCAGGAAGAGCATGAACGTAAGAGACCCCTAACATCCCAGCTCAACACCAAATGTCCTCTCCATCCTCCCGTCATGCCCACAGACCCTGAGTTTGAAACGCTCTGTCTGTACGCCTGCGTGTGCATTTGCAGGTATCGCCGCCATCGGACTGATCAACGAGGCCCTGGACGAAGGGGATCCCATGAAGACCCTGGCCATGCTGCAGAACCCCTCGGCCAAGCTCACAGACGTGGACCCGTCTGTGGCTCAGCACTACCACGATAAACTGCTGGAGGCCCGCAGGGAGAAGGCTCACGTAAGAGACACACACACATCATTTATAGATAAGGAATGGCTGAGTGTTTAGTTTGCCCCGGCTGCTGCGCCTGTGCCCTGGCCTTCCCTTTGAGATTTGCTTTATTATGTGTATCTGACATTCAGGTGGACATTATGCAAACACTTCATGCAAACAGCACCTGGCTACAGTTACACGCAGACTATCGACGGGCTTCTTTTAGTGCGGCTCATACAGCCATCAGGACTGCAGGCAGCATGGCTGGGCATATGATGCGTGTTGTTGTATTTTAACTGGTGAATATAGGCACTCTGCAGCTGCGGCTGTTGTTAATGATAATCGGGGTCAGTTTCCTGTTTAAACAAGGTGTTTAAGCAGCTGTTGGAGTTTCAGTCTCCGGTCTAGTTGAGACAGAAAGCTGAGAGCTGAGCTCAGACTTGTGCTCGTGCCTCCAAAATACTGAAGTCAACCAATGTGTATATGTCAAACTAAATACAGTACTTCATGTGCTATGCCACTGTAATAGCCAAATGCTGCATGGGTGTATTATTTTAACGTGTGGTCTCAGCCCAATGAGATCTCAGATCCATCATGGTTGCAGATGGCTCCATGTGACTCAGGCCCCTGAGCAGCACATGACAAAACCAGACTGCCAGTGTCACCGGGTGATCATCCTCTCCCCCCACTCACTTCCTGCCGTAGACCATACGTGTGTATCTGACCTCTGCCTCTTTGCTGTCTGTCTCTTCAAGTTGAGCCTCGACCCTTTTTGCGTGTGCGAGCCCAGACACACGTAGAACGAAAAGCGGTTCATCAGCGCTCTGCTCTCTCTGACTCATTTGCCTGTGTTATCATTACTTGAGTGAGGCGAGCTGCTGAATGTGGCTCTTGTCTGTGTGTGCGTGCATGCGTGCACAGCAGCACATTTGCACATGATGTCACAGGAAGACAGCCGTATATGGGTCTTGCAGGAGCTGGGTATTGTTTCAGCGCAGTGCCAAAAGGTGAAGAGTGGCTGAAAACCCCTAATAAATGTATTCTTCGTACGCTCTGAGGTAAATGTTCCGTCCCCATTTCCTCAGAATAAACCCTGTAAATAAAGCAGTCGTCAGTGTGTCCACTTTAGCACAGAGTCTGTTTTTATTCTGTGTAAATAGTCTCTTATCAAGGTTGGACAATACCAGGCCACTGCCCACTCTGTTTCAAATGTCAACAGGCCTCGGTTCCATCCAAACCTGCAAATACATCATGTGGGAGCTCGTCACACTTTTATAACGGGACCCAGAAAAAAAATTGGAGGGGAAAAAAAAAAAAGGAAAACTATTTTCCTGCCGATTTCACAGGCATAGGAAATAACAAGCCTCAGTCATTTGCTTCCATAAAAGGGCAGAAAGCTGACCACCGTTAAACAGGCCAGACCCATGGACGCACACGCCACCGTCCTCTGGTTGTTGATTGGCGAGTGTGGCTGGTTGAGTTGATGAACAGAAGGTTCGAAAGTTGTTCGAGCAGCCTGAGCTTCCTGTTTGGTTACACGGGGTTGCTGGCGACCAGATGAGGTGGGACTGACTAATAGAGGCTCGCGTGGCTGTAAGATGCAGTCGGGCTACGAGAGGGGTGTTTCCAGGTGATCTCAGGTCAGGGGAGTTTGGAGAAGAAGGAACAACAAAGCTTGTGTTTTTTCGCCCGTGGCTCAATTTGCGACGGGCTTCTTGGTGCCGCCTCATTAACTCTGCAGCATTGGAACAGTTAGTCAGCAAGACAGTGAGGCAGAAGTTGGCTTTGACTCTGAGCTGAGGGCTGTGCCTAGATAAACAGCAGGAAGTCCTGCCCAGACTCCACTGACTAACGAGCTGAATATAGCCCCCTCTCCGGAGCCTCTCCAGATGATTATCACTTGATTTTGTGACGGCACCAATCAAAAGCTGGGACTGTGTAAGTTTCAGTCCCATGTGCTTTCTTCTGTATGTGTGCTTTCCCACAATAACGTGCCTAAAGTTAAATGAATGAGCTCATAGTTTGTGAGGAAGTTAAAAAACTTTAAAGCTTCCTCTATTCTCATGATGTACTTTTAACGTGTGATGAATTACACCAAGCTACACCCAAGTCCTCCTCCACTCTCCTGCCCACTCTGGCACCACACCCTGTCTAGCACCTCCCGCCGGCTGCAGTGACTCACCGCCCGAGAAACGCCAATTAGAGCGCCAAGTGCAAACATACAAACACTAATCAGCGCTGGCGCAGGTACGGCTTTGTTTACTATGAAGACGGGGCTTTTTGGCTTCTGGTGCGCGCTCTTGCAGATGTTAGCTGCCTCCCCAACGCACACACACCCCCAGCTCTTGCATAAGAAATCTCCAAGATCAGGTATCAGTCTCACCCGCCCCCTCTTCAACACACACACACACACACACACACAGACACACAACTCCTCTCATCTACCCCAGAGGCGCAACACGAAGGGGCGGGCCCTGTGGAGGGGGAGGTCTAAAACCAAATGAGTTCCCTGTTTTACCTCCAGCTCTAGAAAGCAGCAGCAGCAGCAAAGTAGCAACCAGCTGCGAGACGTTTCATACAGGGACAGAGTGCGCCATCTGGATGTAGTCAGGTATAACTGCAGGTCAGGATGAACTCAGTGTTGAGGTCTTTATGGTGAGCAGAGGAACACTGTTATAAAAACATGCATCCGTGACATTTGTGGCATTTTCAGTTGTTTGTTGTATTTCTTCGTTCCCATGAGTTGGTGGATGGGTGCGCTCGGTTTGACGGCACGTCTGTGCAACCTGAGGAGCTTCTCGGTCACAGATGCTGAAGCTCATCACAGAGACGGAGATGTCAGCAGCAGCAGACACATTTAACCCCACAGCTGACTCAACACGCTTTGATGACAAAGTCCGGGACCACTGGTGCCGTGACTGAGTCTGATGTCTTATATTTTGATAAATGGGTTCTTAAACCAAGGCAGTTACAGTAAACGGATGCAGTGTGGTTGGCATCATACAGTGCAGACTACAGACTGTGGTTCATATAAAAACTGGCAGAGAGAGTTTGTGAAACCCACTTCTAGAAACAGAATTACAATGAGCCAACAGGAGCTGCAGGCTGGGATAATAGGTGTATTTGCAATGTAATTCTCCATATTCATAAGTGCAAAAAGGCTGCTGATGAACTAATAGTCTCAGCCTCCCATGCTGCAACACCCACAGGTTTAAGCATCATGTTCATTTTCACACGAGTAGAAGAATCGTTCTGCAAGTTCCTTTCTATATTTTGTCTTTCACTTGCATGAATTTTTAAAAAACAGTGCGTTTTGGTGTGAATATCTAGCGTTTAGGGAGAGAGAAAACATAGGCTGGCAGAGTCTGGGTTCAGTTAGAGGACAGATGGTGTGAGCGTGAGTGTGTGCGTGTGCTTGCTGTGCGCTGTTACTGTCTGAACATATTTTCCCGTGGTCTTCCAGGAGACCCAAGACCCTTCTGCTGTGCTGTGGCTGGATGAGATCCAGGATGCAATTCTGAAGGCTAACCAGGACACGCGGGAGGCGCTGCAGTGTAAGAGCACATGCTCACTTCATTTTACTGGGCTCATTTAACACATAAGACTGCAGGACATTTGCTAACAGCAGGACAGTGTGAGGAGTCGCAAAGGTTGATGTTTGTCCTTGTGTCCGCAGTTTCACAGTCCATCCAGGCCATCAACGAGGCGGTGGACAGTGGCGATGCGGCCCAGACCTTGGCTGCTCTGCGTAACCCTGGGGCGGGACTGTATGGTGTCACTTCAGAGTGTGCCCAGACCTACCAGGATGACCTGGCCAAGATCAAAGACGAGAAAAAGGCAGAAGGTCAGGACAAAATGTAGAAATGAATAAGAAGTAGGACAAATGCATTCACTGCAACCAAGGAGTTAATGATATGTCATCAGAAAACGGGCCGTGTGTCGGAAATGAATCTGATGTCATATGTAGAGATACAGCGTCACAAGTCAGTTCTTTGTGATTCTGTAAGTTATCCACTTACAGAATCTACTTTTAGGATAAACAACACACCACCACATGCATTAAACCTTTCTTTCTTTGCAATCTGAGCAAACAAATTAATATGTAAGTATATCAATATGTAAACTTAATTAAAACTCAAGTGGCTGTGAGATTAAAAACAAAACCACAGAACATATTATCTCATTATTTAGGTCTGTCTAGAAAAGTGAGAGTGGCCGTGTGCCTTGATTATGCACAACTGTGATGAAACTGGGTGGAACGCTGTATCTTTTCAGTGGCTCCCGGTGTTTTAAGGTCACACTCTTTGGCCTGATGAGAAGATCATAATTAATTCATCAAATGTCATAATTTCAGTTTTTCTTACAAATCACTGTTACCTGCTTTTTGGTCTTTTGTGCAAGTAAAACTTTAAATAGTCCTGTATTATAATAAAAAACCCTATTCTGAACCATAAAAGGGCTTTATCTGCTGCACTGCGTTGATAAAAATACACTATAAATGGAGGGAAGATGCTTCAAGCTAATTGTTGGCCTAAGCTGTGTCTTGTTCACGTACGTTCTGCCCAGGTGATAATGGCAGTGACTGGGTGAAACACTGGGTGAAGGGAGGACACAACTACTACTATAACCTGACGACAAAAGAGGGCACCTGGGTGGAGCCAGAGGGCTTCCTACAAAACAACATCCACCTCAACAAGGAGGACATTCAGGTAGGACGATGTCCCTGTGCTGTGCTGCAAGGCTGCAGCTTTTTAACACCGCTTTAAACCCACTTTATTCTCCCCGTCAGTCTGTGGTTTCTGGGGTAACCACAGCCTACAATCGAGAGCAGCTGTGGCTGGCCAATGAGACTCTAATTGCCAAGCTGCAAGCTCGTTGCCGTGGCTACCTGGTGAGGAATGGCCTAAAGAAGCGAATGGACTTCCTGCAATCTCAAAGCCCAGCTGTTACACGCATACAGGTGAGAGAGACATACATGCGACCATCATTCCTGAGTGTGTACGTAGAAACGTCTATCTGCTATAAAGACTTATCACCACACTGATTGGCTCTTCTTCCTTACTCAGGCCCACTGGAAAGGCCACCAACAAAGGAAGAAGTTCAGTGAACGTAAGCAGTATCTCCAAGACCACAGTGATGAGGCTGTCAAGGTAAAATGATACGAAAAGCCATATCTATACTCTCATCGTTATTAATGTGAGTGGCGTAAACACTAAGGTATTTGTCTTTGTGCGTCTCAGATCCAGGCCATGGTTCGGATGCACCAGGCTCGTAAGAAATATAAGGATCGTCTGAAGTACTTCCAAGATCACGTGAGTGTTACAGGCCTAAAACGCCACATAGAGTTAGCCGCTGCAGATTGAGTTTAAGAGGACCACGATGAGGCATTGTAAATTTTCTGTCACAAAAATTAGGGTTGAAATGAAACAAATTGCGCCGTTATCTAATAAAAGCTTTAACTCACTGTGCATAAATTTCCCCTGACACATCCGCCGACATTTACTCTGTGTCCTGTGGGGTTTGAGGGAGGCAGATGGCTCATTTAGCACTCTGACATGTGTGAAGTCGTTTCCACTCGGGCTCACAGATTCCTGAGGTGCCGTTTATAATGAAGACTATTGATCAACCATGTGACTGCTGTGTTATCCTACAGATCAATGATGTGATAAAGATTCAGGCTTTCATTAGAGCAAACAAGGCGAGGGATGACTACAAGACGCTGAGTAAGTATGATCCCAGCAGCTGTCAGATGGACTTTCTTTGTGCAAACAATCGCTCCCTAGTCATGGTGGACGTGTGACTCTAAACATGTCCGTCCTTGCACAGTCAGCGCTGATGATCCTCCGATGGCGGTGGTGAGGAAGTTCGTCCACCTGCTGGACCACAGCGACCAGGACTTCCAGGAGGAGCTGGAACTGATGCGGCTCCGAGAGGAGGTGGTCACCAACATCCGTTCCAATCAGCAGCTGGAGAACGATCTGAACCTGATGGACATCAAGATTGGCCTGCTGGTGAAGAACAAGATCACGCTGCAGGAGGTGGTGTCCCACAGCAAGAAGCTGACCAAGAAGAACAAGGGCCAGCTGTCCAACATGATGATGATGAACAAGCAGAGGGGAGGCCTGAAGGCCCTCAGCAAGGAGAAGAGGGTCAAACTGGAAGCCTACCAGTACCTCTTTTACCTGTTACAGGTAACATTACAATGTAGTTTTTTTAGTTTACACAGAGATAAAAACCTTTTTAAAGTTACAGTACTTAACAGCTTCATTTGATACGTTTAGCAAACCTAACATCAGAAGGTCATCACATCAGAACACCAGAGTTTGGGCTGCAAACGCCTGATCATCCTTAGTTACCAGTCAGGCTCTGGGATCAGAGCTCACAAAGGGCTGGTAGATCTATGGTATAATTAGAGCCCTGGTCATGCAAAGCCTTGAAGGTTATCAATAAAATTTTCAAATCAATATAAGATGACCAAGAAACCATTACAGGAAAGGCAGACTTGGAGTTATATAACATTGTTTTCCTGAACCAGGGATAATGTTAGCAGCAGCAGAGCTAATATCTGTGTAGAAGGCTTTAGAAATATCTAGAGGGAACAAAATATAGCCATGGGCAACACTGTGTAATTCTCAAAGGGTATCTCTTTATAAAATGAACTAATGTTACTTAAGTTGTAGGACACAAACTGCTTTACTTATCATCATCGAAATAAGGACCAGATCCAAATAAAACACACACATTTCATGCAATTGGCTTAATGTTATTTGACAAAGCTCCAAGGTCGCCATCTATCTGGCTCAAAGACTTGGATGCAATCAGAATAGTAAAATAAAAGTCCAGCAATTGGAATCAAAAAGGTCAGAATTAGGTTAGGTTGCCATAAATGGAGCTTTGAACGGGTCATTGCTATACGTGATGTTTGTATCATTGACCCAATCAAATGGCAGCATCAGTGGAGAACAGTAACGGACCTGGGATTGACCCTTGGGGAACACCAAAAGTGAAATTGCTAGAAATCACTTTACTTATCAAAGCTAAACAACAGAGTCACAAAGTTGAACACACTGGCTGCTGCAGGTGTCTTTCCCAACACCTCTCTAATAATGTTTAACCAATATTCTGCTTCCTTTCAGACCAACCCAACATATCTTGCCAAGCTGATCTTCCAGATGCCACAGAATAAATCCACAAAGTTCATGGACTCTGTAATCTTCACACTGTATAACTACGCCTCCAACCAGAGAGAGGAGTACCTGCTCCTCAAACTCTTCAAAACTGCCCTGCAGGAGGAGATCAAGTGAGAAACAGTCACTGAAACCAGTCGTGGAACATTAACGAGCACAGCTGTGAATGAAATGAGTCCGGCTCATGAATACTCAGTAAAATGTTGCCTTTAACTACCGTCCGCAGGTCTAAAGTGGACCAGATGAAGGAGATCGTCACAGGAAACCCTACTGTCATCAAGATGGTGGTGAGTTTCCACCGAGGTACGCGGGGACAGAACGCACTGCGGCAGATCCTGGCTCCGGTTGTCAAGGAGATTATGGATGACAAAACGCTAAACATCAAGACCGACCCAGTGGACATCTATAAGGGCTGGGTCAACCAGATGGAGACGCAGACTGGAGAGGCCAGGTGAGCCAGAGATGAGCTTGTCGTGTGCCTGCGTGATGACAACTGTCAGCCCGCTTGACAACAATGCAAATGCATGGAAATTATATATGTACATAAAACAGGACTGCACACTAGTAAAGCAGAAGATGTGTTAGGTGCAACATTGATGGTTCCTTATTTTCTTCATCTCTTTCTGTCTTCAACAGCAAGCTGCCCTATGACGTGACTCCAGAGCAGGCTATGGCCCATGAGGAGGTGAGAACAAGACTGGAAGCCTCCATCAAGAACATGAAGACGATCACTGACAAATTCCTGTCTGCCATAGTCGTCTCGGTGGATAAAATTCCGTACGTTCCTCTCGACCAGCATCACTGCCTGCACGGCTCACATTGCTACACACACAGGTCAGCCGCTTCAAACCAGCGATTACTCATTATTCCTCCGTCTGTCTCACCTGCCTGTCAGATACGGGATGCGGTTCATCTCCAAGGTGCTGAAGGACACTCTCCATGAGAAGTTCCCAGATGCTACAGAGGATGAGCTGCTCAAGGTTTGTAATTTTAGACTTAAATCTCTAGGCCTATTGTTTGTCATTAAATGCACCACATTCTTTAAGGGTCAGTTCAACCAAATGACAATGAAAAATACATCTAACATCCTTCTGTAGAGGATGGGTTTGCAGGTTTGCACTTCACATTTTATAAACTGGATAAACTGACCCTTGAACCCTGGTGCAGTGGCATAGCTCCTCTTCTCTGGCCTCATTGTTGAAAGCCATTTCTTTCTTCTCACCTTCTGCCTGCCCTCTCTTTTCCCTGTTTTTCACATTTATCCTTCCTCTTTTTCTTCTCCTGCTGCTGCTCTTTCCTCCTTGCCATCCAGCTGCAGCCTCTCTGTCGAGATGGAGGTGTCCTCCTTCTCTCTCTCTGCTGACATCAAGGCAAGCCACGCCACTCCTGTGGCTCTCATCTTCTTCCTGCACAAGCTGTGTGTCCTGACACGTTCAAGAGCTTTGCTTCAGTTTGTAGAAGCATCAACTAATCTAAAAATGAAAAAAAAGTCAAGATGCCAACATAGATGTAATTGGCGAGCTTTTATGTATGACATCAAATGCAGTCCATAGATGGTTCAAGTTAAATGAAATGTGTTCTCCAAGGTAAAATTGTTTTTCTGAATGCAGTCTGGTTCCAATTCTAAGAGCTTTCATATACTAATGTGATTTGTGGTTGTGGGCTCATTAAAGACAAAGAATTTGTCACAGTTTAACTGAGTTATTTGATTTGTACTTCTCAGATTGTGGGGAACCTCCTGTATTACCGCTACATGAACCCGGCCATCGTGGCACCTGATGCCTTTGACATCATTGAGGTGTCAGCAGGGGGTCAGCTGACCACCGAGCAGCGACGAAACCTTGGCTCCGTCGCCAAGATGCTGCAGCACGCGGCCTCCAATAAGATGTTTCTGGGAGACAACGCCCACCTGAATCCCATCAATGAATATCTCAGCGCTTCCTATCAGAAGTTCAGGTCTGATGTTAAAAGTTATATAGATATGAAGCAGATGAGGAGTTAGTTTCCTTTTCCTTTTGTGTTGTCTTTGCTGTTTAAAGCTCTTTGCCTTGGCTCCTCTGACGTTATCCTTCCATCACAGGCGATTCTTCCTGGCAGCGTGTGACGTTCCCTCACTCGAAGATAAGTTCAACGTGGATCAGTACTCTGACCTGGTCACCCTCACCAAACCTGTCATCTACATCTCTATTGGAGAGATTGTCAACACTCACACAGTGAGTTGGGTCATTCTCACATTCGCTCTTCCTGTCCATTAAACCATTCCCACTGCATGCTGAAGTGTCAGATGTGTGCATGATGGCAGTCGGTACCTGAATTTGTCCTAAGATGCTCCTGAGAGGCTCTGCCTCCTGCAGGATGACTAACGTGCTGTTCCTCTGTCCCGGTTAGCTGCTGCTGGACCACCAGGACGCCATTGCTCCAGAGCATAATGACCCCATCCATGAGCTGCTCGAAGATCTGGGCGAGGTTCCCACTGTAGAGTCCCTCATCGGTGAGCTGAGTGATGCAGGGAGGGTCAGCAGCTTGAAACAGTGACCTTAACAATCTCTGCAGACCATAAAACACATGGATCAAGTTTGATATCATGCTGAAGTAACGTTGCTATGCTAACACCATAAAGTCACCCGGTGTATTATCACAGTGTTACATCTGATTGTCTGTGTCCCTTTCAGGTGAAAACCCTCTTCCTCCTGATGACCCCAACAAAGAGCTGATGGGAAAAACCGAGGTTTCTCTCACGCTCACTAACAAATTCGATGTCCCTGGTGAGGCCAACGCTGAGATGGACGCCAAGACTCTCCTGCTCAAGTAGGTTCAGACTCTACATTAAAGGCTACAGTAGTCAAAGAAGGTAAATGTGTTTGTTTCAGAAAATAAAATCAAAGGTTTTCCTCAATGTCTTTTCAGCACCAAGAGGCTGATTGTGGATGTGATCAGGTTCCAGCCCGGAGAGACTCTAACTGAGATCCTGGACTCAACAGCAAGCCCCGAACAGGTCAGAGATAAGATTTAAGGTCCACAGAGCTACTACAGTACCACAGCTGCCACTGACTGTTTGTACTTACATTGCACAAAACAGGAAGCCTTTTATTTCTTTTTGGCCAACGGAATTAATTTCTTTAATTTAAATTGAAGCTCAACAAATGATCATTATTATATTCATGTATTGGTGAAGTGCATGCTAAGCAAGTGCCAACGACTGAAGCAAATCAAATCATTTCATTCCAACACACCGACACACAAAAAATTGAACATGCTCTTAAAATCATGCTTCAGAATTAAAGCAATGAGCAACAACATGCAGCAAATGAGGCTTGAAAGACACTGAACTGACTCACAAAGAGATATTGTTCAGATCTCTTCTTGTAGTCTACAATGTTTAACTGAAACTGTGATAACTTTGATGGATCTGGTGACAGGAAGCAGAGTACCAGCGTGCCATGCAGAGGAGGGCCATCAGAGACGCCAAAACACCAGAGAAGATGAAGCAGGTCAAACCGGTTGTGGACGACAGCCTGACGCTGCAGGGCAAGAAGGACAAGATCAAGAGCAACCTGCAGAGGTTGGCAGAGCTGGGCAAAGTCCACCCCGAGAACCGCTATCAGGACCTCATCAATGACATAGCCAAGGTAAAACAAACAGATTCTTATCTCTGTAGGTGGACCTTTACAAGCACAGACTCCTCGCTGTTTTGTTTCAAATGCGCTTTGTTTGTTACAGGACATCAGAAATCAAAGACGGTATCGTCAGCGTAGAAAAGCAGAGCTGGTGAGACTTCAGCAGACCAACGCCGCCCTGAATTCAAAGACCAGTTTTTACAATGTCCAGATTGATTCGTACAATCAGTATATCAAGACGTGCATGGACAACCTGGCCAGCAAGGGCAAGTGAGTGGCCTTTTTATTTTTTTCTAACTGCTCACGTTTCTCATTTGTATTTCTCTTTTCTCAGTGGTGCTGGGCAGTTGGAGGGACCATTTCATTTGCTAGGAAAGTGGGAAACTTCCTCTGTTGGTCTGTGGTTGATCTAAACTGCAGATGTGGCTGTCTGCTCTCTATCAGACTTATTCCTACATGAAGTCAGAACAAACCCCCAGACTGATCTTAAATATCCAATTCTGTGTCTTCTCCCTTTTCACATGTTCAAAGCACGTCTCTGAATTGTGCCGCACGTGTGCAAACATCAGAACTGGGTCACTCGTAACAGGCAGTGGGGTCAACAATGTTGATGCTCAGACTCCTGCTGACTTTGAGTTTGGACTTCTAATCAGGGGCTGTTTTACTCCCGGTGTGCAGAATGCAATTAAGCACAGCAGCTGCCTGGTTAGACCGAGCACCACTGCTGTGATTAGACCAGAGCAATTTGACAGCACATTGATCTGTTTCCATTGTTGCTGTTCAGATTGCAAATAATTATAACCTCCCTGTCCAGGTTTGGTGATTTTAAATACTTGATAAACTGAAGAGTGATTTGTGCCTTAATTTAATTCTGCTTCCACACTGTTTATGTGCTCATGATGTCATAGCTTCAGCCACGCTCTGAGTTTCTGCAGCCTGCTCTGCAGCTACAATCGGGGCCCCTCCTTCATCATTGCTGCACCAGCATGGGAGTGTCACACCAGACGCCAGATTTAAAAACCCTGTATACTGTGATATACAGAGAGATTAGCGTGAAACCCAGAATAAACAGTCAAATCTGGCAGTGATGATCACATATGGATCAAGATTCTTTTACTTAAAAGTCTCAGATGTTCAATAACATACTTTAATGCACAGTTTGGCTGTAATATGAAAGTTTGCGACCTAAAGACCATGTTAAATACAGATGAAGTCACTCTCACGCACTAACGTGCATGTAACACAGAACAAACTTGACATCACAACCCCGCTGTATCTTTACTTAGCAAACAGTGGTTTGCTGACACATTGTGGGGCTGAATATTGTACATAGAACCATGAAACATCTCCGGCCATAAAATACAACACACACACACACACACACACACACACACATTAATGCAGCAGGGACACTAATTCAAAAACACCAGATGTATAACCGCAAAGATATTAGATGAATGATGCACTGATGTGTCAGATGCAAGCCCTTTAGGAAAACCAACCTTCAGGCCTCTGATGATCATTTTCCAAACATAGTGATGAATAAGACTGATCACCCTTTCCTACAATGGTGGACAGTCCCTCTTAAAACAAAAGCTACACAGAGGTTTTCCTGAGAAGGATGTGAAACGCTGGATGAGGCAGCTCTGCTCGGAAACAGTGACACTTGAAGAGCCGAGACGACTCCGCGCCAAGAGGTGGTATTGTGCTGGACTGAATATGCGTCGTCTTCTCTCCTCTCAGGTTGTCAAAGAAACCTGGCGACAACAAGGCCAAGAAGAGTAAACAGGTTTCACAGAAGTACACTGCCTCTCGCCTCCACGAGAAGGGCGTGCTGATCGCAATTGAGGACCTGCAGCCCAACCAGTGAGTTCTGCTTTGTTTGACTTGAAGCCAAGGCTCCAGACTTACAAAGTCTGCTTGGAAGAGGTGTATTTTTCAGGAAAATTGTGACCATTTTTGAGTTAATACCTTGTGAATGTTACAGATTTCTATCTATTTTCATATAAACTGGCTGCTGCAGTGGAATTGTCTGCCTGCAGCACTGGTCAGTACTCTTATATTAGGCAGTGTTCAGTATGAAAACACAACATGTCCCTCTCTTTATCTTCAACCTTTAATCTGCCTCAGTCAGTTTGTTTATTTTAGTGGTTTTTGATGACGTCAGGACAGTTTAAGAGTCGGGGGCGTTCGCTGATCAGAGTTAAAAGTCTTCATTTACTTTTGTTCTTCTCTCTTCACAGGTTCAAGAATGTTATTTTTGAGATTTCTCCATCAGAGACTGTTGGAGTTTTCGACGTGAAGGCCAAGCTAATGGGCGTGCACTTGGAGACGTTACAGTTAGAATACCAGGTATCAGCTCTTTCCTATCTTTTTTCATTGGTACATATTGCAGAGATGATCAGCGGTGATTGATTTATCGTGTCTGATCTTCTCTCTTTTGGTCTGTTTCTCCCTCAGGATCTCCTCCAGCTGCAGTATGAGGGCGTGGCAGTCATGAAGCTCTTTGATCGAGCCACCATCAACGTCAACCTGCTCATATTCCTGCTCAACAAGAAATTTTATGGGAAATAGAAAAAGAAAGGATAAAAGGGCTACAGACACTGATTCAAACCACAAAACCCACTTTGAGGGTTGCAGAAAACCCTGACCTGAACCACCCCAGCTTTCCTACACATTCCCTACTGCACTTCTCTTATGCGCCTATGCAAATTTCTGTGCATTATGTTTATTTTTTATTATGTGGCTCACCATATGTGCTTTATTCTTAATGGAAAACTCCATTGTGCAACTCAAGCTGGCACGCCATGGACGCTTGCTGGAGTCTTTTCCTTCCTGTCTTTACTGTCTGTAACTGCAGCTAGGTCAGAGGTTTAACATTTGTATGTTTTTGCTTTAAATATTATGAATATCTCGTGCATGGGCTTTGATTAATTATAAAAACTTGTGTTTTATGTAACGAGATCATGTTTTGTGTCTTTCTTAGCTGTCAGATTATTTGCTCACCTGACTGATGAAGGCCTGAGGCTGTATTACAGAAACCTCCTATCTCAAGTCTGAAGTGTAAAATACGATTTTCCAAATTTAGTATTCCAGAAACAAATTGTTCTTTAGCAACCTCATTTTATCGTACTTAATCTTATCTAATATCAGGTTAGGAAATCAATAATACTCAGTCCAAGTCATTCAGTTTTCTGTCTGTCACCCTGTATTCTTTCTGAATTAAAAAGCAAAAACAAGAATTGTCACTCTAAATCAGATGAGTCCATATCCAAAAATGTTCTTTCTTGGAAATTTACAACAACACTAACTGGCAATATTAAAGAAAGAGAGTGGGCTGAGACAGCAGACAGTCTCTGCCACACAGCCCTACCTATTGACATATTGTTAGTTGTGTTAAAGCAATAAAAGAGCAGCCATGGAGATAAAACCAGTGAGCCAACACTACCTGGTGGAAAAGTTTGAGACAGTTTAATGGATCCTTAAGTTAGATTGTGTTAAGATTTGAAGTAGTGTAATACACTTTTCCAGTATTCAGTGTGGACGTAAGGATACTGTAATGGCTTTTTCCATGGTTTTCCATACAGGTAAGATAGGATGTGGAGGATAGGAAGTTTCTGTCATGCAGCTCCAGATAACCATCTCCAAAGTGTTAGCGTCCTTTCCGCGGGGCTGTAGTACATGAGACAACTCAGGCTCCTCTCAGCATTTGGGGTTTTGACTCTCTGCCTCAGACAAACTGGAGAAAAAAAACAAAAATAAAATGTATTTCACCATATTTTATTTTGAAAACAATTAAGTTCAATTTTTTGACATATATGGAATATGGTTTACCTCCATCCTGACCTCCACATAAATATTGCGATGTCTTTGCGAAGAGAATGTGGCATTGCACGTGGTGTTTTGATAAGAATTGCCAAAAAGAGAAAGTCATGCTCATATTGAGCATGTCTGTTCAACTCAAACTTGATAGATGTGTTAATATAAATAACTTAAGAACTGATGCATGAACATGAAAAATCCAGTGTGTGCTGGCAGTAACTCAGCTCCCCAGTCTTGTCTGGACGTTGGTTTGTCTCAGCCTGGACTGAGTCGACTGCATGACTACAGCCCTGGTGTTCACAACTGACCTGCTTTCAGCTCTGACATTGATAATCAGCAGAGAGGTGGCACTCCTGTACTCCCAGCACACGCAGCTGTGCAGATGTACTCATTCACTGGCATTCTAACACAGCTTACAGCAAATTACATTTCTATTTTGATCTCTTATGGGCTGTATATCTTTCTACAACTGAAACACAGATCGCTGTTAAGAAAACCAGTGTGGTGAACGTATGTTTGTTGGTCTGTAAAACTAGGATGGGACCAAGACGTCCAACCTGGACGTGGAACAGTGAGATTTTTATGATGTCTTGATGAAAATAATTCAACAAAGTTGCCCTTATTTATGTTTTATATTGTCAGTCCACATTATACTGCAGTTGATGTTGCCAAAACCCAAGAGTGGTCACGAAGGTGAGCGTGAAGATGTGCAGTGTTAGAGTAACAAGACTTGTGGTTCCAGTAGAGGTCACTCTACACCATCCAATCTTTAGTTAAGTGTTTGTTGTATCAAATATTGATTTATTTACAAGAGGCCTTAAACTGAGAATCCATGCAGACCTTATGAACTAGATGTTGATTTTCTGTCTTGTGGAATTGCCAAAATCTGAGGTTGACGCTGTTATTTGTAGTACCCTACCCTCTGTACATTATACTTTTTCTCTTTCACAGTCCATTAAATGTATTTGACCTGTTTTAGAATAAAGCTATTGGCAATATTACATTGATTCAAGTACGTTTGAGGTACTTTTTCCTAAATCGCAAATATATATACTGCTACCACTCTTCAGAACTACAACTACATGTATTATTTAACCACTATAGTTAGATTACTACTGAAATTACACAGAGAACCACGTGGTTACTTTGCAGACTATGATCCACGGTTATAGATTCAATTACCCAGTAGCAGTTAGTCAAAGTCTCCACCAGATAACACATTAAACACATTAAAACGCTGCTTGCATATTTCTAATCAAATATGATTGTGTGCATTCAGAAATAAAGTACCTACTGTACCAGAAGTCCGTACTAGTTTAAAAGTGAGGTTTTATGACGTCTGTAATAAATCAAATTATTTTACTTGATGGTCTTAAATAAGGGTAAATCCACGGTGACTTGACGTTCTCCCACGGGGATGAAAACCACACCGGAGCTGGCCGGGGTTCCACGTCAAATCCAGGATTTGATCTGAACCCAAGACCACCTATTGAAACGATTAATTGCTGCGTCGGTCTCCTAGTATTGATAATAACAGTCATTAGTAATCCCACAGAGAGCCTCGCTGTGGTGGGTTTGTCGCCGCCCTGTGGACGCCGCGGGTATTGCTGGTGTTTAACGAGGTAATGTTTTTCTCGCAGCAGTGTGAGGATAACAAGGCAGCGGACCCGAGTTGCAGTTACAAGCGCTGTCAACCAACGGCTAATAAGCTGAAAACATTTGCCGCAGTTTCTCAGGAGGATTTTGGTTTAGCGGCGACGAAGAAACGAGCTGATTCTCCTCGCCGTCGTTTGTTTATCTTCCTGGAGTCGTCTGGTTGGAGTTTGTCTGAAACCTCTCCGATGTCCGTGGATTAACACAAGACTGGACTGAGAAGCGCTGTGATGTTAGTTTAAGTGTGAAACTGTGGATTATGCTCCCGCATCACGTGTGAATATTTGCGTTTTGGAGGCTACCGTGTTTCCCGATTTGTGGGCAACATAAAGTGGAATTCAGTGGAGTCCGGACAAGACCCAGCGGACACTTGTTGAAATACAATTTACCGAGCAAACCTTTGCCCAAACTGCTCGCGAGCTTTGCTAACGTTACTAGCCAGATTTAGCTAACGACGCTAACAACTTTTTCTGACACCGGTGTAAACCTTTAAGCACAAATTCCCTTTAATATTTGTCTGTTAGCTGCTGAACGCGGTCGAGTGTCGACGAGTAGGCAAAGTGCGTTTGTCAGAATCGCTGAGATGACACTGACAGCAGCTTAGCTAACTTGGCTAGCTGCAGCTGTTCCTCGGCACTCCGTTCACCTCCGACGTTATGCTAGCAGTGACAGCTAACGCTATGTTAATGTTAAACTCTAACAAGTGGTTCTCTGGGAATGTCAATATGAAGTTATATTTCACAATTAACTTCCTGTAATCAAGGCCATTCTTTTCAAAAGTTATTAAGGTTAACTCACTGACTCGGATAATTACCAACGACTTTAATTACTCTGCTCTCTAGGCATAAGACAACTTTTTATTAACGAGTGTTTTAACGTTAGCTTAGCTACGTTAGCTGCTAGCTCGGCTCACAGTACCACACTCAGTTATGGTACTGCAGGCAGCAGGGTTGACTCTGAATTAACTTTGGCCAACCAGCTATGTGCTATGTTTCTGAAACACTGCTGGCCTCGCTGCGACGCTCATTGACAGACTGAGAGAAACAGCCACTCCCAGCACCGTCTTCCACTTTTTTTTCCCCTTCTCTCAAGCAACTGAAGTTGTAAAACTGCGGCCCGCACAATGTCCGGCTCCCCGGGCACAGGTGGCTCCAACCCCAGGAAGTTCAGCGAGAAGATAGCGCTTCACAATCAGAAGCAGGCAGAGGAGACGCGGGCCTTTGAACAGCTGATGACAGATCTCACTGTTTCAAGGGTAAGTACACTTCATTTGTCTTTTATCGGGGTCTTTTTGCACGAATGCGTTCATTGTAGTTGCGGACAACGCTCCCTGCTCCACACAACATCGGCTGTCTGCCGCTCGTCTTGCTTCCTCTGCTGACTGAGATTTCTGGTATTCAACCAGAACTTCTTGTTTCTCTTCATGCATTCATTCAGCCGCGGCAAACCCCATTTGTCGCAACCACACGCTGCCAGTCATAACATAAAACTGAACTAAAAAAAAATCAGCTACAATCATTTTTCATAAAGCGAGGTGCTTTTTGATTGCAGTCAGCAGTGGAACAGGAAATGGGAGAGTGGCTTCTGTACATCTGCGCCACCCGCCAAAACTCCCACTGGATGCACTGTTACAAATGCCCAAAGGAAGCAGTGTTGCCTGTTGCTGGACCCTGCCGTTTGCATCTTGCCACCCTGTCATTTTTAATGAATTCCCACGGGTTAAAACCTGTAGTTGAAGCCTGCATTCTCAACACTGTGGACAGACTTGGCACAGAGAAGGGACTGGCGCATGAAGATGGCTCATAATTCGGACAAATCAGTGATATCATACACACTTTGTCTTTTGTACTGGACAGTGGTCCAGTGTCTTTGTGGTACAGGTGATCAGGTGTCCATTACAACCTGCTGGTTCAGTGCAGCTACATAAATCACAATTATTGTTGCATTCAGCTCAATGAAATTACTTTTCAGATGGAGTTATGAAGCATAGGAGTTTTGCCTAGCAGATTAAACGTTGTTTTTCAGGAACATGTAAAAGAAAACTTTAGGCCAGCCAACAATATTATCACCAGTATTAAAAAACAGGCTTTGTTGTGATGAATCAATTGTTTAGACTTTAAAATGTTAACTGTTCCTAACAAATTATATTCATAATATGGACCAGAAAAAAGAACCAAATTATCCCATTAAAGAGGATTAAAATGGAGGACGCGTTAAGTTATTAATAAGTCTTGTAATTCATTTCTTTATTGCAGGATAAGTCAGTGGAAGTTCTTCAAGTTCTTACAGTTAAACTGAAAAATGCCAAGTTAACAGTTCATTTTACAGGAAAATTACCAAAATGTATTTAGGCAGCTGATTAATTCAGTGATAATTAAGTCATTTTTTTTCAGCCAGAAAGCTTCAAAAATGCTCAACATCCTGTCTGTCCAGCATCTCGGATTCCACACTCTGAAAGTCTTTGCCGCTCCTCTTTGTCATACGTAATTTGAAAATCAAAGATGTCGCCTTGGCCAAGGGTTGCTGTTTGATTCTTAGCCACCACTCATTCAAGACACTTCCTCAGGTCTCCAGTTGCCTCTTACTGAGCACTTTACATATTCTTTGGATCGACTCATAACAGACAAAGGAATATTTATCTTAATTAGTCACATGCTCGATTCGTGGTAATTTCAAGTGTACACACTACACATTCCAAGTAAAGAGTGAATAAAAATAGTGACCTACTCAGAGGATATAAAGGCCCTTTTCACGTTATTCTCATACCATTGGCTCACAGTGTGCTCTTTCTATGAGTGGGAGAGTCCTGAATGGTCAGTCAAAGAGGATGTGGTTTTGAGGCGACACTGAATGAAGTTTGCCATAAGGTATGAACTCTCGCTGACCCCCTGTGAGACTGAAAAGCCCAGTCAGCGAGCTTAAGGCGGGCCACGGCACAGGACACACTGCCAGCAAACAGCTGGAATTAGAAGAAGCTGCTTCAACATTTATACCAGTGGCCAACGGACTGAATATAAACCGGCTGAAAGGTTCTGTAACACTGTGCCCATACCGCTCCAGCTTCTCTCAGCTGTTGTGCTGCAGGGAGTTTGCATCCTGACATGCATTAGCCACTGGTAAGGCATAAATGAAATAAACAGTTTGGGTCCCTGGCTCCCATAGACTGTATATAAAGACAACATGACATCATGACGTCTAGTTATTAGTTATCTGATGGTTTAAAAAAAAAAAAGAGGTGGCGCATCAAGACTGACAGCTCGTGTGCTCGCACCCGAGTTAGGCAGCTGTGGCAGCGATGCCTCGGTCACTATTTTACGCTCTCCGGCTCAAATTTATGTCCTCATCAGTCAAGTTTTAACTTTGTTTCTGTACAATGAGAGGAAATGGAGATGCATTGGGAGTCTTAATAAGATGTTTCTTTGCAGAGGAAAGGGAATGAATGCTCAGACTGACTGCCAGGGCTGTGGTTGCTCAAGTAACTCGTCTTTTAGTTGGAAACATTTTGTGTCGATTTAATTGAAATGATGAAAAGACAAAAATGTTTTGCTGGTAAACAACATGAATGCACTCAGCGTTGTATAAATAAACAGAATGAAGAGTGGTAAACACCACAGTTAGGACATGTAAACTGACAAATGTTGCACCAAAGGATTAGGTTTTCCTACTGTCTTGTCATATTCACCGTCTCTGTGAGAGATCTCAGTCCGTTCTCTGTAAATCAGTAGATAAAATCAAATAAGGTCAGTCTTTGAGATTCAAATGCTGCCCTTTCAGCAGTCTAAGGAAGAAATGCCCCTGTGATTTGCCTATTCCTGATCACAGTAGATGACTGGATCTGTTTACCTTACCTTGGCAGAACAAGCTGCCTTGTGTGTGCGCGGTAATCATTGTGGCATCTCGTGGAGGGCGCCGATTTGGAGGCCAGGCTGCCCATTTCCTAGATTGTGTCACCTTAAATTAATGTGTCTCAAAATGCAAATATTGTTGCAACTTTCTATCCTTCATTTTGGGTCCATTAGTACATGACCTCTGTGGGGCATTAAACAATAAGAGCAATGGACTCAGAGTGTTGTTTGACATGCAGGCCTAAATATACACGATTGATGCAGGGCTGTGTGTTCACAGACTCAATATATTGCACTGTTGTATTAAGATTTCTTCTGGGACAGAGGGCTCTGCATTTCTGTTTATCACAGTCAGTCTGACGTTCAACACAGCACTGCTTTTCGTGTAAGCTGATGCAAATCAGATGTATTACCTAGAAACTGATGCAGTGTATTTGAGAGTTAATAAATTATTTAAATGTAATATTGCGATATTCCTGCGTATCAGTATTTTCTTATACCGCTAGTAATGACAGTCTGCAGCAGCTGCTTCGGTCACAGTGTGACTTTACAACGTTTGAATGCTGCACATCTTCAGGGTGCTGTGAAAGAGGCTTGTAGAGAACACTGAAAATGGCAACTTGAAAGTGAAATGATTTAAGGAAGGCAACCGGACAGCTGATCTGAGTCTGTTATGTGAGAAACAGTGACAGTGGTGGGAAGAAGGTCCCTGTTTGTCATTTCCACTCTGAAGCTATATGTTGTCTACATGTTCACAATGCATGACTGACAGCTGTGTGTTTGTTTGTGTCATCCCTTTGACTGACAGGTGCAGTTTCAGAAAGTCCAGCAGCTTCGTTTGTCTCAGACCCGGGCGCCGTACTATGGAGGCTCTCTGCCCAATGTCAATCAGATCGGCAACACCAGCACTGAATTTCAGGTGGGATCTCGTCACGGTCAGAATACACAGCACCACCACAAACACAGCTTTGCCTTTCGTTTCAGGGACTTTAAACAGCCTAGTGTTAAGGGTTTGCACTTGAATCTGTCTCATTGCCCTGCAGCAGAACTGAAGGTTCAGCTTTTTGTTCTGGGTGGCCCCAGCCTCACCAACACAGCCGCGCACTTCAAATAAAAGAGCAGGCGGCATTTCCACACGTAGTGTCAGTCTGAACACAGCTTTGTAGATAAACTGGTGCTGAGTTCATTCTGTTCTCAAACTCCCTTAAGCAAAACGATGTTTGATGTAAAACTGAACACCCTGCTTACCTTGGGATTACTATCTACCAGATTCAAGGTCTGGTTCTCAATCAAAGGGTTTTCAAGGCCCGACCACAGTAACTCCCAGTTCTCATGTTGTTTAGTCCACTGGCTCCCAAACCCAAAACACAGCACCCCTTCAAAGGAAATGTTTGAATGTTCGAGCCAGCCAAACCGCAGTACAGCATGCATGCATGTTCAGTTGCTATAGGTGATATCTATTTTAGATGTAATGTTGTTATTTCATTATTGAATTACTGCCATTGGAAAAACAAAACTTTGTGTATAATATCAGCTGATTCCCAGTCTCTGAGAATGAAAGCCAACAGCTGTTCTGCAGAGACACAGATAAATATGTAACTGAAAATATATTCCACTGACAGTTGGCTAATTACTGAAGGTGCACAAGGACCCACAAAACAGGACATGCTGCAGGTGTTCTACTGATGAATATGAGACATCACATCCCTCAGATAGACAGGCAGTTTCAGGTCTTGGTTTCATGCATACCAGAGCTGAGAGAGCCAGGTCTCACACACGGTGCAGGACGATCGGAGGTATCTGTCTTCCACACGCAGCCGGAACCTGTGCATTAAGGGCAACGAGTGCTGAGGCTGATCTTAGTTTGTTGGTTGTGTTGTTGCATCTTTGAGCTGTGTTTACTGTTACCAGTCTTCCCGTCGCTGCTCTGACCGTCACTATTTTTGTGACGGCTGAGCATGTTGTGTTACTATGACAACCAGAAACTATAAGATGCCATGTTATCAGCTGCGGCATAATTACATGTTAAAGTTTTTAATATGGTAACTGATGTTTCTTAGTATTCAATAAGCGATATGTTAATAAATGTAACAGAAAAGATAGTTTATGTATGTTTCTTTGCGGTGGAAGCTTATTAGAATAGTGTAATAAATGGTTAATGATATGATAAGTCTTGTGACACTCTCTGTCTGCCAGGTCGGGAAGCATCAGTCTAATCTAACTGCGAAACCAGGAAAACAGTGTAGTGGCCCTTCACAAGTGTAAACAAGCTTCTTTAACGTTGTCGAGCGTGTTGAATAATTTAGCTGCGGACTGAAAACAAATGGAATAAAAGATCAGTGCAGCGGACTTCAGCGCGTAGTTGTTGAAGCAGTGCAGTGCTGTGTATGATCCAGCACTGGCTCTCCGCAGCGCCGGGCCTGTATCTGTGTCAGCTCTCAGAGGAGTGGGCTATGCTGGGATACAGAGGGCCCAGGTGAAAGTGGCCTTGTTACTGGAGAGAATGGCCCTTTGAGGGGGAGCAGTAATTGCAACGCCGTGGCCAGGTCCAGAAATCAATCCCCACATGGAGGGAGAAAGCCCCGCTCACTTTCACCTTCCCCTCCGGGAACAAAACTCGCTAAACTCAATGGCTTCTAGATTTCACTTGACGATAATCAACTTTTAGCCCTAATTAAATCAAATGAAGGCTGAGAACGTGATGTAGCTACTCCAGACGTCGTTGCCTATATTAGCAGTAATTAAAATATGAATCACATGGTCTCTGACAGTCGGTGGATGGGGTCTTAAACCTGCAATAAAAGCGAGTTGGTCTTTCACTTCAGTGCACACTGCCTGCCGCTGTGCTTTATATTTTAATGTCAAATCCATTGATTTTATTGCGTAATATATTTGCTGTGCACTGTGTTCTGTCTTTACTAGTGTTAGAAGTGTTTCTGCTGTGCTGTGCTGTGCTGTGCTGTGCAGCTTTTTAATCTGGTATCTCTGAACAAAGTATTTTTCAAGCAGGCCAACAATAGTTCTATGACCACATAGGTCATGTACTATTGTGTGTCATTACTAAACCAAATTGAGTATATGTAATTGCACCTTTTGTGCCTCAAGTGTTAATCAGCGAGCCTTTGTGTATGAAGAGTCATCATTACCTGAAAAAACATTTGAAACGTAGCCGCCGTCACATGACTGAATAATGGCCAGTGATTGTTTCAGTACAATTTAGTTAAATGGCACGGGGTTTTATTAAATGCTGAGGCATTAGACTTCAGCTGGGGCATGAATGCAAATGAAATATTGTTTTAGTGGATGAATTAAACTGAAACTGGATTAAAATAACATTTAACAAAGTGATTGTTAGCTGCTCCTCTTCCTCCCTCCACGCCATCCTGCTGACAACTGTAATGTTGTGGTTTGATGTGTCTTCTCCAGGGTGGCTTCCCTTCAGGGTTGGACTCAGTCAGAGGGACCCGCCACCATGGGCTGGTCGAGAGGGTCCACAGGGACCGCAACCGCATCAACTCCCCCCACCGCCGACCCATCGACAAGCACGGGCGGCAGATATCCTTCCAAGCCTAAATCACTGACGTAGAAGATCTCAAAGGGTAAATCAGTGATGTGGAAGTGTTGCGGCTTCCAGGTGGTTGGTCTTCATTGTTGTTGTTTTTTAAATGGTGTTGTGTGTTTGTGGTGTGGTTTGAAGCGTGACGACACCAGTGTAGGCAGCTGTTTTGTAGCCTCAGGAACAGAATTAGTCATTGTGCTAATTTGAAATGTGACGCAGAGACAGAGCGCTTTACTTCTGCCTAATGGACATTGACAGTAGGAGATTCTGAACGCACAGGCAGGCCGTGCATCTGTTTCTGTTTCGCATATAAAGTGTAGCAGCAGATGTGATTTTTATTTTCATTCTTTGGAGGAAGCCGTGGAAGGGTCTAATAGATGTCATGCTGCCAGCGGAGTTAGTGTTTGCCCTTCAAAGTTCAGCTGCTCTCTTTAAAGTCCGTTTCCCCAGAGTCTCCTCAGTGGCGCAGTGAGAAAGGAAAGGAAAGTCGGTCCATATCCGCTTCATTCCGCCGCTGTTTTCACCACTAATTCCGTCGTTTGTGGTCATATAATTCCGGCTTTTCAAGTTTCCTCAGCCGCGCAGCGTTACATAAACCCCCACTATTTACAATGCACAGCTAATCACCATGAATATTGTCACCAGTCAGCTATCACGTGTGCTGTGTGTGCGTGTGTGTGTGCGTGTGTGTGTGCGTGTGTGTGTGTGTGTGTGTGTGTGTGTGTGTGTGTGTGTGCGTGCGCGTGCGTGCGTGTGCGTGCGCGTGAGGGAGAATTCATCACAGCTGCGTAGGTATCTCATGTGGTGCAGAACAGAGACATCAGTGGGTGAATTTAGACACTGAGTGATTAGAGGCCGTTTGAAGTTGTCACATAATAAATAGCTTTGTTCATTCAGAAATAGCTTCGGTAAATTAACCAAAAGGACGGAGCTACTTCCTGTCTGCACCGAGGAAAAGTGGATATAAGCACCCTGGGAATCATTACGTATTCGGTTTAAAGTGTCAAGAGCAAACAGACCTTCTTAACTGCGTGGACAGCTCCAGCCATAACTCCCAACATGATCACGAAGTAACGTAAGTCATGACGTAACAAGCGGTTACTTCATGATTCTTTAGACCTGTTTTGTGAATTGAAACACTAAATACAGTTAATTTACTAATATCTTACACTGCAGTGCAACGCCTCGTCTCCTGCATCAATATTATCACTTATACATTTCATTCTATTACACATTTGAGTATAATTGATGTGAAAAAGGTTCTTAATGTAACGTGGTTAATAGGATAATCACAGAACATAGATTACGTTTCTCGATCTGGATTAACACCCAGTGTTTTGCATTAAAACACCTCTTATCCGGCTGATCCATCAGCACGCCCCCACCTCATAGCATTTTAGCAAGCAGATCTTTTTATTTCCTGCCTCGGGACCGGGATGATTCAGCGACCTGTCACAATGGCGTGTGATAACTGGAGGGGAGTTTGTCCTGCGTCCCAGCGCGTGATGTCATACCAGCACATATTTCCATGGAGAACAATCAGAACAGATGCATATAATGGTCTTTGGGATCTATTAGGTTTTTTTGCATTGTCAGTACAGTGTGACCTCCTTAGTCCGACTGGCTTGTTTCTAGAGAGTCATGCATGCTTTTCATGTATGAGCAGGGCTCATGTGTGCAGTGGACTGGGAAGACCTTGGAGGAGATCATCCTGCACAGTATAACTCTAAACATACTGATCGATCAAGATGGTAATTCAGATTCTATAGGGTTTTAAAAGCCGCCTCTGTAGTTTGCCTTTAGTGTCCTAGTTTGTGGTGGATGTGTGTTGTAATGCACGGCGCACTGTGACATCTACACACTAGGTGGAGTCTTCCAGTCTGCTCCCGTCAGCATCAAAACATAAGAACCGGCCCCATTTGTGTTTGTTCCACATGTGCATACTGTACCCTGCACAGTGTCCTGGATGTGAAGAGATGATGTGGTCAAAATGGTGCAAAGGTCACTGGTGAATGGGGTTGTTGATGTTGTCGCTGCCAGAATAGACATGATTGTCCACCTCTAGTCTTAACCTCTCAGCACAGAGAAACATGAGCACTGGAGTCAGACCTGAATGCTGTTCGTGTCTTTGTTTTCTTTGAGGAGCGGGCCCGTGTGTTACAGGAAAGGTCAGAAGACGTTGTCGTGCAAAAGCCAGCGCACAATCAGACACAGAACAACAAGGCCCCAGTGCGACCTGAAGAGGTCCGGTCTCTAGGCCATGAGGAACACTCATTAGCCTTTAAACAGCCTTCAGTTCAGACCCAAACACTTGATCAGACAAACCCTACAAAGAACAAGTTACATTTTAAGATGTTTGGGTTAAATGGTTTATTTTAAAAATGACATTATTTAAGACAATTGCTCAAAATAAGTTATAAAATACTTACAGTAACTCACAGTGATCTCATCAGCTGTTCTGTCAGAAGCTGTTCCCAGGTCCTTCTCGATGTTACCCACACTGGACATACCATGGAAGACTCATGGTCTTCTCATTCTGCAGCTGAAGCTCCACAGAAATGAGGCTCCTGTTCACAGTCCTTATTCACATTCAAGCTATCCTCACTTCCTGTTCACAGTAATCCTGGCATAATACCTGAATAAGATAAACTGAAATCCTATCATGATACAGGCAGTTTTCCACCCTAAGCCAAAGCCCAGTGGTTGTAACGTTGGTTCCTAAAAAGAGAGCGAGTTCAGTCGCGTGGAAACGGTTTGATTACAAAAGATCAGATGAACAACAAACCACAGTTATATGTAAGAGGACGACAAAAGAGGGAAATACAGCAAACTCATTTCACAACCTCAGTGAGAAGCAGCCAGCTGAGTGTGAGAAGAGCTCAACAGCTATTCTGTGCTAAACATTGTTGCAACACTATTTTGGTCAAACTAATAAAATGTAATGTGCCCTTTTGTTAAGAATATCAAATATAGCTTATTAATGTCATTATATTGTTTTGCACTGACATGCATCGTGGGTATGGTACAGCATTAGTGCTGACAACCCTGCATCCGCTGAGGCAGCTGGAAAGGAGACAGGCCTCTGCTGTGGAGAGCCGTTTAAATGCTCGTGACAGTTGCGGCGCAGCGTCTCGCAAACGAAGCTGTGTAGCGCGGTTCGCGGCCCCGGCTTATCCAATCACGCTGTCATACTTTGAAAATGGAAAAGTGGTTTGCGGCTTTGATCGGTCAAAGAAACGGAGGGCAATTTTTCAATTACATCCCAATTTTACAGTCACTGTTTGTGAAGCGCTGCGCAGTGAACCCTCTCTGTGCTGAAGAGACCATTTCAGTGTGCCATCCACAGTTTGGGGGTTGACCCCAGAGCTATGGTTGTTGTAGGGTGTTAAGAAAGAGCACACGAACGTCAAATAACCAGTTTGACGAGAATGTTCCCTTCCCTCCTGTACGTCTGGAGAAATCGCAGTAATGTCTTTTTCATTTGTATCTGTGTACACTTGAAAAGGGGGCTTATCCCATGTTTTGTGCGAGGGGTGATGAGTGATAGCAGGGCTCCAGTCCCTGGAAATCTGTCTCGCTGCCGATAATAATTAGTCCAAGGCCTCAACAGATGCTGTGTAGAGCAGCGGCTGGCCTCGTGCGGCACCAAATCTCCGTGTTAATTTGTTTTTTGTTTATCGGTCAACAGTTTGAACACCCCGCTCTAGACAGCTACCCCGACTGGGGCCTGCTTCTGCAGCGGCCGAGCTCGACTTGCAAACACTGAGAGCGAATGGCTGCCGGCAAGACGCAACACCACCCTTCAGAAGCCCTCCCCTTTCGCAGACAATGCCAGGAACTCTGCCTCTGTGTGCAGTAGTGAATCAAATAATGCCATCATTGTTTCGTTAAGTATTTGAAAAAGGCAGCTCTTTTGTTCACACTTGTCTTTCACTGCAGGACTTTGATGCGAATATGCTCCCAATATGCAAAATGAATGTGTTTTCTCTTTGAACATGGTAAACTGCCATCCTCCAAGATCTTCCGTCATGCAATCGAGCTCAGAGCTATAACTCAGCCTTGTTTCACTTTGATATAAAAAAGTCTTTGAAGTAGGAGATCGAGTCAGATTGGGCTTGTTTTATCCATTTTGATAAAGAAGTCTTTGAAGCAGGAGTTGAAGTTGGATTGGAAATGTTTTATTTATTCTAGTTATCCTTCCTTCTGACTGGTAATAACAGGGGAAACATACACGTGGTCTGTCTGAAATGAACTTGATATCGCATGTTGATGTTTGTATGTTTGTTAATTTCCTTAACTGAAACCCACATGGAGAGCTCTCCGTACGGAGCCGTGTACCTGTCCCCACCTCTGGACAACAACTGGAGAAGGTGAGTAGCACTGTTGAGCGCTGACTTGCTGACAGGATGGTTATTGTCTCCTCTTCTTCCTCTAACTAGATTATTTTACAACAGGAACTGTTTCCTCTCGCCAGTCTGTTTCCTGTATCAAGCCTCTCTCTGCCTACTGGTATTGTCTTTCTGTACTCAGGCACCAGTCGTCTCGAGCAAACACAAAAATCTGGAATGTATATGATCAGTGGATGCCCAGAGTAGACCTGAGGCTGGCAGACGGGTGGAGTTGTTGGACTTCATTGTTCTGCACACATGTTTCAGGTTGTGTCAGGATCCTGTGTAAGCCCTGGAAAAGCTGCGTCTACCTAAAGGTGTTTGACAGATAGCCTTTTGCTTTAAAGGTCATGCCCAGCAGCAGTCGTCCCGCTGTTTAGGGATGCTGTGTTGTCACAGCACTGCTGCCCTGTGGTACAGAATCTCCAACTTAGCAGACATTCAGTAGCAGGACCGTCCGGAAAACAACGCCATGCTAGCCGGCCTTGATGTGAGCTGCAAGATCCCTTTTTCCAGCTCTGGTCGTGCCCACGTAGAGCAGTCAGTGAGTCGGTCCCAGCTTTACCTCAGTGTTTACAAGGCACTGAATTATGGCCCTGTGATAAAAAGCTCAGCCAAGCTCCGCCCCGCTCACTCTCTTTCACTCTTGCTCCATCTCCACACTTGTGTTTTGTGTGCTGGCTTGGCCGGCTGCCAACCACCCTGCCTCGTCTTCTTGCACAGCGCCGACACAGACATTCGCCAGGCTCCGTATCGAGCGTACTATAACAGCTTGTACCGTAGAAGCGAAGAAGGCCCACGCCCTCCCCGTCATTGTTGACAGCACAAAACAGGTTGGCTGACAAACGTCCTCACGGAGCAACCAGACGTCAGTGCTCTCAGAGTGGGTGTGTTTGTGGGAGAGCCATGTGGCACAAAGCGCTGAACGCAGACTCTCACGTTTGATTTACGCGGCACTGCTTTGTTCCACACTGTTTCTCAATGACACACTGAGCATCGTGTCAACTTTACATGGCGTTTGAAAAAGTAGGCCGGCCATTGTCTCTTAATGAAATAATGACATTCTCTGTCTGCGTGTAGAGTTCATCTTTCTGTGGTGTAATCCAGTTTATATGCAGTAAATGAATGGAGCGGAGCAGTGTGATTACATTATTTCTCACCGAATGGCTGCCCGCTGTCTCTGCGGACACGGCAGTCATCTGTTTCTGATCGCGGCTCTTAAATTACAATCTCTGTTTTTGGAACTGAAAGAAAACAAAGTTGCCCGAGTGAATATTTTCATGTACCTTGTGAGACGCCGTAACATTGATCTGTACTGAGTTCTGTTCGCGCTCAGCCTTTGATTGTTTCTTCCTTCCTCCATTCCCCGCCAATATGTGATTTTTATCAGCCCCGTCAAGTCTCTGCAGGCCAAACCCAGCCTCCTGCTCCAACCTGCAGCAGATTGTTGTCTCAGTGTGTAACAGGGATGAACTTCCCCCTCAGCGGTGGATTTTGGCCCACTTCACCGCGGCCGGCAGCGATATAGAAGTTTCCCCTTAGCAATGGCTGAAACCGACTGTGTCTGAACAGGCAAGAGTCCGACAAGCTTGCAGAGCACTCAGACCCATCTGCTTAATGTCCACTTGCCATGACACAGACTTCAGTTTGTCTCGTGGGTTGCTCTTTAGTGTTGGTTATTGTTGTGGCCATAGTTTATTAAGGGCTGTGACCTCAACTAAAACAACATACTGATTTGATCTTTCAAGAACATATGTGGCTTTTTGATTTCCCCCTAAAGATTCAGCCAAGACTAACATCGGTGCTCCCGGCTACTTGTACTCCTGCTGTGTAAAAAAGCCGCCCAGTAAATCCTCCTGAAACTTCGGGATCTGGCAGGATGTCATGATTGAATTAGACTTTTATGATTGACGGTTGATGTACTGACTCTGGTTTTCACAGAGTGAAAGAGTAGAATGGAAAAAGACTAAATGACTGTTACATAGAAGTTGTAGGACAGAGCAGAGTCCTCGCTGAGGTGTCGCTTGAGATAAGCCCTGCAGACGAGACAAGAATGTCACATTTCCTCCACTCAGTAGCACTGTAGACGGCGTGGAACATCAGATTTGCGAGGTCACAATGAAAAACAATGCAGGATCACAGAAAGAGCTGGACAGTGCTGCTGCATCGTACACTGTATCACAGCAGCACCATCATCGTTCTTCCAAAACAGATATGCTAAATATGATAGCTGCATAATTCCCACATGTCCAAGTAAACCTCCACGATGTCAATATGTAACGTTCAGTGGTTGACTGTGAATCGTCATCCAACATTTTATCAATTTCATGGACCCAGGAGCAAAGTCACAGCAGTTGTCAGGTTCGTACCCAAGGCAGTTGTTTCCACTGTGACCTGGGAAAGTCACAATTTATATCAGGATTTATGTCATTTCAGCTGCACTGTTTCGCAACAGTGTCCTTGTCCTGGAAGCGTTAAATGGGGCCAGAATGAATGAGCAGTAGATAAGCTTGCTTTCGTACAATCGCTGTTGTGTTTAAGTAAAGACATAACACCCTATTGGAGGGGAAATGGGAAATCAGAGTCTGAACTGAAGTGTAGCCAGAATAGGGAGGTTCTTCTTCCAGTAGCCTGTTGGGAAATCCCACTGAAGAAAATTCTCTTTTGTTCGAGTGCTTTACAAGAGTCTATTGTCACTGTACACTGATTAAAAAAGAATTAAACCATTTTCCTCTGGCTCCACAAACACATCAGAGCCTCAACTCCCAAATATCCGTCCATGGTGACGGTCTTAAGCTCATGTGTTGTTGCAAGTGAGAGGCAGATTCCCTGCTTGTCCGTCTCAGGGGAGAGCGGGGCGGTAAGTGTTTACAACGCCAACCACATCTGCACTGCATTACCGCCAGTCGGCTCTGGAGAAGAGCCCAAGAGCTCTTTAACTGTTTCACTGCTTTAACGACCACAGCAGTGACCGGCTATCTGCTGGTCGGGCTTTCGAGCAGTGACGAACTGAAAACAAAGGGACAGACAGAGATGTGCCGCAAGCGTTCGTATTTTTAAAGGCTGCTTTGTTTCTTTGACGTTACATAATGTTTTACCGCCACATGTTTGTGTTGAGATGACTTGTGCCAAGCCTCCTAAGTTCCCAGACGCATTTAGATCGAGACTTGGAGGCAGTGGTCCGGTGCTATGGGATCGTCCGGCATGTCAGAAATCTCGGGGAACAGAGCTGTTCACATAGCCTTTAACCGCTCCATGTGCAGCAGCCCGGCCAACATTTTATCATCTCTCTGGATTTGGTGAGGCTGCTCTGTCTTTCCCAGTGGTGATTTCCCAACTTGGTCCATCTGCAGTGAGTCAGGCCATGATTTTTTTATTTTTTTTAAATATATAGACCATCTGTCCGTTTGCCTTTAGTATAGCGATTGTTCGTATGTGCCTTATCAAAGAATACTCCTCCACAGTTGTGTCTATGGAGAGGATGTCTTACGGGGAATTGGTTTCTTGGGTCCACAGGCATCAGACCTGAGCACAGCCTTGGATGTGTCCCATCGGAGACCATCTGTTTCGAGGTCAGAGCCTTGATCCAATCCCACGCCCTCCTCTTTCTTATTCACCCGTGTTGGGCCAGCTATTCCTGTACCCGCCTCTCTTGGGACAAAATCTCAGGCCGAGCTCCCTGCAGATTGCTGTGGAGAAAGGCCCTCCAGAGGAAAGATCTGAAAAAGTGCACCATGGGAGACGTAGTGTGATGATTCTCGGGGGCATTGATCCTCCATCTAGGTGGTCTGATCGCCACACAAAAGGTCCATGTTTCTGTCCGTAGCTTTCTCATCCTGAAATCCCATCGCACACTCGGCGCCCCTACAAATCCACACTGCTGATCAAAGGCATCAGAGGTTCGAAGTCACACGACCATCCTCGTATAACATCAGATCAGTGGGCACCCGGGGTAAACCTGCCTGGTTGTTTGCACTTTCATTTTAAACGCTGCTCTATTTTGTCAGATCAAAATCTAGATCTACTACATGCCTGTTAGTACAGTCGGGCAGTGTGTCAATATTTTATGATATGACATGAGATATCATCTTAAATTTAGGGCCACGCGTGTCATGAAACGGGAGTGCCGTCGTTTCCTGATTGTTAAGGCGACAGTACAGTGATCTGATATTGTGAACTCCTCAGTCCGTTCTAGCTGTTCTATTATTAGTCTTTACCCAGTCATTGTGTCCACATTACCGCTGAGTATTTATCAAAAATCTCATTACCTAAATATGTAATGAAAGCAACGTTAGCCATGCCTACAACATTATCACGGTACCCACATCAAAGTATACGGTTGAAAATATTGTTATTTTTCATTTTTGTTCATTTCACCCGGCCCAACTAGATAACTAACATCCTGATGCTGTGAAATGTGTTTAATTCAACAACATGACACATGATGGTCCCTGAGAGGATCCAACAGGAAATCAAATCAAAAAAAGACAAAACCAAAATGTCGTTGCATCAGACGGATGTTTGTTGTTGGATGGGCGGAGTGCCAGAGCTCATCTGCATTCCACGGCCTGCAACATGTATCTAAATATAAATATGAGCTATTCCACTTGACGGTGACGATCACAGTGACTAAACCAGGTGACGTGACGCACGTGGAGGTTTTGTAGCTCATCGAGTGTCACAGCACCTGAAAGGGCGCGCCAGAGAGGCGCCCTGCAGTACGACTGTGGACTAACGTAACGTTGCGTCACGTCGAATGTCTTCTTGGTTTTAATGTGACCATCCGGCATGTATCAGGTAATGCATGCATTGTGTTCACTGCTTTTATCTTCTGCTGATTAACAGTAACTAGCTCTAAGTCAATGGTCAGAATACTTTGTAAGAGTAGAGAAGAGTCATAAAGCCTCTGACCGTTACACAGAAGCTGTGTGTATCTAAGGTTTGCCAGCGGTAGCCGCCACAGGCTACTGGTCACGCCACAACAAGTGAGGCTGTAACAGTAAAACCCTCAGTGCACTGACCCTGGAACTACTAGAAATCTTTCAAACGTGACAGCTTCACACTTCAGAGAATAATTCTGGTTTGTTTTCATTTACCTGGCCCCAAGTTCATCCTGTGGTTCACCACTGTAGTTTGTTGTCGTCGGATTGTTTGCTAGTTTACTTTGTAAGCTTCTCTCTTAGCGGGGCTCTGAGTGTAAACGGTCATCATGTAAAGGGAACGATTCATTTTACAGTCAAACGTAACTGGAAGTCAACAACAGCAACAAACACAAGACACATTTTTTTTGTGTTGCATTCACTTGTCTTTCCAGTTTATGTACAGTTCATGTTCCTAGTGTTGCTGGATGTTTCTCCTCAATCGAAAATTTTCCAGAATTTTTCTTTTTTTCCTTTTCTTTTTTTTTTTTACATTCCATTTCACATACAGTCGGGATCCTTGGCTCCACCTCACTCACAGATGCCCCCTGCTGGTTGTTACACGACGACTCTCGTGTATTTGAATTTACTACTGAAGCGAAGCGCCCCCTGTTGGTGATGGGTGATGATGCTGCACGTGGCGGTACTCGCAGTTGCAAATGGAAACGTAAGAAGCCTGCATGTGTCTGAAGGGCGGCTCAGAATGCACAGACAGTGGCAGGGCTCTCAACAGCAACAACGCTGTCCAACAGATTAACTTTGTACTCGACAAAACATGAAGCATCAACAAGAAAGAGTGAAGCTCGGACTGCACTTGAATTTTACCCTCTCATTAAGTGATGTCGACTGACCTCAGTGTAGAGACGTCCCTGTGTTGTTAGATCTTAGCAACTGTTTTGAGATCAGTCATATTCTAACCAATTGCAATAAATGATGATACAATAACTCAAGGTTTAATAAACTGGATTCGATTATGGTATTTGTCATGGCTACTGGAGAAAACGCTAACCGGATAATTCTAAAAACAAGAATCAGTCTTAGTGGACGCACGTTGACGGGGCCCAATAACAGCAGCCAGCTGCTCGCTCAGTGCTGGACCAGGTTCCAAAATTGCTCTCAGGTTGAAAAATACAGAAGTTTTCCACTAAACACCAAGCACCGTAGTTGTGTTTCGAATCAGCCACCATGTTATCTTTTAACTGTGGGTTAAAAAACAAGAAAATGACTGTAATTCTGTAGCTTTATCCTGCCAAGCCAGCAACAGCGACTGTGACGAGAGCATTGATCCGCAGAAAGGTGTTCTGGCCTCAGTAGGACATTTGTATTTTTAGAAGACTCGCTGCTCCAGCTTAAAAACACAGTGGCTGCTTCTATGCGCTTTCAGCCTAAGGAAGAGTCAAGACCCCTTTTTGCTGAGCGCTTCAGAAAAATCCACTTAGTCACTGCTCCCACTCCACAGTTTCAGGCTCTAACAGTGACCCTTCACATCAAGTTGTTTACGCCGTCTCTCTCCGGTCAGCCATTCCCCAGAGAGCTGGTGGAGCACCGGCTTTCTCTCCCCATTAGATATGGGAGAGCAATCTGTAGCTGCTCTCGGCTGCAGGTTTCTAAACCTGGCTCACAGTCGTTCTTCTCATTATCACTCATGTCTTTGTTTGTCTTCAGTTTTTCCGTTTCATCTCTCTCTGCTTTTCATTTATCCTGTCTCTCCATTGTCCTCGGATTCACAACAGTATTGTGTCGTCTCTGTGTGTTTTCCAGGGTCCTTCTTCCTTCCACACTTGCGCCGACACACGGTCGTCAGATTTTGTACCAAGATATTTTTTTCTTCTCTCCACCTCTACGGCAGGAGCCTGGGGTCTCTGCTTCCAGCCAGTAAATGTGTCTGTCATTCTCTTCCTCTGTCTCTCTTTGAAGGGAACAGCAGCCATGGACTGAGGAAAAACGGCCTGGGTTTAGATTAATATCACAACTCAACAGGTGACCCTTGACCCCCCTCCCCCTCCTTCGCTCGCTCGCTCGCTCTCTCTCTCTTTCCCTCAGTTTATCTTCAGCGCTTTATCCCTCACTCACACAGAGGCCAACAACTCTGCTCTTTGTCTTTTTGCAATCTCTCATTCTGGTTTCTATCCTCTGTAAATCTCTGCCTGATTTGTAACCTCTCAATAATCCTCCTTTCTTCCTTTTGAAGCGCTGAGATAGAGGGACACAAAATCTCACCTAAAGACTGGTATGGCTGATTTATTAACTGTTTCTCTCCATGTAGTTTTCCACTCATCTCTCCAGTTCGGAATGTCTGAAACATTAATCAGTAGTTCCTCTCTTACTAACCCCAGCTTCAGGACTCAGGGCTCCTTCGCAGTCTAACATCGAGGCTCTTCACACACATTTTCTTCTTTTCAGCCTTTTTACATCCTGCTCAAAGTGTTGTATTTGTATTGTACTGGAACTGATGTCTTTGAGTTAAAGTCTGTCTCGCATTCATGCAAGTCTTGCTCGAGTGAAAGAGCAGAGCACAGATGCAGTGCTATGTGACCGACACAGAGGGAAGTTGCTATTAGATCATAAAATTCACTTGGAGTTACACAATGACACTGTTACTGTGTCAGTGTGCAAGTTTTTTACAACATAGGGACTTTTGGTTATTTGCTGTCTCACAAAGAGCTGGATGAGAAGATTCTCTGGCTTAATATAAAGTAGTTGTGTGATGTGGTAATCCCAGTTTTGTGTAACACTAATTCAGATTACAGTGCTGATATTATAGCTTCGTCCGTTTCAGCACAGGTGCACAAACTGTTTGTTTGTGTTTATTAATTTATTTATTTCCATTCTTTGAGAAAATTTCCATGAAAAGACGAAAAAGAAAAGGAAGGCGACAAATGTGACGAGGCGTTCACCGCCAGCATGAACACATCATTTGTTTACTTCATGAACTGTGTGTTATAATTGACACATTTCCTCTTTATTTAGCGTAATTACATCGTTTACCTTAAATCTGCCCGTTCAGCCCAACAGTTTACAATCCAAGTGAACATTAAAACCTTGAAAGTCTTTGAATTTTATCTCAAGGAAGGAAGCGCTGCAGTGTTCTTTGTCTCCCAAGGCCAGTTCTGTGTCACAGCAGAAACCAACCCTGCCAGCTTTTCACAGCACGTGGAATTCAGACGGACTCGACTATAATTATGATCACTGCAATTTGCTACAATACACCAGAAGCAAAGTAGGAATGACGCGTGAAAGAAGCCATTGAGACTTAATTGACGGCACTAGAGAAGGCTCGCAGCGGGAGTGGTACAGGGCTCTGGGGTTTGTGTGGGAGGAGGGGAAGGTGAGCACGTGTAAGTGTGTGAATTTACAGCTCGTAGTAGATGTCGAGCACAGTTTTGATACTGAAATTTGATTCAGCCGCACTAAAGGCGGTAGGCCTGACAGATGGTGCAGAGTCAGTCCCACCTGTGTTTGCCTCTATCAGTATAATAAGGTAAAACAAGCCACAGTGTGATTGTTTGATCAGATAGCCTCTGATAAGGCGATCTGTCTGTCATCACTGAACCTGAGCCTGTTTTCATCAGCCACCGATAAACATTTAGTCCATTGCTGTGAGGATGTTCGTGAGTGAGGTCAGCGCGAGCCCTCAGATGAATGCAGCTTGTGTGGAGGCAGAGCAGGAAGCAGAATGACTCACTGACCTTACGGCCCTGAGAAATCCTCTGCCTCTGTCCAAGGTGCTGGAACGCTGCATAATTTCCCTCTTCCTCCTCCTCCTCTTCCTCCCACGCAGAACCAACTCAGACTCCGCTCTCCACACGAGCGCTATGAACCCAAACCCTCAGGACCCCTTTGGCATGAACCAGCAGATGGGTCGAGGTCCCCCCCAGCGCAATGGTGAGAGTAACACACACACACACACACACACTCACACACACACAGAGCAGATTCTTTATTAGAGTGTCTGCTTGACTGTGTTTGAATGTTTTGTCCTCCATTAATGTGTCCTGTCGTCTGTTTAGTTTCAGTTTCCTCTCAGCAGTAGCTTCATATCCAACAGCTCATATACAGGCCTTTAAACCAGAGTCTCAGGATATCTCCTCTTAGAAGGACTGCGTCTAATCCCATCACAGCACGGTTTCATTCTGGGACGTGTTACATGCTGTATTCACACGGGTTGGTTAGTGACGAGGTGCAGTCAAAAAGGGAGTGAGCCTGTAACAAGCAGAGACTGTACATGTGATCCAGTTTGAAGAATTTTCAAGAGTTTTTCCGGAAACAACACGTGACTCACGGAAAAACCAGAGACTAGGCTCTAGCGAAGCGCTGCATCAGATATGGGCACTTCCACGACTGTAACGCTCAGGCGACGTAAGCACGTTAAGCGTCATCTGCACCCCGAGCTGGATCTCCTTCACAGCGTCAGAACGTCAGTGCTTCAGCTAAAATGTAGTTGTGGGGGAGAGGAAGAAGTCACAGGGAGCCAAATGTGGTGGGCAGGGCGGGCGGGGAGCGACGATTGTATTATAGCCAAAAGTTATGTGCGCTGAGCGGGCGCGTTGCCATGACAGAGCACCCAAATGCCATCGCATCACAGTTCAGGTCGTTGGCGTGGAATGTTTTCCCTCAGACGCCTCAGATCTCGGTTCGCTCACTTAACCTGAAGGGCAGTCTGCCGTCGTGGAGTCTGCCGGCTCGTCCGCTGTGCACACTGCTGTTTGGCCTCACGATCGTGGCTGTAGACCTCGTCACCAGGGATGATCCTCCACATGACGTTTGGAGCAGGTTACAAAAGCACAGGTTGCAACGGTGATCCCGCTGCGTAACGCCGTGTACGGACTCACACTGGTGTTAGTGCTCGCACAGGTGCTGCTGCATGTGTTCAGGAACAACAGCGACTATCAGAAGTTTGTGATCGCACCTTGTGGGTTGCTGTTATCATACGTCCACTAATCTCCCATCAGATAAACGTTGAATGTGTAATTGAAAGCAGAGTATTTTTATAAGTTGTTCTAAACCATGTTCGGTCCTGTGAGCCGAAGCAAAGCGTTCTGTTTGACGTAATAACAAATAGAAACTGCGTTTAGATGTTTGCTGGAAAAACTAAACCAGCTAAATTTCTTTTCAGGAAAGACAAACACGCAAGTCATTCAGATAATATCCTGCTAACAGCAGCAGCCAACAGAGTTCTCCACTGCTGTGTTGGAAAAAAGATCTCACTGTCCTGATTTTCAGGCTGGGCTGGATTAATCATTCACCGGGGAATTGAGTATTCTCACTAAAACGTTAAATCCCTTCATAATTATTACGTGCCTGTGACGTTTTGACACTTTGACGACCAATTAATAAAGAAGCCTTCTGCTCCGGTTTGATTCAAGCGAAGTGCAGCTAAACGGACCAAGCTCTCAAGCGTGTGCTGCTGACCTGATGCGACACGGACCCGGGGTGAGTGTGAATGACCACAAGGAGCAGAGCTGACAGGGTCTATTAACGGGTGAAAAGCAGGTGGAATATTCACAGCGGGACACCGAACCACCGACAAGGGCAGGAAACCGCCTGGAGAGACAGAGTACGGCCCGCTGAGACGCCACCTGCATCGTCCTCGGTAGCGGAGGCGCAGAATGAGGCTGACTGCAGCACAGACGCAACGTGTTATTGAACTCAGCCGCATGCAGCACGCAGGCCGCTCCTGGACTGGACCCACGTCGTAGTAATCATGCTAGTTTATGGTGTTTGTGTTTCTGTTCCTCTGGTCATTTATTAACAGAGAACACAGTCCATCCACCCAGCTGCTCTTCCAGCCGCTCCGCGCTCAGCTACACAAATCACCGTCAGGCCATTGTTGGTTTAAAATGTTCTGTTTACACGTTTTTGTCATTGAGCTGTAATTGTTCCAAAGACGGGGCTCTAACTCGAAGAAGGCATCCGCCTCCCTCCGTCTTCACACTCTCCACCCATTCCCTTGTGTGTCTCTGCTGAGCTGTTTCCATCTGAGCGTCCAGTGTGTTTTTGACAGTGTTTATCACATTTGTCTGATCTCAGCGCTGATGAAGTGTGGAGTGGATGAGAGAAGTGCTCCTGCAGTGCATTACTTCTCACTGTGTTTAGCCAACAAGTTTAAACAGGATATTGCCTTAAGAGCTTGGCCAACGTTGACTTTCACATACAAACAGAATCAACCCGGTGTAGATACTTGAATTACACCTCGCCCCCTCTGCCCGCCCCCGTCAGGGGTCGCCACCGCCGATCGGTTTTGCAATTCACGTATTTGATTGGGAGCGCCGTTTAGAATGTGCTGGCTTGTACATCCACAGTGTGTCACCGAGAAAGACCCTGAGCCCCAAACTGATCCCAGACCACTCTGACATTACAGCCTGTCGTGCTTTAAATGGCTTGCCTTAGACCCAGTTGGAACCGTTGGTGTGTGTGTGTGTGTGTGTGTGTGTTGCTTACAAAAATAGCTGATATCCGGTATTTAATGTTTATGATTGTTGTACCCATGTCCTCTGGAGCTCTTGTGTTGCAGCTAACAGTCACTTTCATTACGTACAGGTTGTTGTTTTGATTAATATTAAAGTTCCAAAGAACGACCCAGGAAAGCATTACACATTCAGATGTAAGAAGATGGATCCTGCATTTGTTGCACTGAAAACTGATTGATTAGTTATCATAATCGCTTTTAATTCATTTTCAAACAATTATAACGATTCATCTGAGCTCAGATCGTATCCAGAGCCCCCTTCGGTGCAGAGCTGACTGCAGACCAGCATCGAGTCATTACAGTTAAACTGCATATGTCAGGATGAGGAGGTGAACTGAGCTGCAGGTGAGGACCGCGCAGTCTACACAGTGTCGTCTTTATGCTGCGCAAGCTCAGGCTCCAGATCCTTTCCTCTGACAGAGGCTATGACACCAGACTGTTATGGAGCGAGCGGCGCAGCCTCATCGCCTCACTGCTCGCCATCGTAGGAGCAAAGAGCTGTGAAGCCCCAGGGCCTCGTTGACACCTCTAAAGGTTTCAGCGGGTTTTGAGTGGTGTTAAGCCCCTGCTGATTAAAGAAGCATCTAACTAGGAATTACAGCTATGAGTCACGCTGCCGAGGTGGAAACACTCAGAGCAGAGGAGTTCAGCTGCAGCCTTTTTGGTGTGATCTCTTTCCTGCCAATGGTTGTCAATGGAAAAGAAATCTAATGTTCCCGCTGCAGTGGCGGGGCCTCTGATTACCGCCAAGCTGAAGCAATAGACAGTGACAGTTTTCTCTGGATCCGGAGCATTTTAACACCCATCCTGAGGCCATCGCACGGTGTGAGCCATCCAGCCAGGGACACAAGCCAGCCTTTTTCCATCCCAGTTGTCCTGTTTCCGTCCCAGTTGCGCCTCTGCGCGCAACGGTGACAAGACACCTCTGAAGGGGAAATGTAATGATGCCAGACTGTTGTATCGCCTCAATGTCCCATCTGTTCCAGCAGCCGAAACGCTGCCTCTCCAAATGAATGGGCCTCAGAGAGAATGTGAGCGTGGAAGGTGAAGGAATGGGTGGGCACTGGTTCAAAGGCTAATGTAGGAGAAGCCCGGTGTAACTCAGAGCGATCAGGGGAAACGGAGAATATTTTCCTAATAAGTAACAGAGAGCGCTGTGAGTGCTGCTGCTGAACACAAGAGTCAGACACGGAACGGAGCGAAGTTAAAAGGAAGAGAAGACAAAGGGAATGCGTATCTGGCATCGGGTGTGCAGTAAGGAGGAAGAGAAAGAGGCTCTTTGTGGCACGAGAAAAACAATGGCTCTCTCTTTATTCCTCATCAGTCTATCAGCCCCCGCCACCACCACCACCACCACCACCACCCGACTTCTTCCTCCCTCTCCTCATCTGTGTGACTAATAACATGATGCCAGATGCCCAGCTGTTGTGTTTATGAAACTGCGCTGTAATTGCAGTCTGTATTCCAAAGGGCCTGTTCCTGTCAGAGGGACAGATTATTGCGCCAGACATGTCGGGAAAATTCAAACAGCTGGTTAATATCGAATATCCTCTAACGTTCCTCTGCTTTTGTCTTTGCCTCTTTCTTTGTCCCCGCCCCACCCTTCCCCCTCCTGTTTTTCGTGGAGGCTGGCATGCAGCTAGTGTGAACGAGGCAGAGGTGGACGGCTCCGGAAACGGTGAGTTACACTCTCTGGTAATGAAGAGACGTACATGCGTGAGCTGGAGCATGTTGGATTAACACGCACCTTCTCCTCTGCAGTCTTCTCCTTCCCCTCCCTGCCTAACGAGGAGAGTCTAATAGGTGTCAGTAAGCCCCTCCCCAAGCAGCTGTGGGAGGCCAAGAAGGTGAGACTGTTGCTCACTTACACTGTCACTTCCTCCATCAACCTCTGTTTGACGTAAAGTTAAACCGTATCACGTGTAAAACCCATCTGTTATGTCATTATTCGTTAATGAATCCTGCACAAAAAGCTATAAATTGCTTGAACTTGCTGTGATTGTGTGCACGTCAGACGAGGAAATTAATGAAAACGTATTGAGGTTCAGAAAGAAGCTGACTCGTTTGTGCAGTGGGTACAGTGAGTTACCATGGCAACAGCAGTTTATTTGGCTACAGTTTACTGAATAGTTCACTTTCTGCTCCGCCCCGTTGTTTGCACTGACGACCACTAAATTGCTTTGGTGTTTAAGCACGTTACACCTCTTGTGCTGCAAACTGAGCCTCATTACATTAAATCAGGTAACGCAGTTGGCTGCGAGATCGTCAAGTGCAGGAAATGAAGGAGTCAGCAACTTCCTGGTTCCACAAACTACACCTCAAAATCAATCATGGTCCTGTTTTTGCTAATTTGACTCAAACTGAAAATACAAAACTCAAACTGTTATTAATGTTTGTGTGCGTGTGTGTGCGTGCGTGTGTGTGCGTGCGTGTGTGTGCGTGCGTGCATTTTGTTCGTCTGATTATGAACTCTGTATTAAACATTAAAAGAACAGATGATATATGGATTATACATTCTGGTATTTACTGCTCTCACGTCTGGGTGCATTGTTGCCGTGCCGACAGCGAACACTCTAAAGCAACAACGGGATCAGGGCGCACAACACGGTCAACAGATGGCCGCCGTGTCAGATTATGTGATCGTGACACCTTAAATTTCCGACCTGGCGGAGACGAGCCAGACTGCACGCTGACAGGCGGGATTATCTCTGAGACAACTCTCTGAGATCAAGAACAACAACAGTCACTAATTAATTCATCAATATCTAATGAATTAATTACTAGTTGTAACTAAGAGCTAATTGTAACTTCTGTGCCTCTGTTTCAGGTCCAGTCTCTGGCATCGAGGCCAAAATCATGTGAAGTGCCTGGAATCAAGTATGTGTATTATTTGCTTATTTAAATAAACACGTCAGCGCTCTGAGTCCAGATCGCCATTAACAGGACGTCGCACAAAGCGTTCTCGCTGCCGCACACACAGCCGCCGCTGTCGCTGGTCAACAGGAACAGTGGAATCATAGAAATGAAATGCCGCACGTTCCCACCTCGTCACACAGGATGTGCGTGTTCCTCTTTACACGTCTAACCCCTTTTGAAATAAGAGGAACTGAGTTATGACAGTCAGACTCTGGCATTGTTCAACATCAGCTCACAGACACCGTTGTCCCCCCCCAGCCGCAAACGAGCTGCGGGGTCATGTCGTGATTTAGAAGCAAACGGATGTGTCTGTGTTTACCAGCTACTCATCCTCATCCTCATCCTCATCCTCATCATCATCATCATCAGGGCTGCAGTTTGCCTGTGCAGTGCCGTGTGGATGATAGAGACCAGACATCATGCTGACTTCATGTTCTCCCACAGAAGGCGGTACAGTCCTCCGAGGAGCCTTCAGAGATTTATGGTTCTTAGAAACTTGTCCTCTTGTCTGATGTATAAATAAACCATGGATAAATAAAGAGTGAGCACTCTGACCTGAGCAGCCCGCTCCACAGAAGAGCCGCGCTGTTTGTGTGTTTGTGGAGGCAAGCATTTGTTGGTTGTTACGTCGGTGCCAGTTTGTGTGTGCGTGTCTTCGCGCGGGGACGGACAACAATGAGTCACTGTTTCTGCTGTTGACGAGCATATGAGCAGAGATGGAAATTAGAGAAATAATAGAGGAAATGGAGAGTGGGTGGGGAAAAAAAGAAGAGGCTAGAACAAGTGGATGGGAGTCAAAGAAACGTCCTGTTGATGTGAAACGCCACTGAGGGCGCGTGTAATGACCCTGCCTTTTAATTGTCTGACACTGACATCAATTCAGATGCGTTCCTAACACCACTGCTGACTCAGACTTTTCCCATGTTCCTCGGCTGCAGCATATTCCCGTCTCCGGAGCAGAACCCCGGCCTGTCCCACTACCAGGGCTTGTTAAATACCGGCGGCTCCCTGCCCGACCTCAGCAACCTGCACTTCCCCTCGCCGCTCTCCACCCCGCTGGACCCCGAGGACAACGGAGGCTACCCCAACCTCAGCGGGGGCAGCAGCACCGGAAACCTGCCGGCCGCCATGATGCACCTAGGCATCGGCAACTCACAGGGTGGGTGGAGCGCAGCTGTTTGTGTTTTGATGTCAGCCTTCTCACAACCCCTTGGACTGGGGGGGGGGGGGGGGGTAAACTCATCCAGTCAGTTCTGAGTTCTTGCTCTTACTTTCCATTTCTATTTCCTGAACTTCTGTTTCTCTGCCAGCCAATCAGATCCAGTTGCTGCTGTACCGTTACCTTATGTTAATGTCAGTTTGAACTAGAATGATCCAATCCAACGGGCACTGGTCTGATGTTAAATTCTTACAGCTGGACTTGGGCCCCTGTAAACATTGCAGTGAGGGAAGATAATTAAAAACAACTGAACAAATTAAAGAGTTTATGGGTCATAAATTTAATAGTTGTGTAGATTTGGAAAAAACCGGAGGGAATGGAGAGACTTAGGCTGGCAGATTAAATCCATCAAACGTCACAGTGAACAGAAACAGCCCACCCTTTCCTTCAAACTGACAATTTCTCTGTTTGTTGCTTTGTCTCGTCTTTGCCGAATGCTTTGCTTTGTTGCCGTTTGATTTAGCCGCCGCTGTAATCCTGCTCTCCCTGTCACTCACTGTATCATCTGAATTTCCTCTTTTGACCTTCAGTGCTAAAGAATCAGTCTCATCGTCCTCAGAGCTTCTGCTCTTATAGGCTGAGTAATATGAAGCTCTGCTCCAGGTTCAGACATGAAGCTGGGACCGGCTGCTCGTGTCTTTGAGCAGGTTCCAGGTTTGTTCCTCTGCCAGCCGCCTGTGCATTATGGACAACTCATTCAAGGATCAGTCTGCCTCCAGCTTCCTCAGCGCGAACCCTCCGCTGCCTGATCCGATCACACCCACCGCTGCGCCCACTCACTCTTTCCTCTCTGTATTTTGTGTGCGTACGAGCGGCCGGGCTCTCATGTCGAACACAGTTCAGCTTGGCCGAGCACCAAAGTGACGGAGGAACTTTGACCCTGTTTTGGCTCGCTACAATCAGCTCCTTTCTCTTCCCCTCTGTCTTCTCATTTTCCTTTCCTCTGCCCTGCGTCTTTCTCCCCCCGCCCAGTCGCACAATAAAGTCCAGTGTTTTGGGTCGGGGACTGGAGAGCGCGCTGGAAAATCGAGTACATGCTACATCATAACTTCCACATGTTCTTGTTTCTGGGGGCCCGTATCTGCTCTGGATTCACAGCTGCCTCGTTGGTTTGATTCTAATGTGCGTTTACCCTGTGATGCTTCCGTCTCATCCGACCGCGTCTCAATGTTCTCACTGTCCCTGTAGGTCTGTCCTCCTCTCTGAGCAACCCCTCCATCCAGGCGTCCCTCAACAACTGCCAGCTGCAGTCGTCGCTCAGCAATCCCTCCATCAACTCGTCCCTGCGTCTGTCCAACAACTCCCCCCGGCGACGGCCCGCTCCCATCAGCCCCCTCACCCTGTCTCCTGGCACCGAGCAGCGCAGGGGTCTCGCCAAGCAGCTGTCTCCCACCATGTCCCCCTCGCTGTCCCCCATCACACAGGTACACGCATGGTTTATCTGGCAGCGAATAACAATACAAATCTGTAACACTGAATAGAAACAGCTTTGGCGTGCTGCTGGTGCGCATTGGGAAAAATAAGTTGAGGGGTACTTTGTGTTGAGCTGAGGCTCTGGCAGCTCCAGTGTCAGGCTGTAAACTAAGAACCGCCGCTGTCAGAAATACTAAAAGGAAGTGTGCAGTGATACAAAACAACAAGTCCAAGTCAAAATTCCTGCCTTTGCAGAAAATACACTGCGGGTTTGTTTTCAGCCCAGCTTTGATGCAGAGAGTGCAGCTGAGTAATGACACAACACTCCGAGCAAATAAACTTCACGTCCAGGCCCTTGATTAAACCTGTAGCCAGTCTGTAGTGACTCCTGCTGGCCTCCTCTGTCCTCTGTAGGGAGTTGCTTTGGATACCAGCAACATGCCAAGGGAGCCGCCCCCTCCTTATCCACTCTACCAGCAATCCCAGCATGCAGTGGACCAGAGCCGACAACGCCAGCAGCAGCAGCAGCAGCAGCCGCCACAACAGCAGCAACAGCAGCCTGTGTCCCCTCTTCAGAACATCCTAGTGGAATTCAACTCGAGCCAAGTGAGTGCCGTGAAGAGAGTCTTTGTCAGGGCGTCTGTGTGTGGACAGCAAGCCGCACGAGCAGGAGCTTAGCACACACACGCACGCACAGACATATTTTGTGCATCAGTGTTTGTGGTGTTCTCTGCGTTGTTGATATTCATAACTTGCTTTTGTCTCCCTGCAGGGCAGACATTAGTGTGGGAGACATTCAACACTACACATTTATTAACACAAGCTGAGTGATGGCATCTACTGCGCAGCTTGCGCTTCCTGCCGGGGAGCGTTAGGGTTAGGGCCAGTTCGGCGGCTGGAACCCATAATAAATGATCTTAACAATTAATCTGTGGTGGGTTCTTGCAGAATATATCTGTTGATCAACTGAACAAGTTACATTTATTCAATAGCGTGACCCACAATTAAAGCCGGGTCCCTCCCACCTCATTCAGCAAGCGATACAAAGTCATGCCTCTCCACCACGCGTCACTGTCGGGCTTTATTTGTCTCGTCGTGTGTAACAACGATGTGACGTCTCTGGACTCTCCTCCTGTCTGACAGCACAACAACATGGCGGCACTCTTCAGCGACCCCTTCCTGGATCCACAGTTCTCCAATCGCCAGAGCAAGACCCTGCCCTACCAGGTAACACTCACAGGCAGTAGTAGGAGGAGGGGGAAAAGGTGGATTCACCTGTTCATTTATGATTTAAAACATTTAAATATCATTTTTGTAATCCTAATAAATCACTAGTGCTTAGCTGTTTAGCTCGATGCTTACACTTGATGGGAGTTACCACACATATGGAAACTAGCGCTGCAGTGTTACTCAGTGCACAGCTCATTTTGCTGCACATGCTCAACATTAAATGACGTGCGCTCATAGTTACAGGCATATTTCCTGCTCTCTAAAGTCAAACTTCCCGCTGGGTTTAAAACGTCCTGCACCACCAGGTGGAGACATTGTGAGTCAGGAGAGAGCGGCGCACCAGCCGGCTGAGCGGCTACATGTAGAACTTCACACGCACTCACATGCAGTCAGGTCCCGGGCTGCGGAAAAGCACTTTTCAGTTTGGTTTTGAAGGATGTTTGTGCTGCCGAGTCAGTTTTCATTTCAAACGGACTGATGATGGAGACTCTGAGCAGAGTCTACAGAGTTTACACAAACAGCCTGATGTCTTCAGCCAAGCAAGGACAATAATGTCTTTCAGTATTCCAGGAGGAATGTCCCCGCGGCATCAGTTCATCCCTCCGCTGTTTTTGTCGCGCGGCGTCAGTTATTATTAATTCAGTTTTGTGTCAGACCACGGAGCTGAACAGAATGTGTCATCGTCACTAGTTGTCATGTTTGTGAAGACGTGGCGCAGATCGCGCTGCCTGAGCCGTCCCGCTGATCCTTTGCATTTTCTTTCATTTGCCATTTTCCCTCCACCATCTGCCGCCTAGTTGGACCAGTTCAGTCTGCTGGAAAACGCCATGAGCTCCACGGCGGGAAGTTCTTGCTTCGACCCTTCCTCCTCCTCCTCCCCCTCTTTGCTCTACTACTCCCAGGCTGCCCTCTCAGGACTGGGTGGCAGCCATGGCAACCTGCAGGACCCAGGACACATGAGGTCCAACATGTTGTACTCCAACTGCAGCGGAGGACTGCCCAACATCATACTCACTGGTGAGTCTGACAGGGTGGCTGTCTTGGGGTCAGTTGTGACTTATCGCAAATGAATTTCAGTGATTTTCAATAGGAAACAAATAAAAACACAGCAGTGATGGATTCAGGACTTCCCTCTTTGACACTGCAGGCTTTTCCTCCACATGAGGCTCAAGTTTGACCCAGATCTGATGTTTGCTCTGACCTTTGACATCTATTGACAGTACACGATGCGCCCTGGCCTCTAGGAGAAGCACAGGACGAGCAGAACGAAGTGAAATCAGCTGGCTGCCATAAAGCTTCAGACCTGGCAGTGTGGGTTCATTCTGAAGGGCTCCAGTCCAATTACACACAGTGATTTGATTCGGCTAATTAATGCAGCTTTGTTGTCGACGCTAGAAAATAAATGTGCCTGTTTTAGTTCACAGTGATAATGAGAGCGAGGCAAAGCGGCCCCTGGTTAAAGGGAACAGAGCGGCTGCAGTGGAGTGTCCTCTGATACCAACAGGCTTGTGTGAGTCTGCGTGTGTGTCAGTGAAGGCAGCTCTTTGCAGTCAAAGCAGGATTTGTCTGTCGAGACATGAAACTGGTTTAAATATTAGCAGGGGTCATGTTGGCGATTCTTTCCTGGGGCTCAAATCAAAGACGAGCGTCTGCAGAGCAGCTCGTTCCTCGGGATTAAAGCCCTGTTGGCCTCTGAGGAAAACATCCATCCATGAAGCTGTTGACTTGTGTCTGTGCTGCCTCGGGCCACAGCTTTGTTTTGGCTGCGAGAACCAAAAATGTGACAGATTTATTAAAAAACCTGAGCTGTCAGGATGAATGACGGCGCTGAAGCTGTTAGCTGGTGCTAGCAGGAGGAGAGATTCACCCACCATCATCTGTTTCTCTCTCGCAGATGACTCCAACCCCAGTCTGTCAAAGGACATCAGCAGTGCACTCTCCACGGTGCCTGAATGTTTTGACTCGGAGGGAGGCTTCCCACTGGAGGACGAGCTGCGCATCGAGCCCCTCAGCCTGGACGGTCTGAGCATGCTCAGCGATCCCGACATGGTGCTGCCGGACCCGTCCGTGGAGGATACGTTCCGCAGTGACAGACTCTGAATGTATAGAGTGTCACGGGTTGCAGGAAAGAGAACACACACACGTGGATTTGCAGTGTATAGAGTGTACAAATCTGAATATGCATGCAAACAATCTCTACAGGGCCACTGTGCATGCACCCACTGCCACTAAGATTCATTAAATGTGAAAGACATGAACATGTGCACAATGCTGCACACACACTTCGAAAGGAGGAGACTTGTGAACAAACACTGTTTACACCAGCTTCATGCAAAGTTTCCCCGCGATGCAGTTTTAGAGCGAGCGCTGGGAGCAGGAGCCGCTCCGGCTCTGAGACGCTTCTCCCCTCCCACCAGAAAGACCCGAACACGTGAGGCGAGGAGCCGAAGCCCCCGCCTCTCTCTCTCTCTCTCTCTCTCTCTCTCTCAACACCAGCTCGCAGACCCCCTGTAACCATGGCAACCTCGTCGCCATGGTTACACACCATAGCAACCCCATCGCCATGCTGAAGAGCAGCAGAAATGCCAACACACAATTTACTCTTTCCTGCAGTAGAGGAGGGAACGGGAGCCCAGAGCGCGGCTGGAGCAGTTCCACGTGTCTGTGGCGAAACATCTGGCCGCCCCGTTCCCTTCAGGTGAAGTTAAAACCAGCCGTGCCGTGGATACTTCAGGCTCGCGAACAATCACGGTAGAAATGAAGACTAGAGGGAGCAGAGCTTTGGTCTGAAATGTACGCCTTTACACGTGCTATCAGATTATATTTCAGGTGTTTGCCACAGATCTATAAATATGAATATATATACGTATATAAAAGCCTCAAGTTCAGTCTGATTAGAATGTATTTTCAAACTAGAAGCAAAAAGGGCAAACTGTTTACAAAGATGAGATTTTAATAAGTAACTATAACTGAAGAGTATAGATTTTTGAGTTTCTGATGAAGAGCTAAAATTCTTAAAGACGGAATAAACGCTTTATCTTTCCTTGGAGTCTGGATGGATGTTCCCCCTCTCGTGTCACAGACGAGTCGGCTGCGACTTCCTCTGGCAGGACTCTGAGCGCACGGGGACAGCGTCAGAGCCTGTTTTAAAAGGAGCTACGTTTTTGGAAATCCTCCTGTGTACATTCATCGTGTGTGTCTCACGTTACATTTTGTACTTGTGACGGCGCTTGTGCTGTACGTCAGATCTCGTTGTGAATAAGGGCATGCGCTGTGCTACTGTGGATCGATTATATCCCAAGTATCTTTTTGCATCCGGCTTTCTGTCCTCGTCGTCATGGCAGTACAGTGACTCCCATGCCCCATTCCCTTTCCCCTCCTCTGTGTCTGAACAGTCAAAGTGACTCATTCAGAGAGCAGACTGGAATCATGTGGACATCGGACATCATGTAACATTGCACTTAACCTCTTTTGCACTAATTGGTTCGCAGTGTGTACACTGATACTTTCACCTGCTAAGAATGTTGTTTGTACCTGAAAACCCAAAGAAGCTGAGTGAAGCCATCGCAAAGAAAAGCGCGACCTCATGTGACTAAACAGGCGTGTGGTCGCTGCACATAGACGCGTTACAGAACACCAGCAGCAGGTGTTGGACTTTCATGTGATGTGAGAAAACACATGTTCTTCTCTGGGCTTTGACCACGAGGCCCTGCAGTAATGTTTTTGTAGAGAGCTCATATTTACACTTGATTATGTAATAACTCGGCCATTTAGGGCAGTAAGTGCCCCCTGGTGTCTGTTTTAATAGAGTCAAAGAGCTATTTTTAATATTGCTTCTGATAAGCATTTGGAGCAAATGTCCCACTTTGCTCATTTAGCTATGCAACTCCTATTTTCAATCAATGCAACCTGTTGAACAGGTGCAACTTGTACATTATGCAGTGTAACACGGCTCGCAGGTTTGTTTTGTTATGTTCACAGCGTGGGGAGGGAGGGGGGTCGAATTTGCTACAAATCACAATATTACATGTGTCCAGTGTCCACAGGGCATGTTGAGCGTCTGTTCCTGCAGGATTTGCATGGGACTGATCAACAGTGGCAGAGCAGCGAGCGTCTGTGGGTGCATAGTTCTAAAGGAGCGTGTGCAGGAAGGACGCCGCGCCACTGTTCCTGTTTATTCCTGTTTCTGTTTTAACCTTAAAGTCAGGACCTGTCGCACCCGCTCTGTGTGCGCCCTGGGTTCTGTCCGAGCGAATGAGATTCAGAGGGATCTCTTGTCAGATACGAGATGAAACGGGGCTGTCGGGGTTTTCATGAGGTTGCTTTATAAGAGTTTTTATTCAGTTACAGCTATTTTACGTTTTTACCTGCTCTCTTGTCGACTCCGCCCGATGGCGTTTGGGTGACGGAGCCACGTGTTTTCTTCCTGTGTGTTTGTCCCTCTGTCCCGGCCTGTTTGCTGCTGCCTGCCTTCTGCTGCCTTACTTTGTCCTATTTCCACTTTTCATATTCCAGCGTACCCTGTATCAGCTAGCAGTCACCTCCCTTTAGCTTTAGCTCTGTTTGGTACTAACCGCCCGTTGCTCTTCTCTGCCACCATTTGTTTTGTTGGTGTCTTACTTTTTTTTAGTTGCATATTAAAATGTACAGTTCTGTTATTTAAAGAATGTTTTGTCCACTAGTGTTACTACTTTTTTTTTTTTGTAATGTCAAGTTTTTTTTTCTCCCTGAAGATATAAAATGTTCTTGGTTTGTAACGTATGTTATAGTGCTTATCTCTCTGATTTAATATAAACAATAAAACTCTATACTGTGTATGAAGTCCAAAGGTTGTGGTGTGTTGAGACGTCACAGGATGGAGTTGTTCATCCTGCCAGGAGATGGCAGCAGAGTGGTGAAGTTCAGACGCGTGCTGTGAGGGGAACGTCCCTGTGAGTTGTTCAGAGCCCTCTGCACCTGCAAACTGTCTGTGTGATGACAGAATTCCACAGTAACGTCCGTTTCTTCTGTCATTTCAGTGGAAAGCCGCCTCCTCCTCCTCCTCCTCGCTCCCTGTTTGGCTTCATTGATCAGACGTCTGCTCGTTTGTCAAATGAACACAGCAGCGGTTCAGGAGGAGACTGAGCCGGAGATGAATTTGAGTCCAACGACGTTCTTCTCCTCATGTCCTCTGTGACATGACGTTTGTCCTGCGCCAACACTCGCTGAACTACATCAGAGTTTCTTCGCTGTTAAAATAGACTTTTTATTTATTTTATTTCAGTTTTAAAACCAACCTTTTGGAGCCACATCTGTCAAAGGTTTGCCTTTTGGTGAAACGTCACCGACCCCAGTCCTGTCTTCATATAACGTCGACAAATGCGCTGTCTCTTGTTTGTCCAGCTGTGTCCAGCTCCTCGCAGCGCCGCAGAGTCCTCTCAGGTGAAACCGACGGCAGCCGTGCCCAGCGTTTATTCGCCAAGGTCCAAATTGGAGTCACATGGTAATGATTAGATGCTGGTTTCTGAGGCTCCCTACCAGCCCACAGACACGATCCGTGGTGGGATCAAATGATGGGGACCGAGAAGCGTGTTGTTGTTGTGTTGTCGATGTTTACTGCACCTTATTTGTTACTGCACCTTATTTGTTACTGTGTTTGGTCAGTTTAACCGAGAAATGTTGGTTTCAACCATCAAATCAGTCTCTGATGGCTCACACTGGATTTGCAAATCTGACATTTGGTGTCGAGTGGGTGGGAATTGCACTCGATGCATTCACACACGCACACACACACAAAGTATATACAGTACATAGGAGTGTGTGAGGACAGTATAGTCTGACAGATGGACAGTGTGGGCTCCTGGAATTAAGCCAGACCTCATATGTAGAATGCAACGGGAGTGAGTTCCCAAAACAACACACACACACACACACACACAGCTGAAGAGATAATCACAGTGATCAGTCAGAGAGCTGGAGTTGGTCCACACAGTGAGTCTGGGCAGGTCAGGATGCCAGCCTGAAATTCCACTGAGAATGGTGTGTGTGTGTGTGTGTGTGTGTGTGTGTCCAGCTGGTGGGAACCTGAAGCAGCTCTGAACTGAGCTGCGCGCTGAAAGTAATTAATGAAGTGTGTTAAGCCTCTGGCAGGGTAGCTGTGCAGTCTGACTTGGAGCGATGACCTGGCCGTGCAGTTTGGGACGTACAGACACAAGAACTTAATGTCCCCTTACTGACTTTCTCCAAGGCTTTCAACCACCTCACTCCGTCTCTGTCAGCGGGCGGGGTTTGCTCTGCTGTCATGGAGAAAACTAATTCGATTATTCATATTTTCAGATGCTATCATAACTTTTAATGAGATTACAACCATGATTAGTGACGAACCCACAGAGTTATTACCCAGCTCTTTGTCGTCCAGATGCACGCAGTGTTTTAGCGTCTTTTAGCTTATTGTTTTGATTTCATTAGCCCTGCACTGCTCATATCAACCACATCTCCATCAGCAGCAGCAGCAGCCTGGCCACGTTTCTTCACACAAGCATAAATCCATATTATACCAACGCTGCTCTCTGAGTGTGATGTGATTGATATGATTATTGATTAATGTGTGGAGTTTTAAGCTTCTTCTGCTGCCCCCAGGTGGCCTACGGGACATTTAAAGCAGCTTTAAAGTCAAACACCCGTTATACAGTATGTGTGAAATCATGTGTGTATGATTCATAATTGTACATATTGAAAATGCAAACATAGCTTGCGAGGTGCTAATCAAAGACGCAGCCTCGTTGTGCTTCCTGTGTGACTCTCGCACCACGTTTCACTAGCGCCAAAGCTAATTAGCTTCTTCTCCCGCTTCTGACATCCAAACAAGTGTTTTCCTCACGCTCTGCTGTGACAAATGTGTGTTTACCAGCTTGCCAGTGTCTCGCTGACGGGCTGCGCCATGAATCAGGGGGACAGCTGCATATCGACCCTGACCTCCACAGAGTTCTGAGGGTGGGCTCGGCAGGAGGGGGGCAGATTTCTTCATGTCATCTCTTGACGACTTCATAAAGCTCCTCCCTGCATGGCTCGTTTAGCTCACCTATCAGTCTAATCTGACAAGGTCCTGCCTGCTCTCCTGCTGTTCCGGCTTGGTAACTGAATGTGAGGTGATTTCTCTTAAAAACACTCCTTGTTATGTTTTTATGGATCAGTTTGTGGTGAAGTATTCTTTTTAAAGTAATTTACACACATATTACATAACTGAATAAGATTAATCATCAAATAGCGACGTACGTGAGCGATGAGAAGACTTTAAGTTACCACATGAAACAGACACAGATGTCGTGTTTCCATCCCATTTTCATACATTTTAAGTTTGACTGACTTCTAATCACATTAATCACTGTTCCCAGATCCATTTCCTGGAAATTCAAAATTATTTTATGTATGGAAAACACGGTCATCAATGGTTGCTGAATGTCGGGTCACTCGTTAGTTTTGTGATTCTTCATTTAGATCACACCTAGTGGTAGCGTTAAGAATGGCACTCTGGTATACAGCCGCACACACCAACATTTACAAAGATCGTCTCATCAGAAAATAATTATAAAGACAATGTAAACAAATAACATAATGCACAGGTATTTTAAGTAAAGTATTAATAAAGATAAAATCCTTCTTTCATTGAATCATTTATATTAAACCCCATTCATCTCTGACACACTTTCAGGTAATATCCCTTCAGTCCAGTATTCACATTCTGCAGTTGTCTCTTCATGGACGTCCTCATTGTTGCTGTCACCTGTAACTCCAGGTTCACACTGTGCATCCACTCACAGGTGACTGTGTTCAGTGTCGTCTGCTCCAGTGTCACTTCCTCCTCCGCCTTGTTCGTAGCTGCTCGGAGCTCGTCTGCTGCACCGTCGCTGAACAACTTTGAATCAAACTCTGGGCTCTGCCTCCGTTTGGTCTGTAGCCACCAGTAACCGCAGGTGTTGCCGAATGATCGGGGGGTTCACAGATTATAACTAAATTACTTAATCACATAATTTCACCCTGTCTGGGGTTTTGCTCTCTTCTTTGCTCGCCTTCAGTTCCCTGTTCTCACGTTCTCACGTCCTTGTTCTTTCCCTGTTTGAGTGAGGAGCATCCTTGACTTTCACCGGCCTGACTGTGTTTTTGCCACGTTTTGCTGATGTTTGTGTGGCTGAGCGAGCCTCTCTCACCCCCCCCCACACACACACACACTGTTTGGACACTAATCCCAGCCAGACCCCACGGAGTAAAGCTGCGACCCAAAGTGTCTCCAGGCTGGGTTTCTTCAGGTGGTTGTAATATTGATAAAAGAGCAGATAGAAATGTGTTTTGAACACTTTGTCCCGGTTCCATTTAGAGGCTGGGCAGATTTCAAACAGCGCTGGCATGGAATGAAAGTCAGGGAGCGGCCCACACGTTCTGATGGACTAAGTGCTTATTCAGTGCAGAGCACAACAGAGCTGCTTGACTCCCTCTGAGACACAAAACATGCAGTGAAGTCATTTAATGCTCTGTCACTCTGGTGCTCTTCTGGCATCAGTTGTGTGTGTGTGTGAGAGAGAGAGAGAATTAAACTCAAATCCACGTGTAATTCCATTTTAAGATTTAAATGCTGCTTAGCCTCTGCACAAACTGAGCATGAGCTAAATAAATTTGAAAATATAATGATGTGTGGGAAAATGTGATCCTGTCTGATGAGACAAAACATGAATTTTCAGCTTTAATACTAAAAGAAGATGATGATCATCAGAGGAGCAGCTTACTGTCTGGGAGCATCGGGCTTTGGGGCTGCTTCTCTTCAGCTGTGTCACTTGTCAGGGCAGAAGAATCATGAGAAGCTTGAGAACATCAAGATGTTTTGGTGCAAAACCTGCCGACCTCCATCACAGAGCTAATGGACAGTGACCTGAAACACATCCAAGTGGACCAAAGCTTCAGAAAAGTCAAATCCAAGTCCACACCTCAATCCCACTGACAACATGTGGAATGACCTAAAGAGATCTGCATGCAGGAGGTCCACTCCCAGGACCTCCTGAAGGAACTCGACCTGTTGGGAGGAGTTGGGTAAATTTCCAATATGTTACAAAATCCTGCAGTTATAGGTGAGTGTGTATCCATAGTGATGTCAACAAGTCCGTTACAAACTCCTTTTCCCCAATTCCAGTCCTCTGCAACATCACACCTTCTGGACTCAAAAGGTGACCTTCTGCAAACTGCCACATGGGCAGCAGTGAGGGCGCCCCATCAGAACCAGATGAAGGTGCATGCACTATGAAGCACGCAACCGTTAGACTTGTGCTTTTTGTGTGTTTAAAATGAATACAATTACATCAGTATGTTCAATGCTGTCTAAACGCTGACAGTGAAGGCTCACATCACATGCAAATCTGATGTTTCTGTGCAGCTAACCCCTGTGATTTTGAGATTTGTTCATCAGTTCTAAACATATTCAGCGTTCTGCATTATTCATTTAATCTCTGTGTTGAAGTTTACAGTTCATGGTGATAATGTGTAAATGCACATGGTCAGCATCGCAGACGCACCGCTGCACGTCATCATATCTAACTCTGGTCCCTCATTTAGGCTACAACGGGGTGTCATCTGCGTAAATACACACTGTTAGCAACTGAAGTGAGTAGCTGGTTGGTAATGCAGTATGGAAGTATGTGGACGTTACGCGGATGTTTGGGAAAAGTCATAATCCATCCAACAGTTGAACCACAGCGTCGGACTGACAGGCCGACTTCCTCTGAAGAACATTTCGTTTCAACGTTTCAAAGGAACATCTGATCACTGTCACTGCTAAATAAACCCCTCATCTATCGCACCGTGCACATGCTTGCGTTCTGTATATTTAGCCTGCTGGCGCTCAGATGGCAGGGCGGTCACACCTCTGCCCGTTTGCGTTGCGAACGACTGAAATAGCTTAATCCCACCCCACAGGAGCGGGATCAGAGCTGAACAGGTTCAAATAAAGCTCCTTCCCAGAACAGGAGGAGCAGCAGCATCTGATCCGCGGTCGGCCTTGTGAATGGGAGCTTGGATGTGGTCGGGGCCGGTTTTGGCTTTTGTTTACATGCTTATGTGTTTTTCTCAGCCAACAAGTTTGGAGCACATTCCTGCTCAGTGGGAACATCTGTGGGCAATAAGCGAGTCAGGGATGGCTTTGTTTACTGCGTGTTTGGGATTTTCATTTAGTAGATGTGAAGTTATTTTTACACGCACACACACACACACACACACTCTCTCGCTGCAGTGGTGTTGATTCACTCCTGCAGCTGTGTTTGGTGGCTTATGGATGTTTGTACTGATGATGGGATGTGTTTCTTAGACTACCGTGCCACTGACATAAACACAACTTATCTGCCGCAATCTGTGTAACCTCAGCCCGAGAAGAAATGTGTTTACCTGTGTGTGTGTGTGTGTGTGTGTGTGTGTGGTTTATTGTAGGCGCAGTAACCTCCAGTGTGCTTCCACAGGAGGCAGCCTGCACTGAAGCGTGAGGTTTACTGGACTTCCAATGTGGAGGAGAGACAGTAAGATACAGATGCAGCAGATGTTTCCCATCCAGGCACCTTGTTTAGAGCTTCTCTGACGGCTTACAGGTCGGTGTGAGTTTACAAGGAAGAGCCACACTGTTCACTACTGTTGGGGTGCACGTGGTTCATTTACAGTGTACCCAGCAAAATCGGAATAAATACGACTCTATGTGACGTCTGTATGCAGCACGATGCCTGCAGGATAATAACTTTAAATTCAGTTAAATCAAATGTCCTCACTTTGACACACTGTCCTCACAGTGGCTGTCCTTATTTTAGATTCACTCTGACTCATCTTTCTATCTTCATACTTTCAGTAAGGACAACTGAAATGTTTCAGTCTAATTTCAGTCAGCATTTAGCAAGTGTTGAAATTGAATTGTTGCATATCGAAATGTTAATTATCAATGACGGGTGAATTTGGATGTTGAGCAATGCACAACTGGACAAACATATGGGTCATTGTTTGAATGTCCAATCATCACCCACTCACATTTCCCTCCATCTGACGCCATCGGATCACCGTGAAACCCCCAACACCAGGTTTTCATTCATGCATTTCAGGTTTTCCCGATGCAAAGTGCGCCCTCTAAAAGTGTGCACTCACCTCAACGGACACGCAGCTTCAGTCACGCTGCAACAAACTACCAAGCTAAACATTTTTTTTGTGGTGCAAAGTTTGGTCCTGAGTGGGCTCCAAGAACCCTCCAGCTCTGCCCACTCTGGTGTGGACATCGCCTCACACGACATGCACAGATTCCTTGAGAGCAGCACGTGTTTGGGCTCTGAACGTAAACATTTGTTGCAGATGTTCGTCCTGTTTTACAGTATCCAAACAGTCCAGTAAATGTGCTGGGTGGTATTTACTGCAGGATCTAAGTGTTTTGTGTTTTTTCACGTGTGTTATTTTCTCCAGTGGGAAAGTGGCTGGTTAAATTTCCATGGTGGTTGTGTGTAATGAATAGCTCTTATTATGTTGAGCTCAGAGCTTCATGACTGACTCAAGTCCTGACGAACAGGCGTGACTGTGCACTCAGGTCCTGGGAAGCAGCTCTGTCTCTCTCAGTGCTACACACTGTGTAAGTCCCTCATACCTTCCTGCCAGCAGTAAATCAAAGTTGTTGTTCTCTTTGTTCCACCTCCTTTATTTTATGAACTTTATGAACCCCATACATCAAACCTTCTAGGCCTCTGCAAGTGCCTGCCCCACTACATCGTTCTGCTGCGGCCATTAAGCCAGCGCCACATCCAAAACATGTCACAACATCACGTCCGTGTGCGCGGTAATGTGTTGCCCAGGTGACGGACGACAGCTCCAGATGAAAGCAGGAAGCGCCTGCAGGGTCTTCTGAACACTTTCAGAGTATAAAAGCCCGTCGTGTCATCCAGCGGCCACATATACCTCCACTTCAAATACCACCCATGATGCATGCTGGGATGCTGCCATTTTGTTGCATATGTGTACAATCATACTCTATTTCAGAGCTTTTTCTTCTCTTGCCTCTTTTATCTTTCTCTTGGCTGAACCACACGGCCGGAATGAAAGAGCTCAATGTGGAGAACCTCACCACCCGTTTGCTGTCGGGGCAGCCACATGATCTTGTTTTGCCCAAATTCGCACCAGGCGATTAGCATTGTGTTCTGCTGCTCGATGACACTCATGCAGACTCTAATCAGCGGTCTGCGCCGCCCAGACCTGCATGTTGTCTCGTTACAGACGCAGTCTCAGCCCGCTGGGCAAACGTGCACGAGTAGAATGGCACTCAGAGGTCGGGAGCCTCTGCCAAGGATGCTCAAGCAAATGTTTTCTTAGTTAGCAGCAGTGTGATCACAGGATGGAAAGAAAACATCGGAAACAAATGAAAACATTTATGCCGTTGAGGTGCACCAAGGAGATAATGTTCTTATTCAGTGTAGACATAAGTTGTAAAGTTGCAGCTTCATCATTACTCAGCGTAGTGTAAGCTTCTCCATGTGCTCTGTGTTTATCCCCACTCTCTAACATAACATTCAATCTGTTCTGGTATTTATAACTTCATGTCAAACAGCAGATGACTATTTAGAGAAGAACGTGACGATCTGTGTGTTGCGCCACTTCATTCTGTGCCGCTGCTGTGGAAACTCAGTGCCTTGCAGCCGACGTGCACATTGCGCTGCCGCGTTGTCTCGATTGGTTGCGAGCTGTTCCTTCGTGCTGCTCACGCTCGGCTTGGTTGTTCAAAAAGACCATCAGGCTCTGTACTACTCTATAGCGTTGACCACCGCTTGTAGGCCTAGCTGATGTTCCGATGGCCCATCATCCCAAAACCCCAATAGTCCAGAGTGTGAAGGTCACCTGATGAAGGTCAACCACACGTGCAAAGAGCAATAAGCTCTTCAATGTGCTGATGTCTAAAATGTAAATGAAGATTCAAGACACCAGCGTCACCGCCGGGGCACTCTCAGCTGCTCGTGAACATTTCACACGTAAAACAGACTCGAACGTCCTGCGATCCAATCGGAATTTTGACAGGGACTGAAATACCACACGGGGGAACGGCGTGGAGCGTCGCACGCTCTAACGCAGGCTCTGATGCTTGAGTTTAGACGGCTAAGATGTACGGCTGTGAGATGCGGTGAAGTGTGTGAGCAGAGCGGGCAGTAATCCACGATGTGATATCAGCAGGAAACTGAACATGAAAACCAAACAACCAGAGAAAGAAACAGAGCCTGTAACTTTGATTTCAGCACAAACGATTCTGTATTTTTCTTTATGTTGCTCGAATTCCAACGTTCCTGCAGCGGAGATGCTCTTCAACCGTCTGGGTTCACACCAGTATTTAAAGTCCGATTTAGATTCCCCCGACAGCACCAACACACATTTAACTTGCTAGCTGCAGCTGTGTTTAAGGCTGCATGTGATGTATAGGGCTCTTCGCACCACCAGCGGCAGCCTTTCATCAGCTGCCGGCGTGTGAAACCCGGTCCGCCCGTCAAGTTTCTGCATTCATGCTGGCAGGCTGCCAAGTTAAGGAAAAACCTGAACCCCTCCCTCCCCCCTCCCCCCTCCCTCACTAATGTCTTTGAGGAGAGGGTGAAGTGGCTCCTCAGCTCAGAAACCCCTCATTACAGATCCGCCAAACGCACGCACAGAAAGAGAGAGCGCATGAGCACGAACGCGATGATTACTGTAAACACTCGGCTATCTGTCTCCCAGTAAACACTCGGAGCACCAAACAGTGAAGTGTGCTCAGTAAAGATGGGTGAACTATAGGAGGGCGGAGGAAAATGTCTATACAGGCCTGGACAGGCAGGGAGACGGAGGAGCACTCGACTAATCATTATATACACAGGGAGAGAGGAGCCACTCAGCGCTCACTCACACTTCTCTATGGGCTTTACAGTATGAGCTGACAGGAAACTTACAGCACTGTTGGGACACATCTGACTGTAGAGACTGATTATAATGTCCAACTCTTGTCAAACTGCAGGGACTTTGATATGACAGCTATGGGGGGGCAAAGCCAGTGTTTCTGGGCTCCTGGTGCTGCCAGTGAGTGCTCCGATGACAGATACATGGACCAGGACTTTCTCCTCTGTGCACTAGTCGTTGTTTGCAGTCCGGTGAGCACCTTGAGATGTGAGGATGGAGCTGCAGATTTGTTCATCAGTTCATATAAAGCTAGATCGTCGTCAATGACTTCTCAGATTGCATCCTTTTACCCTGCACGCGGACTGTTCACTCAGCCAGAGCAGGGATAACTGAACAACCAGAGCAGGGATAACTGAACAACCAGAGCAGGGATAACTGAACAACCAGCGAGGACAAGAATCAACATTTACAGCCGCTTGTCCTTTAAATGTCCTCTGGTGCCAGTTTCACACACAGGATTTAAAGTTATAACCCTTACAGTTTAACTTCTGGGTAAACAGGCAACACCTTTGGCTACTTGTCCTAACAGAAAGTACGTTTCTTAAACACCATGTGTGCTGATACACAGACACATGTGGCCAGTGTATGAAATGAGAAACTACAGTGAGCAGCTGTCTTGCAGGTCATTATATTGTAAGATGAAATTATATGTTTGCATTAATGGATTTATGTGTTCATATCAAACCAAGGAGCAGCGTGCAGGATGGGGAACATGAGGGGAAAATCCAAAGATATCGACAAACGTGTTTTTCTCTTTAAACAGGATGAGACTCAAATATGGATAAAGTATATTTGACGATATGACTTGATATGAACAGAATGAGTTTATTTGTTCTCTGTATTATTATTAAAACAAAGCGTGTTGTTAACGTGGAGATGAGAGCAGTGGCTGCGCTCTGTAACCGCCCTCTGCTGATTGCTGCTGTCTGTCTGATCCTCCTGCAGATTTACGGCCCCGCAGGCTCATGTTGTCTGCAAGTCAACAGTTGTAGCTTTGTAAATCACTCATTTGGCATCTGTAATGGGTTTCAGATGACTGCAGCATCACATCCTGTGTGCCCGTTCGGTGGTCTGAGTCAGCATAATATTTACACTAGCAACACGATCCTGTGTGGTCATAAACAAGCCGACTACTTGCTATTAGAGGCACTGACAGTTGAGATGACAGTAGAGGATCTGAGACATGTTCGGCAGCTTTAACGCCCCTGATGTGGCCCCGTTTCCTCTGTCATGTCTGCGCGGGCTCCAGGTGATAGCTCAGGGTCGCACGTTGAAACCGTGGCACAGCTCGGATGAATCGTCTCCGCCTTGGCTGAGCTTTAAAGGGGCTGTGACAGACCTGAGGTGGAGACGGTGCTCTGAGGTCAGAGAAAGGCCGTGCGGTTGCTTCACCGTCACTGAGTCGTCCCATCTGCACTGTAGGACGAGCAGCACAGGAAACTGGAGGCGACCTGCATGTCAGTGGCCCCTGCATCACAAAATGTGCTGCGACTGTAGAACAAAACCTGCTAAAAGGGGCTGTGGCCATTCAAATATAAAGCTGGGTGAGAAACAAAGGAGGGATACAGTTACAGTGACAGAGAAGAGGGAATCTAAGACGCCCCTGTGAATGAAAGCAGAGCTAGTATGGAGTGATTAACACCAGAAGAAGTGCCCCGACATGTAGATGAAGATGAGGTTGTCCTGATGAAACGTCTGTGGAGTCACAGAGCAGGAGGAAGGCGAGGAGAGGAAAGAGTGAGTAAGGGAAGAATGGTATGACTGATCCAGTGTCTGTGTGTGTACAGTAAAGCCCCAGGTGGGTAAAACTGACTTACACTTGAGACCAAACTGATCAGGAGCATGAAATGAGACGTACAACCAGACTTCTTTTCGTGACCAGTGCAGTCGCCCCCTTTTGGCCATTCAAAAGAACGCTATGAAAAGCAAAATGTGACAAAGTTAGTTCAGTAAATACACGCAGACGCTCACATAATATAATATATATTATATGATTTCTCCTGTTCCTCATTAGGATGGGACCAAGAAGAGCTGCGATACCAACCTGGCTGAACCTGGGATCCCAGAGCTCCACACTCCCTGTAGCATGGTAACCCCACCATGGACACGGGGCTCTGAGCTCCTGTTTAGTCTGTCCATGTTTTTGTCATAAAGGGATGAACACGTTTTCCAAAAGAAACTCCTTAAGTTGGCGTTCTGATGATGGTGATGGAGAGCGCCACCCAGCAGGTCCTCACAAAACCTGCCACAAGCATTTAACTGAGATCAGGTCAGATTCACACCATATTCATAAGGTTCACTGATCTCTGTCGGAAGCATCTGTGTTTCTCATGTCTCTGCACACATCTGTCCCGTCTGTAGCTGCACAGCGCTCAGTATAAGAGTAATACTACACTGTGACAATACTCAACTACAAGGGAAAGTCCTGCATTTAGTGTCATAAAGTATTACCAGCAAAATCTATTTAAAGTGCTTATTGTGCAGTTGCATTAATATTCCTGCTGCATTGTATTTATTTTACTGCTATATGTATAAAGTTGAGCTCAGTGCATCTGCTTACTATATTGTAAGTTTGACCCAGAGTATTACATCAGAGCGCGCTGCTCTAACGAGCTCAGAAAACCTGGTTTCATCTCAAAGACGCATTTCACACCTCATCCAGTCTGTTTAAACCGTAGCTGCGTCAGTGCACGGACATCTGTATGCATGTAGTGGATACAGTGTATTTGTGGAAACTCAGATGAATATTACAGATATGTGTTTTTATCCTTATCTGAGATTAAAACGATAACTAGTAACACCTGGACTGTAGACATCTAAAAAGGGAGTTTCCCCTTGTGTGAGTTGCAGATGGCAGAATGTTTATGTCATGTTAAATGTTATGGACTTGTGTAATATGATTATATCATAATCTAATGTATAATATATAATTACAGGTAAGACTTTGGATCACGGGACAGCTCTCCTCCTCTCTCCTCTTCTTCACTTTCATGAGGAAACGTCGTGTCACCTCTGACTTCAGAGGAGCTGCTGCGCTGTGATTGGAGGAGAGAGGCGTGTTCACCGCAGGAATGCGGCGCTCAGGTGGAGCGAGACACCCGACCGACACACCGACACAACAGCACCGCGCGCGCGCAGCCAGGCACGATACGGGGGGCTCTGTGCGCTCTTCACCGGGCTTCTCTGTCTCACCGTGCGCACACCGGACCTGTGTGGACTGAGGAGAAGGTGACAAGGAGAGGAGCAGCTACCGGAGCTACCTGCTGGTACTGGAGTGTTTTTATCCACCTGCCTGGAGGGGACAGTAAGACTGATACACACACACACACACTCCAGCCTGTTTTCAGCTTGCAGTCATTTGTTGAGCCCACTGTGGACCACAGCCGGCGCTTTCTCGTGGACAGAACCAGCTGAAAACAGAAGATGCGTCTTTTTTACACTTTGAGCGCCCCGGAAGACAAAGCTGCTGAGAAGCGTTGCGGGAGCTGAGGAACGCAGCTGTTTGGATGAACGCGCTCTGCTGCTGAAAGTGGAAAAGTTGCTTTAAAGTTACTGTTTTAAAAACACACACACACAAGAAAAGGAAGGAGAGAGTCTCAGGGGAGAGACGGACATGGACGGTGCTGGCTCTCAAACCCGTGTGACGGAGCAGCCTGCAGCTGGGATGCGCTGTGCATCGGAGCCGCGGCGTCTCACACCATGATACGGGAGCCGAAGTGCACCTGACGACGAATGCAACACAGCTGAACGCGCAAACCCTCAAGGATCTACCATGTCCTCACTACTGACGAGGTAAGACACTGGACAAGACGTGTCTCTGATGAAGGTTAGCTGTGTGCCTGCTGGAGGGAGCGCATGAGCAGTGAATTAAGGTGATTTATCGGTTGAGTCTTGATGGGAGGTGATAAATTCCAGAGACAGGTTCAGTTTTTCTTTTTTCCCCAGTGGACGCTGTTTGGACTCTGATTGAGCTGCATTTCGGGTGGCGGGGTAATGTGGTGGCTTTAAATATTTACCTTGAGTCATTTTCCTTGCAGGGAGCTGCAAAGCCTTCAACATTTTTTTGCAGTACAGTGAAGGATGGGAGGTGATAAATTCCAGGGACAGTTGAGTTTTCCCCCCTCGGTCGGGAGTTGTTTGTTTTTCACTTCATCTGCTGCAGGAAAGGAAAAAGTTGCAGCTGTAGACATGTTGTGTGTCTTTGTTGCACATTTGCATCATTTCTTTTCTCCTTTCTCGTGCGGGCCGTGCACTGTTTGCCTTTTGCATCAAAGAAACTTCACCTTGAAGCGCTCGAGATAATCCTGTAGTCGCCTGTGTGTGTGTGTGTGTGTGTGTGTGTGTGTGTGTTTGCTCTGGGGGCAGAAGTCATATCCAGTCTGCTGTAGGCTACTTCCTGCCAGTGGGTGAGGTAATCCTCCTGCCGCACAGTATCTGAGATATTGCAACTCCTGGCTCCACATTCCACCCATCCTGCTACACTACCTTTATCTCCTAAATGTCACTGGCTATAAATACCCTGCTCATATTTTATCTAATCCCATCCACTGCAACAGAGAACACGAACACGGGGGACAGCACGGGGTCTCAGGCGCAGCTCAAACTGCACACACAAAGTCTTGATTCTTCTAAATCCTAAACTTTACCTCGGCCATGTCTTCCCCCGCCGGACCTCTGGGTTACTCCTCTCTGTGGAAACAATACATGCTGACATTTTATGCACTCTGCACCCAAGATGTTAACGTGCGGTTTCCCCTTTTATGGGCTGCATTTGATGTAATGTGTCAGGAGAAATGTGTAGGCTGTCTGTCAGATGGGCCGCTGTCAGCCCCGGCTGGGCTGCAGCAAGAGAGCGACGGGCGAGAGAGAAAGACTTGGCCCTGGGTGCATTTTCTGTCTTTCTGATAACTCTTTGGAGGAATGTTTGTTTGGGAAGGAGCCATCAGCCCCACGAACAGATTTAATCTACTTACCATGGAACAGTGAGCATATAGCTTCAAAACGAGCGCTCTAATTTGGTCTTACATACGATGATGTCACTCTCTCCTGCCGGGAGGAATTTCAATCCGTTCTCCTCAAGTTTGTGGTCTTGTTAACTGTCAGTGGTCTCAAAAAGCGAGTTAGTACGTTTTTTGTACCGAAAAGTTCATTTTTTGCAGATGTATGATCTAGCTTTAGCTTCTCCCTGCTCTAAGTGGTGCAAATCATAGGATGTAAAGGCCTCTAAATGCTTTTAATGAACCAGAGCAGGCATCAGAATTAGCTTCTCCTAAAGGTTTTATGTCCATCTGCCCGTTGGACCTTTTGTCCAAATACAGATTTGTTCTTACACATCCTTCTGTTGACTCAATTGATTTTGCATTCCAGTTGCTGGCTTTATTCATTTTGAACAATACAAGAACAGCAACAGGGGTTAAGATCTGCAGCACGCCGATTTCCTCAATGGGAATTTGTCGCGTCCCAGTAGGAAAAGCACAGATCGAACTAATAACGTGAGTGATGGCTGAGTCGCAGCGTCAGTTTCAGGCTCCTGGTGTTGTTCGCTTCTGGCCTGCTGTCACTCTGTCATGGCACACGGCCACGGGAATTGTAATAAATAACACCTGTACTTTTCCTACAATGGCAAATCAAAATGCCTGCAGTGAAAAGGCCATTTGTTACTGTGGCTGCGTGCTGCAATTCTCCTTTTCTGGGTGTAAACTTTTGATATGCATATGAAACCTTGATGTTCTGCCCCGGCGATGACCTTTTGTACTCAACAGGTTCGCTTCTCCTCTACCTTTGTCTGAGTGACTAAATCCTGGAAAGATTCCAGTCAGAGATTTATGAACAAAACCAAATAATACAAAAAACACGAGGTTAACACGTGGTGCAGGGTGAAAACCAAAGCTGAAGGATCCACCTCATGTCTGCAACATCCTGCTCATCTAGACACAGCTTCTGGGTTTGAACCAGGTCCTGAACTTGATCTACTTGTGCAGCCTGAGCCAGGATCTCTGTCAGAGAACATGATGAAGTCAGACAGCGATGTTATGGACGGACGCTGTCTTGTTTCAAGGTTCAGTCAGATAAGAGTTTACTGCTCTGTGTTCGTGTCCCTCTGCAGGGACTCAATGAAAAACATCTTCTTTACTGTTTCAAATGTTTGCTTCCAAGCAGGATTAGGGCTGTGGTTTTACACAGTTACTGTGTTTCTGTGTCTGTCAGCAGGATGTTTTAAAACCTCGCGAAAGAATTTCCATGTAACGTGATGGACGCTTCGGCTTTGTGCCAAGGAACAATTGATTTGGTTTTGGTGGTGATCCAGATGTGGGATTGCTGCCTGTGGACCATTAGTGCTTCTAAAAACTGTAATTATGAAGCTGATGGAGACAAAGACCTCAGAAACTCCCAATCCTGAGGGTACGTGTGTAGCTTAAAGACAACTATTTGTATTAAGTGTTAGGTGTAATGTGTTCAGCTGTAAAGCTCTATTAAGAGATTGATGAGCAGTGTCCGTTGTTGGCATGTGCCTGGTAGAAGAAGTGTTTACCCTCAGTTGTGTTCTTTTCTTCTCACTTGCGTGCATCTCTGCATGTTTCTCCTGTTATTAGACCACAACTGTAGATGACCTCAGAGGCTCTGCTTCAGTCAAAGTGGCTGTGAAAAGATAATCTCATAATCCCTGAGGTATGACGGTGTACCAAGTTCGTTCTCCCCGTCGTGGAACGAGAGAGTGAGGTTCAGCGAAGCGAAAGGAAGGGAAGGGACCGTAGTTGAGCGAGGGGCTGAGTCTAGACATTTTGGCAACAACAAAACCAACAACACGATGCCATGTCTGTCTTTCATTTAGCCATTTACCACAATCCTTTGGGTATTTTGTCCACACATACAATAGTGTTTGATTTCTTTTTGCGAAAATGTTTTACTGCGTCTTCGTGTGAAGCAGCTGCTGAGGCACAAAGGCCCGCCGCTCGTGTTCAAAGAGGCTCGCCTGCTTAATGCGCGTTGACCGAGGCCACCGAGGGTTCGATTGTTGCTGCCTCATTCATAGTCAATACAGATCCAGGGGTCAGAGCTGACCACTGCGCCTTCACACTGAACATCTGTTAAAGGTTGTGTCAATTCATTCAGCAGCGTGCTCCATATAACCATCAAACCCTCCACCGGGCTCTCCCAAATGCTGGGTGGGTCCCAGCTAAATCTCTGGGTAGGTCAAAGGTTAAGACCGGCCCCTGGTAGGAAGACGTATTGCTTTTCCAAACATGGTGGGTGTGCAGACACTTGTAAAAAGGGACGCCTGTAGGTCACCATACAGAACCACTTAGGCCCAGATCCCACACAGAGAAAGTAAAGGAGCAGAGATCTTCAGGCAGGTGTCTCCTGTGTTGACATGACTCACACCTTCCCAGAGGTCAAAGAACACATTCTCACCTGCAGTGGTCTCCAGCCAGAGCGCTATAATTGCTTCAATGTAATTGAACGATAACAGCATGGGACTGTTGTTTATTTGTGCAGGGTGGGTCTGTGAACGCTACCTGTCTGCCAGGGTGTGTTTAAGCAAAGGTTTGTGGGTTCAGTCGTTTCCAAGGAATTATCACTGAGGGTGGGCAGAGTTCATCCTCTTTTACCTCTGCTGGCGCGGCTGGATGGAGGGTATGTTTCCTGTCCACGTGTAGAAAGATCTGTTCCAGTGTAGGTCCATGGGGTTCTTCATGCGGGACTAAAAAGGACCAGAGCTTTACAATCCCCGAGCTTCATACAAATCCGCATCAAAAACATATTGACAGGAATTTATTGGAAATAGGTAATTAATATAAATCATATATAGGTACAGGGCCAGTGTAATGTCAAAGCCAGTGCAAAGTCTACAATTCTACAATATCATTTGACGCTTTTATCCAAAGCGACGTACGTATAGAATAGAGCCCTATCAAAGATGCTGTATTGCTGTTGTCAGGATATAATTGTGGGTTCATTTGGCTTCGTTTGGAAGGACAAATGGGAGACAGAACTCAGCCAATAGTGACACATACCCATGAGTAAATGTTTCACTAATATCTGTAGACCTGTGCTAACTAACATGGACACGTGCAGCAGGTCTGTAAATATAACTTCTGATCACTGACCAATACCAATGCACATGGTTGTTAGCTTGAAGATCTGTAGCAAGCTTCCCTGATCGTTTGTGAATCGCAAAGTGTGAGCAAACGATTCGTCATTGGTCTTTCTATTTATAACACACATAAAGATAAAAGCTCGTTAGCTTGATGATTTCGGTCTGTCCATTATTTGTCTAATGATAAGAGCAGTTTAGTGTTGCTTGTGTGGGTGGGGCCGGTGTTCTTCTACTTCCTCTGTCACGAAAGCGACTAATGTCAGTCAAAATAAACAAGTAGTCTCGTATTGATTAAAGCCATTTCCCCCTCCCTGCCCCGGAGCTATTCACTAATGTGCTGCTATAGTCTTAATGAGAGCAGGAGGAGGCGGACTGACCCCTGGTCACCTCTGTCAGGGCCCCTGTAGGGAGGGAGGTGGGGGCGAGCAGTCAGTGACCAGAGCCGCCGTCTTTTCGTGTTCAAAACTGAAGTCAAACATCAAGTGAAACTGAGAGGAGTGGCTTCAGCTCTGCATTACTTCAGTCATTCATACGTGTAATTTAACTGTTGTGGTATCCAAACCCGTCTCGTTACCACCGACGCTGAACACACACTTCATTCATTTCTGGAAACTGACGTGGACACAATAAATGTTACCTTAACTATGATCGATTACATGACTCGAGCAAGACTCTTGAGCTTGCTAACATGCAGAGATGAGCAACTCTGAAAACGTCATTTGTGACGTTTTCTGTGCCATATGTGAATGAATGATCCAAAACATCCATTCTTGTGTGTTTATATGCTGTTTTTTCCATATGATATGTGTCTAATCTGTGCTGATAAGCTTCAATATAGCTCATTGCTCTGGAGAGTAATGAGAATAGCATCAAACTGCGATGTTTGGGTTTGATGCCCTTGTTGAGTTTTGATGTTCCCTTCCAACACTGAGTCCTTAACTTTGAGGGATGCTCAAGCTGCGGAGGTCAAACTTACAAACACAATGGACCTTCAGTGTTGCAGCCGAGATGCTGGAAGTAAAATAATGTCTGTGTGAAAATGAGACGGCCTCTTACATCAGTCAGGATTCGTGAGCCCATTGCCTCTTTCGGTCAGTGCGACCTTCCTTGCCCCTCTGATATGAATTCCCCCATGTATGGCCAGGACGGGAGCTGGTGGGAAGGGCTGCTCAGCCAAGTGTGAGGGAGATGTGTATCGTTTAATTGGACAGGGCAACTACTGACCTGGGACTGAGCCAAACGCCAACTCCAAAAGCGGTGGACCAGCTCTGTGTTCAAGGCCAAGGGAGGGATAAAAGAGGCAAACAGACTGACAGAGATAAATGACTGATAGAATGGAAGCAAGCAGAGGATGAAGTAAAACATGGGAGAGGTCAAGGCAAAGGAAATCGAGAAGATGAAGTTGCTGCAACTGTCCAAGTGCAACCCGTTCTGTTTTTCCCTAGAGTGCCCCAATAAAGATAGGCACGTAAATGTATGACACACCTGGCAAAGCAGTGCCAGGAAACACTCAAAGAGAGGGGCTTTCCAAGAATCACAGGCACTTCTCGAAAAGAGCACTTGTCCTTTGATGAGTCAGAGGCAGAGAAAGACGGAGGATCTTTGTTTCCCAGTTGCCCTGAGGTAAAGAAGGAGATGAGGCAGCTAGTAGAGCAAACACAACAGACACTCATCACAAGGCTCAGCAGAGGTCTTATCTGGTAGCACTTCAGAAGTGGCTCACTATGTTGCTACTACATTGCCTGTAAATGCTTTTGACTCAGTTCCGATATGCAGACCTAAAGCAAGATGTGTACAATAGGTTAAAATGGGTTTTGCTTTAGGTCTGAAAGTGAAGTCAGGGTTGTCAGCTGAGGTGGTTGACCATAAATGAGGTTCATTTTGCCTGAGAACCTCAGACTTGTCTCAGGAATGTTCTAAGCTGATGTTCTGCGTTCTGCGTTCTAAGTTCAAATCAGTATTTCCTAACTGATACTAAAGCTGATTGAACATTCTCTGTTTTTGTGTAACCTGTAGAGCTCTGGGAGTGCCAGATGTCAAAATCACAGTTTCACAATATGAAATATATTATTGGTAGACATTTGGTAAGGCAAAATGAATACGCTGGTACAACGTAGTGCAAAAACATGCAAAAATAGCACGTGCTGAGACAGTTTCAGTGATCGTACGTCATCAGTTCACCCTTTAATGTAGAGCCCCTGGTGGGTCAGTCAGTACAAGCTGTACAAGCTGAGAAGTTAAACACAATTCAAACCTTTTTAATAATACATCGAACTTTAGTGGACGTTCCAAGGTTTCCCCAAAATGGCAAATATGTCCCTTTGGATTATTTTTTAGTGAAATGCAGTGGGCTTGCTGAAACTGATCTGACACAGTGTCCTGTAGACATGCTCTGCAGCAAAGAATCTGAAAAAACACTTTGACCAGTTTTCAACCATGAGGGAACCTGAGATATGGAAGGTCTGGTTCTTGACACCATGGCCTCACTGCAGCGCTTATGTAAAGAATCAGCAGTTTTAAAATGATTGGACAGAGGGAAAGACCTCATCACCTCACTGTTCTGGGAAAAGCATTAAAGACAGTGAAGGACAGACTAGTGAGTTTTCACAGAGGAACCTCCTCTGCTCTTTGAACCCACTTGAACGTCGCAGGTGTCGGGCCAAGTGGTCTCACATGTGAAGAAAGAACAGATGCAAAAGTAGAAGGTACTCAAAGAGCACATGACCAACTATCAGTGTTTGAGCGGAGCCTTTTTCTTAAGAAACACCATCAAATCCGAGTGAAGACGACCATGCAGTGTCTAAGCAGACTGTTTGCACAACGTCTCCAGCTTTGTCCACATTTGCTTCAGTGAAGCCACTCTACTAAACGACTGCCAGCCAGTCTCTAGTAAATGTGACTTAATGTATGGTTTTATTTGTACATGCATATATGGAAAATATGTGACTTTCATATAGAAATATTCATGCCATGCAGTGCCAGTGCTAGCAACTATGCTAACTTAGCTGATGTTTTTAGGTTGTGTAGTTCTTAGCATGGCATAGCAACGACAGCAATTATTATGTCAAGACCATAAATCTTTACTGTAAAAGAGTAATATATTGGCAATTTGAGGAGCTAACGTTAGCATTGTCATTTAGTTCTTTTAGCTTAGCAACAACCCGTGGTAAGTCATGGGGCCTATTTATTTAATAAAGAACGTTAATATGTCCCAAGAACTGTTTTTTTTTTTATTTCTTTTTCTTCATGAGTTTGATTTCATGAAGGGCTGGCGCATGTTTATTCTAATCGATCTCAGATGCAGATTAACAGAGGTCAAGAGTTGGACCGGGGAGGGTGAGGGGAGCAGGGGCTCGGTCAGGCAGGCGGCCCCTGCCTCTCAGGCTGTGAGAGAGTTAATAAGACGCTGTTAGGGTGGGTGTGAGGACTGGACTGGGGGAATTAATGATACTTGCTGGATGGGGGGGCATTCCTGACCTTGGCTCCTGCCCACGGGGGACCGCAGTACTGTGGCGGCTTATTTGTGGATATTATCAGTGACCTAAAGACCTTTCTGTTTGAAGCGTCAGTTGCGTCTCTTATTTATGTTTCCTTCCTCCTTCTCAAGCACCTCTTTGCTTTTGTGTTTGTGCGCTCTTGTGCATGTGTGAAACAGCGAGGGCGATGCTACCAGCCGAATGACATGTGCATGCTTCTCTCCCCTGCCTCCAGGAAGCTGACTCTGTGCCAGACCCTGACCTTTGTCCTGCTGCTGGTCGCTCCCGTCTGCCTGTCGTCCCCGCCGAGTGTAAGTCTGATCAGCTCACATCAACACAAATCACTGCATGGCTTTGACAGACACTCCTGTTCAGTGTCAGCAGCTCCTACTATATTAACCCTGCATTGATTGTCAACAACAGCCCCTCCAGATGACGTAACCTGGCGCAGTGGGCGCTTCTTAATCAGCCAATCACAAGTCAGCGCAGCTGCAATGAGTTTCTATGACAACTGCCAAAATTGCTCATCCAAAACAGAACTGAAATGACGAGACAAGGGATTTTTTTATTACTATTTAATCTGCAGATGTTTTTATAGAGTAATCATTGACTGTTTGATGTATGAAATATAAAAAGAATTGTAGAAAATATGCCAGGACGTCCATGATGTCTGGCCAAAAGTCCAAAAATGTCGCTGCCATACGCGACCAAGAGAAGCAGCAGAGTTAAAACCACACAGTGCATTTACCGAAACAAGCAAAACAATGAGCTAAAAGAGGTTTAAAGGCTCCGTACAGCTGCATAATTGACAGTCTCTTCAATTTTACACTTTGCAGTTGATTCAGAATATGGATAAAATAAAAGTTAATCGCTAAATATATTGAAATTATGACTTTGTTAAATATATCTAAATGATTGTAAACAGAGCTCTTTCAAGTGAACTTAAACAGATTTTGAAGTTGTGCACAGTAAGTCAGTCAGCAGACATATTCCCATCCTTTGTGTTGTGTTGTGCAAACACACAAAGCTAATAGCTGGATGACAGTGTTTCAACACATGCCCCAAGCTGAATTTACACACAGGCCCTTGTGGTCTGATCCGTCAGGGCCCAGGGCTGTTTCCCACAGCCTGCGAACTTTTTCCTGCCTTTATGTCTTCTTTGTTTTACTCTTGACAGGAGTAAAATGTTCTCATTAAGCTAATTGTTGGGAGAAAAACCCTGCACTCAGGTTTCACGGAGGAAAATCCAGCTCATTTAGATAATGAGCCAATCCGAGCCCCTTTGACCAGCATCAGATGTGAGCAGGTCTGCTGGATGCTCTGATCCATGAGCGTGCTGGTTACGTTCTGCAGCATGTTTGTCTTTTGATGCTACGTTGTGTTGGGAATGGTAATGTTCCCATAAGCCGCCATCCTCCTTGTCTTTCCATCTTTCCGTGCTCTGATTGCTGCCACACCAATGTTTCTGCCGCAGCGTCCGTCTTTCATCCCTGCTCGTCATGTCGACAGGCAGACACCCGCCAACGTTCCCCCAGACCCGGCTGGAATCACCAGACGTAGACAGAGATAGGCTACCCGTAGCACCCTCTGTCACATCAAACGCAGGAATGTAGTGGAAGGTTAACACACTTAAGATCAGTTTTCCATTTTCTCCTGTCAGGACAAACGCTGAGTCTGTATTACACTGGCGCTGCTTAAAAAGAAGTAATGATGCTTTGAGAAAAAACGGGATTGCATCACTTTTAAAAAGTTGGTTTAGGAGATTTAGATTGCTGAAACACATTGAGTCAGTGTCACAGCTGCTCAGGGGTCTCTGTAGTCGACGTTTGGCCAGTTAAAGCTGCAAAACAAGACAAAGAAACCAAGAAGTGCAAATAACAAGGATTTCTGAAATTCTGAAAGGAACCGTGTGTTTGCTTTACATTAAAGTTGAAATGTGTGACTTGTGCCCACAAGCATACACTAAGGAAGTGAGCGTCAAGGTCAAGAACCGGATATGCATTGTTACAGTGTCTGAATGTGTACTGCCTAGTTTCTGTAAAATGCATTGTAATATGTGCATATATAACGTGATTTGAACCACGATTAGTATAAATTCTAAGGCCGTGGCTTAGTTTCATATTGTCACAACCCTGGCGTAACATTCAGATCAGACATCTTGCTCAGGTTGTTTTAAATGTGTTTGCCTTTGGAAAGTTTTTCCAGTTTGCCTGTCAGCCCCAGACCGTCCCTGCAAACCCAGAGAGCTGGTCTGCTGACAGACGAGAGGACTGATGGGACAGTGAGACGACATTACTGTCAAAAAGTCTGTTGGATGGTACGGTCCGGTGGCTCTGACTCGTCACCTTCTGTAAAAAGCCGTGGATCTGTTCTTTTCACCGCCTGCAGTTTGCTTTTCATATGCAGGATCTGCTCATGTGAAGAAGGGGGGAGGGGTGCAGCGTAAAGGTCAAAGGTCACTTTCATTAATCTAGAATGCCGGCCGACCCCATCTCCAACTGTTATCAACGCTAATTTGGCCGGCGGTAACACTAATGAGGGCAACCTCAGGTGACCCTGCCATGGAAAATGACGGCGAGTCATAGCACAGGCCGCTCTCAGCTGAGTGTGTGTGCGCGTGTGTGTGTGAGCACGTCTGACCAGCTCCATTCTATGAGTCACAGAGTCAAAGAGCCTCTGACGGACTCAGGTGCGTTTCCTCTTCCTGCGCAACATGAATGCTACACTTTATCTGTTACGAGGGAGTTTGATCACAGAGATTTACGGATGTCAGCAGTCAAAAGCCCCGTTGTCATGGTGACACCACATCAGAGGCATGGCAGCTTGCCATAATATTATTGTTTTCATTAAACTCGGTTAATGTTGAGCCCGGGGGGATTAGAAGGCTTTGCAGTAATAATTTTATAAATGATTAATTTAGTGTTTCATACGAGTGCAGAAACTCTTTGAATAACCGGATTTGTTGAAGGAGGCTCAGCGCAGTGAGTCAGGAAACTCGGTAATTGCAGAACCTGTTGGCCGGTGGTCGCTGATCGTCACGCTGTGCTGGGAAACTTTGCTGGGAAAATTCGCGGGATAAGACGTTTGGTGCGAGGCCAAAGCTTGCAGCGGGATGTGGTGTTTGCCGTGGCGGTGTCAGCTAACCAGAACAAACAGAGCTTATACTGACGGGAAGGTCCAGTGTGACCAGCGAGGTGTGTCATATGATGTTCTGTTGTTTGTCCCTTGTGGTTCCTATGATCCCTTATGACTAACCACTAACAAGAGGATGTTACAAACTGGTGCTACAGCCTCATAACTGGTTCGATTTGAAGTACTGAAATAGGCTTATGCTGTGCTGTGCTCAGCTTCTGCATTAAGACGTTAGAGGAAAACCTAAAATCCCATTAATGTGCTCAGTCTTTGAATCATTTCTCTGGCTCCGGCTTTTAAACGGGAGCGTTTACTGGTTTTCTGTTCAGTTTCATTCTAAATTTGGTTAAAGTTGTCTTGATGTGGCAGACTGAGCAAATGAAGTGTATAATTGGAAATATGATTGGAAAAAAAAAAGAGGAAACACCACGTGTCGAAGTCTCTTAGTTCCAACACAATGCATCGGGTGCAAAACGTGACAGAAGCACGCTGCTTACGGCACACTCCCTCCTGTCCTTCTGCACGGGACAAGATCTGGTTTCACTGTGGGGCATGCTGCTGCATACATTTACATATTAATGAGGAAATTGGCGGGAAACAAGGAAAACGACTTTACATCGTGTCTCCCACGTGTGTTAGAGTGTTAGATCCCGTCCTGCACAGCAGACACTCCATGACTTTGACTTCAGAGCTTCCTGGGAGACAGGTAGCCGGAGCGGTTGTCGGGGGTGTGTGCGTGTAAAGAGTTAAAAGTGTGTGTGAGCCAGCTCCTGTATGAAAAAGCGGTGGGAACGCTGCCAGTTTCTGTCCTCCTCCAGGGCGAGAACTGTGGAATGTGTTTGAGGAGCGCCATTGAGATTTTTCTAATCACTTTTATTGTTTGGTTCTGACGATCCTGATCCACCAGGCTCACAAGGTTTTGTTTTTTTACACCATCTAGTCTGAATAGATCTATCTGCCAGTTGGATTCTCAGCTATAAATAACACTGGTTGTGTCAGGCGTCACATGTAAGCGCCGCCAACACACTCTTTCCCTTTCACAAATGATATCCCATCATTCTGCCAACACTGTAGTCTCTGTTTTCCTCACGCACACACACACACACACACATGTACGGGGATTGTGAGCTGCTGACAGTTCCCAGTTGCCACCTGACAGCTTCCAACATGCAGGCCAACCATGCAGAGTGATGCCGCAGAGTGATTAGAGAGCAGACAGTTGTGTCGTCCCTGCAGTTTCCAGTGTTTGCTGTCTGAGGAGCTCGACTGGGCAGGACTCCACAGTGGAGGTCAGACTGTCTCAGAGGAAGCTAAGTGCACAGGACAGCAGCCTACTGTAGGTGTTGCCGGTATCACCTTTGTGTTGTGAGGCAAATATGAAGAAGATTTACATTTGTTATTATCAGTCATTGTTTACTGATCAGGCAGAACTGAATCCAGCTCTCTTCACCTTCTTCCTCCTCCTTTAGTTTCTCCTTGACTCTCCACAGTCACTTTAGCTGTTCCACTGTCCGGCGTTCCTGCTCTCTGGGGATAGCTACTGATAGGTGCCGGGGAAAACAGAAGGGCTGTCATGCCAGTGTCAGTAATGGTTGTTAGACTTACTCTGAGCTGTAAACCGAGCCTTTGTTCCTCCTGGGTATTGTGGCAGACAGATTTGTGCATTAAAGGCACAGCTTATTGGGAACACAACTAAATGTTATTGGTATCACCTTCTGCAGTCATTACAGTGTGCAATCAACATATTATAATAATAGTAATAATAAAAATGGCAACTTGTGTGTCTATTGCCAGTTTATAAGTTTGTTCATTGTCTCTGTGTCTCTGTGTTTCAGTCCTGGATTTCTGCATGGGGCCCTTCCGGTGAGCCGCCGTCAGGGCGTCTGGTGCGTGCCCGGCGGCAGCTGCACTTCAGGAACGAGTGGGCGACGTGGAGCGGCTGGTCTGTCTGCTCACGGAGCTGTGGGGGCGGAGCCTCGGTGAGGACCCGCACCTGCATCACCAGGTAAATACGGCAGCAGCCACGTGCTGTAGGGGACCACAGCTCAGGATCTTTGCAAAGAAAAAGAAGATATGTGCAATTCTGAGCTTTAATGCATCGTAGCATTATGCACTGTTTGTTCAGAGAACCGTTAAATGCATTTTAATTAATACCTATAAAACCTTTTCTTGCAGATCATACAGTTTCCAACTGATAATGAAAAGTCTTTGTGTGTTTGCCACTCGTAAACTTTATTTATACCCTGAACCCCTCTCCTCTCGATCACAGGAACCCAGTGGGTGGACCATGTGCAGGAGATCCCCGACAGTACAAGATCTGCAACACCAAGGTCATTCCAGCATTAAAAGCTTTCGCGCTGTATGAAACCGACTTCGGATGCAAACATTTTAGATCAATGGATGACGTTTGCTCTAGAAGTTGCTCATGTAGGTGTGTTCGGGGCAGGTGTAGCAGCAGAGGGCTTTCAGGGTGTGATCTGGAATTTCACTGACATACTGGTATTAACCCACGTCTCGCCGCGCTGCTTCACACCGAACGCTGGGATTTGACATCCCACGCTGGCAGTCAGGTATCAGACCTGCTGTTGTGTTTGATACGCGCTGTGAGGTCAGCGGCAGTGTGTCAGACATGTTGGGCTGCGTGTGTTCGCGTGTGTTTGAACAGCCGAGTCACTGTGGCCCATACTGATTAAAGGAAACACACACAGATGGGCTGCGGCGTGTTAAAGCATGCTTGGATGTATGTGTGTATGTGTGTGGCAGTTTGTACAGAGTGATTAGCACACAGTTTCCAATGAATGGACTCATATTCCCATGACTCCTCTCTCTGCTGCAGTTTGTGAAAGGAACATGTGGCATGTTGGGACTCATCATAATTAATAATGTTATTATTATTCAAGCACATCAGGTTTAAGCTGACGAGTATAACAAGTTGAGTTTAACATAAGCTCAACTTTAAGATAAACTTAACTGAAACTCCAAAGTTTAGGATTCTCACAATGCAGTGCAATGTTCTCCCTGTGTGTGTGTGTGTGTGTGTGCAGGAGTGCCCCCCAAACTCTGAGGATTTCAGAGAGATGCAGTGTGCTGCCTTCAATGACAAACCGTTAGTGGCTGGAAACTCCTTCAGATGGACCACGTTTCATGGAGGTGAGCATGACAACTCACTGTTCAGCTGCCCAGGACGTGATGATCGGAGACACAAGGTCCTCACAACAGTGCTGTGGTCCTTCCCATGTTCCTGGCAGCAGATGCACACAGACACATGTAGCTGTGTGAAAGCCATCAAAGCTACTGGACCACCAGAAGTAGGGGTAGTCCGTATCTATCTAGTTGACATATGACACAAGTCCACAGTGAGATACTGTTATAGGTGTGCATGATAATGTCTGATATACAGACAAAACAGGGAATCCACAGGGAAACCTTCCTAACACAGAGTGACATCTTCAGTGTTGCTGATTCTATTCACAAATTTAAATGCACATCAAAAATACAGACAAGCCCCAGTTTGTCACAACCTGGCTGACGTCATGGCACACGGGAGGGAAGTGGATGCTGATCAATAAGTAATGTGTTTAGTGTTTATTATTTACTATTACTTCATTTATAAAAATGAATTACAATGAGATGTGATCATCAGGAAGCAGTTATTGTCTCTATAATCTGAATCTGATGTGGACAGCGAGGTGTACAGTAGAGAGGAGCATGGTTGTTTCCATGCTACCCTGGGCTGATATGTATGTACAGGCTGTGTGGTTGTAGGTGTGTGGGGCAGATCTTGTCACTCAGACCCTTGTGTGTGCCTCTCTGCTCGACACCCGTGTGTAACTTTATTTATTGCGCCGCTGGCATCACTTCCCACGCTGCCATGGGTCTCTTGACCACTGTAACACCTGCCGGGTGTTTACTAGTTTTGTTGCCTGGTCTCCCAGCTCCCCTGCTCCTCAGCCTCCTCCCTCCTCCCTCCCTGTCCTTTTGCCTCGCCTGTTTTCCCATAATAAATTAATGAGCCACTGACTGAAGATCTTCCCTGCCAGGCTCTGACCCCTGTGAACTGAGCTGCCTGGCCCTGGGTCACAACTTCTACTACAACTTTGGCCGCGTGCTGGATGGCACCGCCTGCGACAAGGAGCCCGGAGCGGTGTGTGTCAACGGTCGCTGCCTGGTGAGTGGCAACAAAACTGTACGTGTGTGTGCATGGGTGTGCGTGTGTGTTGGCGTTTCCATGCATTAGGTGATCAGTGATGCTTATTTCATAATACATTTTCAGTTAAAGCTGCATGAATTGGCTGTCAGTCAGTAGTGAGCTCTGATTCTGCATTCTATTCCATAAAGATGTTATGGCTAATAAGCAAACAGCTGTTTTCATCCATATAATGAGTTTAAGTCAAATATTCACTGCAAACCTCAGTTCAGTGAACACCCTCTTTTAGCACGGTCATACACAGCACTGTTTGCAGGTAGTATACAGTGTAGCGCTTCTTTGTTGGAAATGAGGTTGAAGGTAGCTCTGAGTGAAACTTGCCATCACAGATCCAAAACATTGAGCTAAAATAGGCTTAAATGCTCTGTAGAACTGCAGAGCTGGACACTTTTTCAATTTGTTGAGTGAGTCTTTTAATTTAGTGTTCATTTAAAAAAAACAACATTAGCACAGCATAAAAAGTCAAATATGGAAACAGTTTTCCATGCAGTCAAACTCCAAAAGAACCCAAAAATGGTTTCTGGTGGCCGAAATGCTGGTTACGTAAGCCAAACTACTGTGTGATGTAAACTACAATGTCTTCTCCAAGGATATAGCATGAAAATAGCAAATAATGCTATTAGTATAAGTCCAAGTATTAAAAACACTGGCTTTGCTGGTAGCGACCAAAATGTGTGAAGAACCTAAATTTGGCTCTGAACACTGTTTGCTCAGATTGCTAATGTTGTTCAGTCAGATCCACAGTTTCATGTCTGGGTATATTCAGACAACTTTATTTAACATTGACTTCTTTTGTTAAATGAAGACTTTTGTAGAAAAACACATTGATTCATTTAGCGTAGAGGTCTTCAGTGAAGGATGTAACCTGCTTAATGTTGGGTCAGTTTTTATGCTCACTGTGAGCAACCAGTATTTACGCTCTTGGCTCCATTTGTGTCCCCAAATTTCTCTCTGGAGCCATAGTTGACCACTTTGTTTTAAGTGCTGCTGTTCTCAGGCTTTTATGACTACCCAGATATTTTCAAATGCAGTCATTTATCTGTTATCTCGCTAGAACAGAAGAGGTTCATGTCTGTCCATGCCTAAAGTTCTCCAGCTGTCATTCACCTAACATTTAACATTCTCTGTGAGAAAACTCGTTTTACCTCCAGAACCTTGGATGCCTGAAATAACTCCTCAGACTTTGATTGAGCTAAAGTGTGTCTCTGGCTTTCCTCTCCTCATTCCCACCCTGTTGTGGTGTAACTGATGTTGACCACTCTGACCGGAGCTCTCTGGAGAAGTGAACTCCATGCTGTGCGTTAGGGCCAGAGTGCACTCATCAATGTGGACTGCGGCCTTCAGTTAGCATTACGGCTCTGCACAGCACACGGTCCAGAGTCCTGCTCCCACATCCAGCCTGTCCCCTGCTCACCCCTCTCACCCTCACACACAGATGGGGATGGTTGGAAGTGAACGAGTATCCCCTGGGTGCTGCAGCACATGTAGATTTATGGCATACACACGTAATGCTCAGTAGACACATCTGCTACATGAGGGGACACTCATAGGCAAAGTTATTTTTACACCGCAGACAAAGGATTAACATGTGCCTGTGTTTACATATGTCTATATATGTGTGTGTGCGCATGCTAACGTTTGGCGTGCGGTGTAAATAAGTGGATTTATGGACCTTTGACTCGACTGGCTGAGGTCAGAACAGCACAGGGCCTGAAACAGGAAGCAGATGCAGCCTGCAGCTGGTGTGGAGGGCTGTAGGTCACATATTGAGATCAGACTGCAGAGCTCACGGCTGGTTTGGACACAGTACGAGTGTGTGTGGGTGTGTGTGTGTAGTGTATGTAAACGCTTTGCCAGTCAAAATATTAGGCTAATTATCTAATTCTGTTTGCTGCCAATCTATGAAAGTGTCACCAAATGGTGAAAGCCCACCATAAGTACAGAGTCCCAAAGGGGCTGAACTCCTATTAATTACTTCTTTCAGTTGCAGAGTTTGATTCTTGATTTAACATTTTGAAAGTCCTGAAGAGTCTCACAATTAAGTCATTATATTCTCATTCAACTTAGCAGAAGGCTAAACCAGGAGTTTCTGCGGTCATTGTGCAGAAGGTTGAGTGCACCTGGCACAGGTCGCCAGTCTGTCGCTGGGCTGACACATATAGCCAGACAAAGTCATTCACTCCTATGGTCAATTTAGAGATTTCACTCACCTATCATGCATGTCTTTAGGTGGTGGGAGGAAGCTGGGGAACGCAGACACAGAGAGAACATGCAAACTGAACACAGACAGGACCCGGTCGGGAATCAAACCCAGGGCCTTCTTGCTGTGGGGCGAAGTGCTAACCACCAAGCCACTGTGCCGCTCTTGTCTTATCTAATTGGCGCTAAACAATAGGTAAAAGTGAGTTGTTACAAGTTAGGTCTCCGGAGCATATTTCAGCAAAATCCACCCAAATAGATATTTCACAGTAAACCAATGATGTTTACCGGATGATGCTGCTGTTGGACGAGACAAAGGATTAATAAAGTCATAAGGATTCCTCCTGTGGAGACCAGGACTGTCTGGACCAAGTTTCATGCCAATCCATAATAATGAAGTTCAGTCTGGACCAAACTGGATTGGATTGGCCAATTAACACTGGCATCCGTTGAGTTGCTGGCATGGCTACAAACCAACAGACCTTCACATTTAAGAAGCTAAAGCCAGGAGAATGTTTTGTGTTTTTGCTCATGGGATGACCTCAGTGGTTCTGAGAAGATCAGAACAGTTCACAGTTTCTGTATATTAACTGATGGATTGACTCAGAAGAAGCATACCCATTGAAACCATAGTGCAGCCTGTTCCAAACCAATTAAAAGTGCTCAATTAACCCTGAATGTTGAGAACTGAAAGAATCAGTCACACCAAGTTTATTTCTTCACTTTCAAAGTTCACTTGCATGTTCGAGTGTTTTGTTGGACCCTGGTTGCTCCCTCAGTGGGGCCCTCGTGCACTCTGCTACTCTGTCACCGAGGTTTCATTTCCTGTTGTGCACACACAGATGCTTGGAGTGTTTTTGTGTTTTTTAAGGGGCTTAGGGGGCTGATTAGAGGTTCCCTAGATTGTTGCTCTCTTGCCTGGGAACCTCCCCCTTGATTGGTTTGCTCTGCAGAGCAGGAGATGAAGGCCCGAGAAGAAAGCGTCCACTGTAATCTATCTAGCAGCAAGGTTCTCCACTCACCGTAAACCATCCAGCTCATCCTCCGTGCTCTTTGCTTTGGCACTTTAACGTTTACAGAGACAACTCTCCGACCAATCCTCCTCTCTTGAGGCCCTCTGCTGCACAGTTTTTCCCCAAAGTCAATGTTTGTGAGAAGGAGAAAATGACAGGGAGAAGCAAATAAGAGAATGAGAGAGAGAGTGGACTGAGTTGAGTTACGGCTGAAGGTTTAAGGTGGCCGTGTAGGCAAGACAAAACAAAAAGAAAGGTTAGAGGTTGCCAGGGCTCTTGCTAGAAAATGTGTGAAGCTGGAGGGCTGCGAATCACCACGCTGCGAGAGAAACAACTTCCAGCAGAGACGTCCAACCAGATCAAACTGTTGTTTCCTAAATATTTGTGCGCATCCTGTTGTGTGTCACGCAGAAGCCCGGCTGCGACTCCATCTTGGGCTCGAAGCAGCAGGAGGACGCCTGCATGGTGTGTGGAGGACAAAACACCACCTGTCTGCACCACAAGAGTGTGTACCAGAGCAACGGTCTGGGGGCAGGTACGATACACACACACACACACACACACACACACACACACACACACACACACACACACACACACACACACACACACGATTGTCAGTTTATCTACACGAGGAATCAATTGCAGCGGTTTCAGACCCACACGATCTAGGCATAATTCCAGGCCCTCTTTATGTTTTCCCTCCTGAGTGTTATTAGTCAATCACCTTTAGTCAAGAGGTTATTGTTCTCTTATAAAGTGAACATTAACCATGGTAACAGGTTTGGCAAACCGAACCTGTTGGCGGCCTTCCAGGAATAAATTCAGCTAACAACAGGTCCTCCAGAGTTACAGTCGGTAAGGCTTCAGGAAGAACACAGAGCTCTTCAGGCTCAAAGTCAAAGCTACAAATGACGCTCTGGCTCAAAGCCACCCAAACTTTCTCCACCTACATTGGTACCTGTGGTTCAGAGGCATACATGTGGTCTGACTGTTCACATTAAATATGCAGGAGGAAGGTGAAATCAGCAGGGTTTTGTTCGGTGTGTCCATTTATCATTTAGTCAGACTTGGAAGCTCCTTGGAAATCCTGTTATCCCGCAGATCGGATTAGATTATGTGTGTGTGTCCAAACGAACACACAAACATGATGCATCTTCACCTGTAGACCCCGCCCCTGTCACCAGTGATGATCCTCCACATGAAGCTTGGGTTTGAAAGAGAATTTGATGTTTGCCGGCTGCTGAGGTTTGAGGTTTAGGGTAACAACTTGCAATTATGCACAAGGATGATTGCACCACCAGTGCAATGGTCATGTAACTGTATCTATTATCGCGTGATGTAATTTAGTATAATGACTCAGTGCAGTTATAGCTTGCAGATGCTGCATGTTCATTATGGTGCATTTTAGTGTTGAGGAACAGCAGAAAGCTGTATGAGAACATTTGGATAAGGACTTGTACACGCAAATGGCTCTGTACAAGAACGTGACAACGTTGTAATCTATAACTATCTATATGTAACTTCCTTGACAGAGAAGGAAGGTGATGCAGTGGTGTTTACACTGCATTAATGAGAAGATCATTATTGTACTTCAGTGGCTCACTGATTTGATGACCCCTTGCCTTTTGCAAAATGTCTGCTAACTAAAAAGCTACTTGCTTAGCTTGTAAGGCATCGATGTCCACAGCACAGACTCCATTTATGTAAAATCGGACGAACCAGCGGCATCGTGTCATGCATCTAAAGACTGAAACTTAAGACGTGAGAAGAGAGAGAGATCATAAAATGTTACTTAGATTATGTGTCTCCCTCTAATGAGAATTGAATCAAATTGTGAGACCTCACACATTAAGAACAGAGAGTATCCAACACCTCCGGGGTACAACATGTCTCTGTCACAGTTTCCTCATCCAGCTCCGTGTGCAGACCGAGCAGAGTGTCGGTCACAATGGCTCAGATTGAGCAAGAACAAAACAGGCTGATAATGGCCGCTTTGTTTGGGCGACCCAGCAGCCTTGGAGAGGTTTCTCTGCTGCAGCTGCGCTTCCAAATGAAGGGAGAAGTGATGGAGGGGGGGTCATGAAGAGTAGCTCCTCACAAGTTCAGATGCCGACGGCCTTGAGCTCACCGCTGCCTGTCTGCGGCTCTGACATTTCCTCAGTCACAGCACTACATCTTCATATAGCCAATGAAGCCAATGGAGCTTGTGCATAGTTTCTCTGTTGAAACGGGTAAACAGGGGCAACCAGAGTTACGCACTCTTCAGCGACCGTAATGAATGGAGTTCATCCTGCGGCTACGTTCTACCCTGGAACAGCAGGGGAACCATAGAGCTGTCCCAGCCTCTTTTTGTTTTGGCTCAGAAGTGAAATATCACCGTGGAATGAATGGTTGTGTCTATGGCTCATTCATAAATTGTCTCTCTTTGTGCTCACAAACGGTCCTGTAAACCATCAACGATAGTTAATCATTACTGACGTCATAGATTTTGATTGTTTTATAACGACTGAAGATCAAGACTGTGCAGCAGCGTGGTGATACGAGTGCCAGCCTGCCAGTGTTTGGCTTATCCTTATATTGAATATCTGGTGACTGATCCAGATGTTTTGTGTGAGTTAGTGATTGCCTGTCAGTTACTGATAGCTGTGACAGAAGATTATTTAGTGAGCTCTTCAGAGATAAACCCAGAATATGAAGCACATAGTACAAGATGAAAGCCCGAGGCAATGATGCAACTGTTGGATCTGTTGCAACTTTTCATGCAAGCATATGAGATTTTTAAAGTATTTATTAAGTAAATCCCCGGCATATTCTGCAGGAGATACTGATGTGTACTGTAGCATACTGTATGAACGGCTCTACAAAAAGTTTGCTCACTTCCAAAATCTTTAGAGAGACCAGGAGTAACCACCGAAGCTAACGCCATAATTAAACAGTCTGTAATTACACGCAAACCAATTGTGGATTAAGGTTTCGAACGGAAGCATAATAACGCTGCAGTAATTGCAATAGCTGTCATTATAGAGTTAACGGACACAAGTACTGACCTGGAAACAGCGCCTCACTAGAGTTCAGGCAAGGAAATACAAGACAAAAGCTCTTTTTAAAGTGACTCCTGTGATTTGGCAGTGCAAGAGACTGTTAGCTTGTTAAATAATGCTCCTCACTGACGCAGCAAAAGCAGAGATATCCTGACATTTGGTACTGATCAGGAGTGTAGGTGAAGCTCCGCAACAGCACAGAGTGGCTTAGTGTAGGCCACTTTGGCGTCCAGCACACTTTGCATTGCATTTCTGCATGTACAGTGCAAGCGAAACCCGGACCTCTGTGGACAGCTGTATTGACTGAAATAACAGCAGGAGTGATTGAGAAGGTAACTGAAAAGCACAGCACATAAAAAACCCTCAAGCCTTCCTGCTAAATGCTTCACTGTAAGCGATGTCATTCGCTCAGACCTGACTAAGCCCCTTCAGAACCACAGGAGACACAATGCAGCTGCTGGTCACAAGTTGTGTTGAAGTGCCTATGGCTAGAAGCATGTAAACCTGGTAGATGTCCTTTTAACCACAAAGGCATGTTCTTGTGCTATTTACAGTATTCCCCAGTCTGACTGACCTCTGAGTTGCTTTAGGTCACATCCCAGTATCCCAGTGTAAACAGACAACTGGGATCCAGTCAGCCAGCAGGTTGAACCCAGGATGATCTCTGCAGTGAAACAGACCCTCCTTAAGGATGATGTCTTTTGATGTTCTCCTTCATTTAGATTCAAATAACTCACATTTTAAAAGCCATCTGAGGTTTTTCTCTTCTGGGCCTCATTTAACTTTGTTGTAAACCTGTTTTCAGTGCAGCACATGTTTACCAGACTGTAAAGAAACCAACATTTCCTTTAATCGTGTGCAGAAAAAAGGGAAAACTAACCTTAAAACCAAGCCTCAAACTGAGTGCCTCTGCTTTCCAGGCGGACCTTTTGGATACAACGAAGTGGCCATGATACCAGCTGGAGCCACTCATATCCGCGTCACCGATAACAGCAGGAATTATCTCGGTAAGATTCAGCCTGTCACACACAGAACACCTGGCCTGTTGCGTATATCAGTTTCAGCTCTCTGCAGAAGACTGCCACTGGCTCCACGGCTGCACTGTAAATCAGGACCTTTAAATTAATTCCTAGACTTGCTGTAACTTCCTCTCCCCAGAGACAGGATATGCTCAGCGGTCTCATCTGGTCTCTGGACCTGCTGTTTTCCCGGCAACATAATAACCAAGGGCATCTATTCTCATCCTTGTTTATGAGACTAAAATAAAACAGACCCCAAAAATGGTACACACTGTGGTCTTGAACAGGACGCTCGTAAAGGCTTTATCTGACCACCGGGGCAAGGCAGGTGAAGGTACTTGTTTCCATTTCATGTCATGGAAAATCCTTCTCCTAGCACTGAGGAGAGGCGGCTGCCATATATAGTCAGCTGGCATATCTCTGTTTCAGACGGCGTGCCTTTATCCCAACATGACCCACTTAATACTTGTTCATATTCAGAATTATCTCCTTCACTTAACAACGCTGAACGAATCCAAACTTTTCCTTCCTTTCCCTTCATGACCTTCCTTCTTCCCTCCAGCCCTCCAGAACGGTCGCTCCCAGTTTGTGATCAACGGTAACTGGAAGATCAGCATTCCAGGCGAGTACAATGTTGCCGGGACGAAGCTGCTGTACCGGCGCTCTGCAGACACCTGGGAGAGCTTCGAGGTACCAGGACCAACTCGGGAAGACCTTCATCTAATGGTGAGACCTCCAAGATGCTCTCAGGACCTGGAAATACTTTGATGTTTAACCACTTCTCCTTCATTTTGCTGTCTTTGTAAAGAGATTGCGAAATTTGTTCCTGCAAAATATTTGTATTTCATATTCATACCCGGGCTTCTGTATTCAGGCTAACCAACCAACCATTATGACAACATCAAACTGGGAAAGCACCAACACCAATAAAAGATAAACACATCACACTTACCTACGTTGTGCAATATACTGTTAAACTCAACTCATTCGGCTTATCGAGAAGCATTTCACAAGGCTAGTAAAAACATCAGGGTTGAATAAGTAATTGATTGTTTCCATTCACGGTCTGTGCAGGTATTTCTCAAATTGACTTGGCTCAACTACCAAACAGCTGTTCACTATTGCTTTCTCCTGGTACTCTAAGAGCACCAGTTTGTAAAACACCGACGGTGGTTGTAAGCATCCTATGAACACTGTGTGCACTGTGTTTCCTACACAGCAAGACTTAAGGTTAGAGTTACAAGAGTAAGAAGTCATAAGGGTTGGGGGTTAACCCTAATCCTTAGGGTTAAGGAAACCTTTACATCAGGCTTTGTGGGGCACAGAGTGAGCCCTTCATGTGTCATCCATTTAGTTACCATGCTTTGAGGATTAGGATAAGGTTGGAACCTCAGCTCTTAGGATTACAAGGGTACAAGGATGAATTATAGGAAATGGACACCTGGACCAATCCAGAAGATAAGGACCACGAAGAAGGTAGTTGAGATTCAGGGTAAATTCTTGAACTTGATTAAACAGTGGCAGCAGATTTATTATATATGCTACAGTAGAGAAGACATCAGAGCCAGTCCGGTGTACTTGGTAAAGATTGTTGAGAGAAAAGAGGCACGGCTATGTAACACCACGTAACCCCAACATCATCTAACCCCAACAGAGTGATGCATCTTCCTTTAGAAGAACAACAGAGAAGAACAACATAATCCTAAACCAATTTTTATTGGTTAAATCTGTTATTTTACACTGTGTCATATTAACATTTTGGTAAATCTGTACCAGTAATGAGCTCTCTGTTGGACTCGGATTAGGGCTGGGGCTATTCTTGATCCAAACCTCCTTAGTCTATGTTGCAATGTTTGAGACAGTTCTTTCAAAAGTTCCAAAATAAGGTGTGAAGTCAAAGTAAACGCAGATAAACGTATTATATGTCATTGCACTTCAGTGTTATAGAAACGTTGAAGCTGCTAAGCTTACCGTCTGCTACACTTTAACATGAAACAGGAGAAGATTCCATGTTGATTCCGTGGTGTTTCCATGCTCTCCCTGAGTGCAGGTGCTGGCGACAGACAGAAACACAGGAATCGAGTATGAGTACTGGTTGCCCCCAGACCAGTACGCTCTCTACCACGGGAGGAGAAGTCCACTGCGTCAGGCTCACCACACTGCCAACTACCTCCCCTGGGATCAACCCCCCACTACAACTGCCACCACTACCACCACCACCACCACACGGGCCCCGGCGGTCACCACCAGACCCCACTGGTGTAAGTTGTGTCTGCAAATACATTTACTCACCCCATAGATGAATGCACGAGTTAAAAAGAATAACTTTCCCCGTAATCTGAGTTAGTACACTATCTGCTCCTCTCCATGTGAAGCTTTAAAGGACGTTAATGCGCCGTTAATGTTCAAACAGACGTCAGTGCTGCATGAAGCCCAGTTTAGACCAAATATTCTCGGCGAGACGAGTTTAAACTTGCAACTACCTACCTACCCTCTGAAAACCTGCAGGCTTACGCCAGTGTGACCAGACAACAATGTATTGTTTCCATAGCAACAAATCTATTTACCGCCGTTCTAAATGCTGGCTTTTTCAGGCTTTGTTGTTACAGCTTAATGTAATTTGCAGCATCTTTAAAATATGAATGACGACGATAGGGAGTGACCTGCTACAGTTAATTCCACCTAGCTGACAGTTTATGACTCACTTGACCAGGTGACTTTCCCATGCGCCGATTGGGTATTAACCGGGTGACGAGCCTTGCGTTCTAGGACCAGGCACTGGCAACTTGGTAGACTGAGTCGCAGGCAACAGCATCACCTGGTTTCTACGGTTTACCTGGCAGCGTATTCAGTGATGAAATGATTGTTGTGGTGAGCGCTCACTGTAGTCTTATAGTATTATAAAGCATTGTGCTGGTGGTACCTAGAGCTGTAAGTGTGTTTACACTGCGCTGTCCTCCCACAGACCGCCTTCACTGCCTCTGATGCGCTCTCACAACATCTAATCCTCAACAACCGTTGTTGTGGAATTCTCCGCATAGAAACTGGATCAAAGTCTTACTAGCCTGGAAAACTGGGAGGCTGTGTTGCTGTGGGGAAGCTTGAGGAACGGCAGTTGTAAACAACTCTCGGCTTTTTATTATTGTCATTCCAAGACACGGCTGGTGGCGGTGGCAGGTGATGACATCACAATCTTATGGAAGTTGTCGCTGCTTATTTAAAGGCATAGTTTCTGAGTGAGGCATGTGTGCATTTCCCTGTGGATTGAGCATTTGATATATAGCACCTAGACCTGCTGTCTAATCAGCAAAGACATGAAAATCAGATTTAATACAGTATATTTATTTTATTGGCTTTACTTAAGCAGGCTTTGGCCCTACACCTGCAGTGTTGTGATATTTTTTATTTTAACTGTAGAAAGTAGTAGAATTCAGTCACGATCGTGTTTCACATTCACCGATCCTGATCGTGGTAAAGTCCCTGCAGACCTTCACAGCTGGGTTCTGTCACATACTACCCAGAGTTCTGAAGGAAGTGGTCCACAGCTGTCAGGTAGAGCAAATTAACAGGAGAATGAGGGAAATGTAAATTAATAGCAGAATGTGCACGCCCACAAACTCCTGGTCCAATCAGGCTCTGTAAGTGGAAACACCTGCGTGGTGGACGATGGGTTAAATACGATCCATCGTCAGGTCGCGTTTGATTTAAAAAGAGTTTATCTGCAGGCTGACCCGGTTGCTGAAGCTGAGGAATGCAGCTGCTTTATCTCGCATGATAAGCCTGCAGTACACATGTGCCGAGTCTCTCCCTACCTCCTTACTTAGACTCACATGGAACTCTGCACGTAGCCTGAAGACTTGTGCTTTCTGTCGGAATCTGTCCACTGCAGCAATAAATCTAAACAGCCTCTCTGGAAAAACCTTCCAGCCGATGGATTCGAGCCAAACAGAGTCTGATTCTTGTTTGCTGTTGCCACAAATGGTGCGTTAATTGTTTAGGTAATGAGATGAACTTTACTTTTTGGTTTGAACATGACTTTTCATGTTGTGCAGGACATCGCTGGGCTCAAACGATCTGTGTCTGGAAGAGCAGGAATTGTTTGAATGCTTGTTTCACAATGCAGTCTCCATGAGATGTTTGGGTGTTTACATACCACATTTTGAGAAAAGATCTGCTGTTTCATCAGTATCAGACCAATAAATCCAAACAAAGAATTTAGTGTTTCCTCTGATCTGTTGTGAAACATGTGAGCTGCAGTGTGTCTGCATTTTCTTCATTGTTTGAAAGTTTAGTTTCGACAGAAGGCGGTCAGTCGTTGGTGCCAATGTCAGTGCATTGCTGTTAACTGAATCCAGGAGTCCTGTTATTGCAGATCTCCTCTTGCTGGTGACTTGCTTAGCAATATATGATCAGCAGCAGCAAACAGTGAGGCATTTTAAGCCTGTACACAACAAGAAATACACGTTTACCAACCAGAGCTGAGGAAGATGCTGATGCTGAAATATATTGATCTGAGACCATTGCTTTTGTTAAACGGTAAAGGCTTGAGTCTGAAATGTTCAGTGCAGCTCACTGTAGTGAAACTCTGTGTGCGTGATTTCTTCCAGTTTTAAGGCCCGTGAAGCCGCCGCGCCAGTCTTCACACTACAATCACCAGCAGCGCCCTCGCCAGCCCATCCTGCCCCGCGGGGAGCGGGAGGAGAACCACAGAAACCTCCTGCCTCAGCCTTCGCCTGGAAGTACGTTCACCTTTTCCCTCAGTCAACTCACCCAATCCCCCAAACGGGTTCAGCCCAGCTAAGCACGACCCACTTAATGTTGAACAGGAACTTGGGCATTTCTCAGTCGTATTGTCCCATGTTTTGTTGTCTGATTACTGGGGATTTTTTGGGAATTGGTCCAGGATTGAGCAAAACGTTGGCCATGTCAGCAGCAGGTGGTCATTTGGTTGCCAAACCATGGGAAAATAGGGTCCAGATTTAAAAATACCAAAATTCCCATTTAAATGGATGCTCATTCATTTGTAGCAGGGACCATCTAGCCATGTAAGAGCAAGACTTGTTAGATGCTGGAGCTGTTGATGGTCAGAAGCACCAGTCAATAGGCTAATTAAGACATTGAATACATACTCTGAGGATGTAAACAAGACTCCTTTGATGGAGCGCTGCTGCATGTTTTCCTCCGGCTCCAGGAGCTACACCAGACATCTGGAGCTACTTCTGTCTGCTTGATATTCAGACTGAGTTTCCGGTTCATTGTCATTCCATGAATCTTATTACACCACGTGCATGTCAGTAGTTTTCTGTTTGGAACTAGTTTGCGCATCCTGCCAAAAGGGAATCGCGGCTAGCTGCAAGCAGTCAGCTCCATGTTTGTCTTATCAGTCAATAAAATATGTATATTCAAAAGGTGACGACTGTAAGCTGACTTACAACATCCAGTATTTGCTGTGTCAGTCTCATCCGTGCTTGTTGCGGCTTTATCTGTTAGTATTAAAGTTTGTTTTGGCCCTGCTGCATAAAGATTACATCCTGCCAACGCTGGCTTGGCCTCCTCTTCAACCGGCAGCCATCATTGTGCAAAACACCACTCCTGTTTGAATCTGTTGTGGCAGAGTGTGTGCAGTTCTCTCGATACATGCTTAACCAGGCTAATTAGCATCACCTTTTTCATCTCACTGCTAAGAAAGCACGAATATATCAAATTCAAAAGGTAAGGTATGTTAGGTCCTCTTATGTTACTATATTTTGCTATTATCTGAGCTTGTTTTGTGCTGGGTTTATCATGCAGGGCATTGTGGGAAATGTCAGCGGGTTAAAGGTCGAAGGGAACGGCAGAGACAGTATTGCCAGAAGGACTTTGGTGAGTCTGATCCTTGTAGTCACGCTGTTTTCAAATAGCTTGTGACAGAACGCTAATTGGAACATGTGGAGGGAAACATGTTATTGATTTGTGTCTGTTTCCTGTTAGTTTTCCGAGCCAGAGTCCTTGGGAAGCTGTACAGAGGCGAGGAGACGCGCTATGACGTCCAGATAATCCACACGTACCGGAACAGCTTCCGCCTGGAGCACCGAGAGTTCTTGTGGGCCCCTAATGTTTGTGACTGTCCCCACCTGGAGGAGGGGAAACAGTATATAATGATGGTGCGGCGTCACATTAACTATGAGCACACGCTGAACCGCATCCTGCTGGAGGAGGACAGCTACGTGGTGCCGTACAGGCCCAGAGAGGACGAACTGCTGCGGCCACTGGAAAGACTCTGCAGCAACAGGGGACCCAAGCAGCCAGCAGCACCGAGGGGATGAGTGCAGAGATAAACTGTGTGTGTGTGTGTGTGTGTGTGTGTGTGTGTGTGTGTGCGTGCACCAGAGAATGAAGCTCATACCGAAGCTTTATTCACTGCCAATCTTTGATTTCTGGAGCTTCAAAGCATCACTGACTTCACGTGATGACCCGATTATTCCAGAGTGGCGTCACTGGAGAGCAATGACAGCTGGATCATCAACAGACAGTTTCAGCTTCGTTTGAAAGTCGCCACATTAAGGCACCAAAAAGACTTTATTTAAAAGCCTGACCAGCTTATTGTACCGTATAGAGCACTTTAGGTGGAAGCTTGTGCCCACCTTTAAACACATACCAAAGAGAACATTGACTGAAATGGCCTTTTTATTATTGCTGTTGTTCCACAGCAATCATTTAATTTTTTTTATACTATTATATTTCTCTGTGTGCAAACTTAAAGGAAAGATCCGCCTTAAAACAGCAACTTCAATCTTATCAAACACCATTTGGATCTCAGCTGTTGCTTATTTCCAATGATGCATTTGATTCAGATACTGTAGCACCAACACGCAGAAAAAGTGGAAGATGCTCAGCAGTTCCTCAGCCTACAAAAACACATCTTTATTCACTGATTTAGATAAAACTAACAGTATAGCACGCAGAATTTAAGATTACTGTTTATCAGACCACAAATGTGCAGAAACTTAAAAGTTATAACAAGTTAGCTGTGCAGCTAGTGGACTTTTAGCTGACTCTGCCGGGGCCGAACACTGCCTGCAGAGAGGTAAATGCGACGATAGCGTTCGGGAGCCCCTGTGCTGACAACCCAATCTGGCCAGAGTCCGTAAGACTGCTACCTGCACGGCTAACTGTGCTAATAGCTAAGAGCAGTAGTTCCTAGCATTTAGCAGTTACTTTAGCAACAAGTAAAGCTATCTGTCCCGCAGGAGTAGCGGCAGAGCCGGAGGACGTGAGATGGATGAGAGGACATGTTCTCAAATAAAATATGATGCAGTTTCTCCAAAATCAGCGAATAAAGTTATAAAGCTGTGTTTTCATACAGTTATCAGTGAAGCCCGGCCGCCCTCACTTCTTCATTTTCCGCCGCAAGTGGATTACATACATGCGCGATGCAGATGTTCACATAAAAACGACATGAAATATGCCAACTTCCATAGATTTCCTGTCAAACGTGGAAATGCCTCTTGGATGTGTCCTGCTTTTATGCCCCTGCACACACGTCCAGCTTGATATTTCCTGCAGCTCAGTAGATTTAAGGCAGCAAATGTTTCAGTGACCTAAAATACCTAATTCGTCTTTTAGAACTGCAATAATGTAAGAGTCTGCCACAACGTAAAGTGTAAACTGTATATGAGACTCCAGTGTCTCTATATTGAGGAGTACTGAGGAAACCATTTGAAGAAAAGGTGACTCCAGAACAACCAAGCCTGCAGAAAGTAAACCAGACATAATAAAGACGTTTAACAACTCTAAATTTAATTAGAACAGTTTCTAACTCTCCCATCTGCTCCCATTATCTTTCACGTAACTGCAGCTAAATGCAAAGTCACCGCTGCACATGGCAACATCCAATCAGGTTTCAGAGGTGGATTTGTTTTCCTTTTAGTTTTAACTCAAGATGTAGTAACAACGTATTGTGTCACAATGTATTTATGTATACAAAACACACGTCCTTCACAGTGTCCGTGTTGCTCCTTCGTGGTATTCATTTTTTATAGTGTGTTGAATCAGGTCTGCTTTTTGAAAGAGATTATGAAATAAACAGTATTTTATTGTGTGGCACTGATTAGCTACAAATATCCTAAAGTTTAATTTGAATATAATTGCTCAGCCTGTTCACTAGTCTGTTAACTTCTGTGCCTTATGTTATGCATTCGTAATTATAACCTCATCTACGAACATGTGCCAAAAAACATTTCTTTGTGCATTTGTCTTAGAGTATGAATGATAATGGCTCACTCAACCGAATATAAAGAAGCTCACAGAAACCGAGCAATGCGAGCTGATGACACACATTTTAGCTCATTTTTGCTATTTATCACAGCACAACAAACCAGACGTGACGGCAGCGGCAGTTTGTAAGAAAACCATGTATTTACAAAAAAAGCTCCACAACTACAACGAAGGAAACGCTACATGAAACTTCAGATAATGTGACTGGATACGTATATTTCTCGCCGGAGCCAGGTTACTGCTCATTAACTGTGAGGAAGTCATCACAGACGCTTGGCTCGGTGTCCTTTCAGTTGTGGGGAGGAATGTAGAAACCAGTCCCGTGTTTTCACGTACCATCGTCGGCGTGAACGTCTGAGGAACAGGGGGCTATTTTAGCTTCACTTTAGCGTCTTGCAGACACGTCTGCTTCGTCTGAAGGCATGAGACAGAAAGCTTCCAGCCCTTCTGGAAGTGAGTTTTAGCTTCTTTTTTTTTTTCATTTTTTGAGCACTCTTGGTTTCAATTCTTTCAACTAGAGCAACATACGCAAAAACAAAATGTAAACAAGAATAAATCCAGACATTTTGAATGAATTTAGAAGTGAATGATGTACCGTAAAGCAACGTAATGCGAGCATGCGACGTGTTCCTCATTGGAAGTCAAAGCGTTTTCGCCCCAGTTTAAGGGATCTCTCATGTTGAACTTTGAGGAACATCACACATTCCTGTTTAGCTGCCACTCAGTCGCCCCGACCAACCCTCGCTCACTGAGCATTAAAAACATCAACCTCGTGAAAAGATGCAGAGAAAATACTGAAGGAGGATCTGTTGTTCCCGCGGCCCTGGACACTTCAGGTTTTATTTAAACACATGAACAAATCTTTCTTTGGCTTGGGGCTGGAGATAAGGACCAACCCTGAAGCTGCCTGACTGACAGGTGTAAAGGACAAAGGTCTGAATGAGATGCAAGCGAATCGGTCCTGTCTGTGCATTTCCTGGTTTGTAACTGTCAGCACCAAATGAAATAAAGGTCACGCTATTGTCACATGTAACCAAAGTGTGGATTTCATTACTGTTTCGGCAGGTGGTTTCAGATTGGAGACTAATTTGCAGCACGTTCACCTCAGTTTATTATTCGTTAGCTGAGGAGGAGTGTAGCTGAGAGCATCAACACCAGTCACGTCTGCGTGTTGACTACTGGGCCAGATGAGCGGCTAATCATCTGAGTCAGTTCACAATTGGAATTCTGAATTCTGGTTATGGTTTTGAGTTGATGCAGGTGAAAGAGTCGTGCTTCCAGCCAGACCTCGCAGCTGCTGATTAAACCGCAGAGACCACATCTGTGTTAGGGTTTGGTTACCGAGAAAAGCCGTAATGGTTGGACACCACAGCTGTAGATGACCTGCCTAAATGTTTGCTTCATGTTTTTGATTATTGTAGCTGCGCTGTTTAGTTCTTGAGAGCCACTGAAATCTCTGGCATCAGAGGTCGCGTTCGGACTTAAACAGCTGATGCAGTTAGCTCTCAGTTTAAAACCCTGAGAAAGATTTGTTCATGATCAAAACTATGGACTGACTAAGAATCTGCACAAAACAACAAATCCCTGTTCATCAGAATAAAAAACATGAATGGGATGTGCGCCTCTGTAGCAATATTACATACATCTATAACTCTGTTATATTTTAAAAGTCTAAATACAGCCAAAAATTCAAGATAATACTAAAATTAAAGGGTAAAAATGTATAAATGTATCCATCTATACACCTACTTACTGTGATTCCCACATTACAGGGGGTGAGACTTCAACCCATCTGATCCCTTTGGCAATTCATAACATAGGTGTTTCCAAACCACGGTCAAGTCCTTGTTAGTGGTTTGATTTCACGGTGCCCAACCTGTCACATCAGGTCTTTATCCAGTTCTGCGTATATCAACAGGGCAGCAAGCCCTCTGATTGGTTCTTCTCACAGCACTGTGAGTCTTTGACACCTGACCCCCGTGACCTCCGTTCCTGAAAATCCCCTCCTCCGAACCCTCACGGAGAGTGTCAGACGCTGACAGAGACATGACGGGAGGATGCTGAGCGGCGTTTGATGCGCGAGCGGCGGGGTCTGGATTCAGACTGACAGCTGCACAGAGGGCCCAGCAGCAGCCAGAGGTACAGGATCACACAGGCCCAGCAGGACGACATCTTCACCCAGAAGGTAGACCAGCTGCCGTGGGTGAAGGTGGTCTCCAGCACCGCTGATTCATAGCTGGGGGAGGATAACACAGTTTAACTCTGTGCTACTTCAGCCAGGAAGAAGGTGAGGATGACTTTATTAGGCCCTGAGCACTAACTGGTTTCACCGTTGTCACGGCAACACATTATATGCCACAATATGCTGTTGTAACCTGAATGCACATTGTCTGATCTTCCCCAAATTAAACATGTTTGATAACAGTCCTGGCATGAAGACGTCGATGTCTCAAGTAGGAGTCATGTCATTGCGCCACCTGCTGGCCACAGGATGTAAAGCATTACTTGATTCATATCAAACATTCATGAAGTGGTCTACACATTATATAGTTTAACCAAACATGAAATTAGTAAGTGTCCACTAGTGCAACTCACTGAACACAGGGAGAGTCATGTAGTGAGCTAGTCGCAATTTAACAAGCTGAATTTGCAGCTGTGAAAAATAGCCCCAGTGGTAGCGAACGTAACCAAATGATGCATCAGATCTGCCAAATAATCCAGCAGTTCTTCATCTCTGATGCAAGAGCCGTTTTATGTGCAACAAATCAAACTGTAGGATGTGCAGAACAAACCTCCACCTTTTCTTATTCTCTTCCCAAAATAATTTTCATACAGTCCCTTAGAAACCTCAAACGAATGGAACAAAGTCTGTGGTTAGATGAAAACAGTGCTGAATGCAGAATGGATGCTGTCATAAACCAACCTGAACCAGTTAGTGAGGGTCATCATGACGTACAGCGAGGCCAGGAAGAAGACGAAGTGGAAGAAGAAGTAGCTGTAAGCCACTCTCTGCGTCTCGTTGTGGATGACCTTCTGACAGCCTTTGTTCTCGTCGTCCATCACAAACTCCTCCTCAGCTGAAAAACACACAAATCCCAAACAGCACCTTGTGTCATAACACAAACTGATTTCACAGCAAATGTCACCAGGATGCAGAACTTGGCTCATCCTGGACCTCCTGTTTGTCTTTCTGTTAACTTAATATTAGTGATTTAGAGCTTAATTGGTGCAGAAACACAACACAAGGCATCTCTAAGATGACAGTTCTGTAATGTTGAGGGCAAATTTCCCCTTGTGGGACAAATACAGGATTTCTTAATCTTAACCAGCACAAACCTTCCTCTTCCTCAGGGCAGCAGAAGCAGCAGGTAGCTTTCTGGAACTCATAGCGGTAAACCTTGATCATCCAAAAGGGACCGAACACCTCTGCCAGGTAGGAAGCCTCATTACTGTGTGGAAATGAGACATGAACACATTAGTCCACACGTATCCAGCTCATTTTTCAGAGATGTAAAGGTAAAAATATTCTGATTAAGGTCCAAAAAGCCGAAGACAAAGCGGTCTCCTCACCATGCAAAGAGCACGCAGCAGTACATGATGGCAGCCCCAATGATGGCCACAGCGTTGCCCTCATTCTGGATGCCATCCTGCCCCACACTGGGGTAACAGACGGTCATGTTCATGCCCTGATACACCACTGAGACAGAGAAGAACACAGCGCCCTTAGTTTTATTATGCTATCATTCAGGAAAACTGTTTTCTGCTTTCTGTCAAGTGTTTCTCTGCTAAGAGATAAGAGATAAGCCCATGTACTGTACAACAGTATCTTTGATCTGAAACTTGAAATGTGAGCTTTATATCGTGTTATACCGACTCTGGAAAAGCTCTAAAATTATAACATAAGACAGCAAACTGACTCTCTATTGATGCTACAGTAAGAAAAGTCCCGAGCAGCTGCATACTGCATCCCTGCTGTGGCTTTACCTCATGAAAAGCATGAATTTTAGATGGAAACGTACATTTCTGTGCAAAATCAAAAATTATGCAAATGTTTTGCAGCCTGCAGCTCCTTTAACATTCATCAGCCAATTATGTTTGCAAATGGTGTCACCTGATAGAAGGTGACACCAGTGGCTTTTGTTCCTGTTCATTCCAAAACCAAGTAGTGAAGTAAGGTAAAGTAAAGTAGGCTGTGAGTGCGATGAAAGGCAATAATTGCAAATGTATTTTTATATGACAGAAGGAGTTGGTTCTGAAAACAGATATGAATGGCAATGTCGTAGCACTGTTTCTGTTTTTCCCTCTTGTGCCACAGACAAAAAGGTGCCAGGTGGAGGTCAACACTTGTGTCACTCTCCTCATTTCTTCATTCTTTCTCCTTCGTTTCATTTCCTGGGAAATTCCTGTCTTTCTTGTAAAAGGGGTCCCGGCTGCAGTTTCCCCTCCGGGACTTTCTCCTGTAGACTCACCCTCTGGACACGCACAGAGTACTCACAAATATGTAAGCTACTGTACGCTGACACATGCACATGCATGTGCGCAAGCTCCTAAACTCCTAAACACACACACACACACACACAGAGAAATCCAGCCCAACCTCCAGCAGGTTCTCTCAGCCGGCTGTGGATTCCTGAGAGAAGTTTAGTGTTTGTGTGTTGTGGGGGGAAAGGAACCTGAGCTCAGTGAAAACACTGGCTAATTACAGGACCCAGATTATGTTATACACAGACACACACACACACACACACACACACACACACACACAGGTCATCAAGGGAGAGAGAACATGTCTTGCTTGAGTTGTCTTTTCAATTGCACATACTAATTCTTCCTCTAAAGACACAAATTACTCTGTGTGTGTGTGTGTGTGTGTGCGTGCGTGCATGCGTGCGTGCGTGCATGTGCATCCATGCATGTGTGTATGCGTGTGTGTGTGTGTTTGTCATGGTGAGGTCATAGAGCAGAATAAGCCTTCCGGGGACAGACTAGTCTAACAAAGACCTGAGGAGACAGTAACGAGGATGGATCTCTTTGTCTCAAACACACACACACACACACACACACACACACACACACACACACACACACACTGGATATGTTACCATGACAGGTGAAGAACCCTTGAATTAAAGCAGCTGAAAAAGGAAACTCAGCAAGAGTGGGTGGAAATTGAATATTACAGAGCGTGTTAAGTGTGTGTGAGTGTGTGTCTTTGTGTGTGGCTCACAGTCTGCGGTGAAAAGGTGTTTTTATAACAGACTCTCTGTGCATATTTTCTCAACAAGTTGCTACAATGTCCTGCACCCTTGCCCCGGGACTCTGACACACTGTACACACTCATACTGTACACTCACACATACAGTACACCCCTGTGGGTAACAACAAGTCACACACAAAGGAAATCGCTTGGCTTAGCAGAGCAAAGAGGGGCATTATAAAGGAACATTACACCAAAAACCTATGCATGGACTGCAGAACACTCTTCACCTTTGGTTACAGCTGCAGGCTCTGACCAGGTTTTTTACCTGCTATGCTGAATTTGTTGTTGTAGCACGTTGTTGTGTGTCAGGCGTCTCTTCTGAGGGGATTAGAGCCGCATGCTTCAGGAAATGAGTTAAAGCATTTGAATGTTCTGGGTTTGGAAGTGTGAGCTACCGAATGCGTTAAATAGATCGTTTTAACTACGGGGTCACGGGCACACATCTGATTTATTTAATGTGCAGTGGGAACAACCACAATGCTGATGTGCTGTGTTGCTGATTTAGTTTAACTTAATACAAGAAATGAACAAAATGTATACAAGAAGCTGAGTCATCAGAAGTTTGGTATATTTGCTTGAAAATCGACTAATATTCAATTTTTCCATCATGTGTGTAATTTATTAATTGACGGGTTATTGACAAGGTTACATTTTATGTTTAAACAACTAAAAAATCCATAAGAATGAGAAAATACACCACAAAAGCCCATGAGCAACTCTGTTTCAGACTACGTGTTCTTGTTTGTCCTTTAAACTCTTGTGCAAAACAGCGATGGATCATTCTTCACTGTCAGATCTAATAATGTACTGCACGTTACCTGTTCAACAGGACGAGCCGTGTGAGAACATATGTAATGATGCTGCCAGGCTGTATTCCTCTGTTATTATGCTGTCAATGGATCCACGAGGAATGTGAAACAAATATCCTTCAGTCTGCCCTCACCACAGGCCACCAGCCCAGCAGGCAGCATGTCAGAGCACATCTCATCCCAGATTATCTGCGTGTGTGTGTGTGTATGTCCATGTGTGCATGTGCGTATGTATTTGTATGTGCGCCATTAAGATATAAACCCTGGATAAGACAGGGGCCTCCTGACAAGCCTCTGCACTAATGTCTCAGTCATGTAGAGGCTCTTTGTCCTACCTGGAGCCAACAGGTGAGTCATTATGAGGAAAGGAAAGGCACATTATGGAGGATTTCACTATACATGTGTGTATGTGTGTGTCGTAGGTGTGGTAAGTATAGGTGGGACAGGATGATGAGGTACAGGCGTTTATCTAATGGTGAAAATAACAGTCTAATGCAGTGGTCGCACGTCAACGTGGACACGCTGAGTCCTCCACGCTGTAAAGAGCCAGTCTGTGAGGTGGGGAACAAAGGTCAGTCCTACAAAATGTTCACTATTCAGTAATATACAGAATACCAAAGCTAATATGAGGCTTCAGTTGTCTTTTCACTAAAGTTACCAGCCAGATGTTTAGTTTTGTATTGATTTTGTCCTTTTACTTAAAAATCATGCAGGGAGATACTTGAAAACTGTAATTTCTCTTAAATTTGTCCTCAAATCTTCCGGCTGTTGCAGCAAGACCTAAATATCTAAATATACACATCATCCAGTGCGTGAATGTGTCGGCTATGTTTCGCCAACATGACAATGAGGTTTATTTGGGCTGCACCACTAGACGCTATTATCACGTTGAACCCTCTGGATTGACAGGTGAGCATCCTGATACCATCCAACATTAGCGGTCATGCTTACTGATAGCTCCACCTCAGTGCGTCACTTCCTTTTATATAACCTCCTTGCCCTCTCTCTACTCTTTCGCCCTCACATTAAACAACCCTTCCACCCTTTCTTCCAACTGTCTCTTGCACTCATTCTTACATAGGGCCTTATGGGGATTGGTCGTTCCCTGGTGCTCCTGCTGATTCCCATCCGAAGCTCCCCCACACTCAGCAACAGCCTAAGAACTGTCATTAAATGCATCCCATTGATGGTGTGGTCCTTGATAGTGAAGGTAAGTCCCAAAGAACCCCAGAGAGATATGAAAACTTGCAATCACTGTGACAGTAATCACAACATTTCAGCACAAAGAGGACTGCAGGTGAAGGACTCTGCCTGTGTGAGAGCTTCATTTCATTTCCTGAACCGTGTGTTTCTCGTTTAATTGACATTGAAAACCTCGAAAATCTCAAAGGTGCACTCATGCTGAAGGTTCAGTGTTAACACTGGACAGAGCCACATTGTTCGGCGTCTGAGTGGAGCTGCAGAGATCCACCACTGTGTGTCTGCTCTGTGTCTGGTTAGTCAGCGTACCTTTCTCTGGAGGGCGGCTGGACAGCGCAGAGAAAGTGAGGTACATGACATAACAGCTGATGATGGAGGCTTGAAGGAGTCCTGACCGAGGCTGCTCTGCAGGGACGGAGAAGGTCAGGGTAAGGATACGTACTGTAGTAGGTCCAAAACACACACACTTACACACGTGCACACATTTTACAAGCAGGTCACAAAGAGCAAACTCAAACCTGAGTTTGAGAACAAACTGAAACTGGTTCATGCCTTGAGGCAACATGGCCTTCAACCTGGAAACCGTAGCAGTGACAGTGCGTTTCAGGCTAAATGCCCACCTGGGACTGCGTCTGGTGTCTGTACTATGAGTATTTGTGTTTTTATATTAAGTTGTGCTTTCTCACTTTGCAGCTTTGCTTGTAAATGATGCATGAGTGCTGTTTAACTGATGAAGATGGTCTTTGAAATAGCTTTACATAGCTGCAATACACTGAAGGGCTTCTGTAGTACAGCCACAACCTGATCTTCAAATTGGGGTATTTTTATGTAAGATGAGCAAATTTCGCTTTAATACAGGGTGAAAAACTGGTCTATGGTCATTTTTGACATAATTCAATGACAAATGGACTAAACGTATTTGCTAATACATGAGGTACCATCCAAAGATCCAATAAAGCTGAAGGTCAGGTTGTTTTCTTGACCTCTCCCAAGTCGAGAACAAGTCCTGAGCTCAAACATGGCCGACCTTCTTCTTTTTGTTGAGCTTCAGAAAATACCTTTACCTGACAACATCCGAGTAGCAATAGCTCATTGAAAATAACCGGAGGTGCTCACAGTCGATTCTTCTATCTCTGTAAGCAGCTGTAAGTCTCAATCATAAAACCCAGACATGTGCAGACAAAGCAGGCCTGAGGTCAGCATTTGGTTTTTAAAAGGGAGAAACCTACATCTAATTATTATTATCTGCAGCAGCACCGGTTTCAGCGGGGGGATGTTTGCATAGCTGGAGACGGACTAAGTGTTATTTCACCGCCGAAAATCGATGACAGACGCGCGGGTGTGTTTCATCAACTCACTCTGCTTCACGCACGGCGTGACGGCTATGAAGGACATGATGCCGCAGAGTCCCAGGTTGATCCACAGCAGGGCCTTGTTGAAGTGGCAGGCGATGGGGTGTGTGTAGTACTTGTACATGAAGGTGAAGGCCATGGTGGCGATAGTGTAGAAGAAGAGGGTGGCGCACATCACCGCCAGATACCAGCGCTTGTTCTCTGCCGCTCCGGTCAACCTGAGAGCGACAGAGTGAGAGGGAGATGTTTGGTTTCACAGAGAAATGAAGTTTTACACCTTGCTGGTACATTTAAATCAATCCAGGTACGAGTGATTCATTTATAGGGAAAATATAATAGGATTTTTGAAAGAATTTCCTCCCGTTCTCTGTGAATTTTTGTTGTTTTCCAAACTATGTGTTTGAAGAATCGAGTGAAAACAGGAGCAGCCAATGTGCGTTAAGAAGGGCTTCAAAGCCTTATTATCACATTATAATATGTTAAAATCCAAAACAACCTAATCTGATAAGAGCTAAAATGCAGCAGAACAGACGTGGAGAAGCTGCAGGCGGTGATGAGACGTATATTGTTCTTTAGCGTGCACGCAGAGGAGCTAACTCTGGCTCCTGTTTGCCTGTCGGCTTCACGTTTCCTCCTCTCTCCATCTTCCCTCCTGCTGTGAAGGCAGTAAGAGGATTTTTTTTTAGCTGTGTGCATTTGCTTTGGAAAAGATCCTGAATGAATAAATCCTCTTAGTTGTTGTAGCTACATCTCTGCCATGTCACAGCAGAGTTCAGGGGTGGCTGAGTGAGAGTGACGGCACCGCAGCAACAGCTGGACACGGTAAATAACATCTGGGACGAGTCTGGCTGAGTAGACGGCACGGCAGAGGGGACAGGGAGAGGGGAATGGAAGCAAACGTGAAAACAAACACAGGCGCAGAACAAACAAAGCAATAAAAAGTAAAGAAAGAACGAAGTACAGATGAGCAACGTGGCAAACGAGCAAATAAAGGAACAAATGGAGCGTAGCATTAGCTCAGATCACGCTCGCATCAGCTGAGTGGCTTCAACTGTGTCATTCGTGCTCCGCCGTCAGCGGCTCATCTTCCAGCTGTGTGACGCCCAGGTGACCAGTGAGGCCTGAAGCTGATGCCGCAGCTCCTCCCGTCAACCCGACCCTTGTATCTGTCATTGAAACTGTATTGAGAGGCGTTACATTACTAATACTCCAAACCATCTGCGAACGAGAGGGCAGCAACAACTAGAATTGTACCTGTAAGCTACACATGTACTGTCTTGGTTAGAGAGTAGGATTTAGTAAAAGAAGCATCACAGTGATGAAAAACAAAGTGTCAGCCCCTGAAATGTGTAGTGCCACTGTGAGGTCAGGAGAAAAAACACTGTGGACTCAGTGACTGATGTAAAAATCACTGGACAGCACAAAAGATTTAAACCGCGACCGAGCACAAACAAATATTTAAGCCACAAACACAAAAAAAAAACAAAAACAAAGTTCCAGATGTTGGGCCGAACGGGACAGATGTGGTCGCAGTCGGCCTGTATGAATTACGCAGCGCTGGACAGAGGATGAATCCATCATCACCAGTGTAGAAGAGAGAGTCTCTTCTCCAGATGTGAACCAGGCTGGAGTCTGTATGTAGATGTGAGAGGGACCTTAAATAACATGTCATCACTGTCCAGTGGAGCCATGCATCTCTGACATGTCCACCCACCACAACCAGAGGAACACAGCTCTGTGTTGTGACAGCGTGTTTTTCAGACGGTCCGCTGGGATTTTATTATTTTGAATTGGCATTGTTTGTATTTGTTTGGCGGCGTACAGTGAGGAGATGACAGAAACAAAGGGAGATGTTGGAAGATGCTGGTGGGACATCCAACAAATGACTCCAGGCTGGAATGAAACTTGGGGCGTCATGTTTCACGGCTGGCGCTCCAACTCCACCCCTGCACCAACGGATTATTTAGTCTAGGATGTAAGATCATTTTCTAAACGCATGAAAAACGTAATAAAAAAAAATAAATTTGTAGATTCATGGTTTCCATTGGACGGCAGCGATATGACTGTATATGCTGACCAGTAACAGCCCATTCATGATGTCCACTTAAGAGTTTCCCTGTGATAAATCAGAGCGAGTTTGAAATCTACAATTATTTTTAGCAATGTGATCAAGTCAGGTCCACTATGAGGCCAGAAGTATGCGGACACCCGGAGATTACACCCGTGTGAGATTACAAAAACATGTCATTCCAAAGCTATGAGTATTGGTCTGCTGCTCTAACAGTCTCCACTCTTCTGGTTTCAGGCTTTCCACCAGATGTGGGAACCCGGCTGCAGAGATTTGCTCCCATTCAGGCACAAGAACATTAGTGAGGTCCAGCACTGACGGTGGGCGATCAGGTCTGCCTCACAGTTACTGCTCAGGTTCATCCCAAAGGTGCTGGAGGTCTGTGAGGTCAGTCAGTCCGACAGTACACAAACATGTGTGAACAGACGCGCCCATTGACTTTTGGTCAGTCACTTTACATGAGTGTTGTATCTGCGTCCTGTTTCATGAGATTATCACGGTCTAATAACTGCACTGTGATGTAATATTTCATTTATACAACCTCACACTCACCAGTTCTTGTTCCAGGTGTGTGCGAAAGCTGTGATGAGGATGAGTTGGATGAGGATGAAGGCAAATCCTCCCACCACGCCAACATAATGCCAAGCTGAGAGAGGGGCAGAAGAGAAGAACCATGATCCACATAGTTTGATTTATCTCGGGGAGGTGAGTGAGGGTGAGGCAGAGGGGGAGACGGGAAGCAGGAGGGTGCAGCTGTAAATCACACACCAGCTCTGATGTTCATCAGGACTGTATCACCATCAGGTTTATTGTTCCCAAACAAAGTGAAATGAAGCTGAGGAGATTTATGGTCCAATGACTGGCAGCAGCGAGGCAGCCTGAGGAGTGTTTTCAGGAGCGGGTGTGTGCTGCCCTCTAGCAGGGGTCAGGGGGAGCTGCACCAACACCACCACATTCGCTCTCAGACTGACGGGAAACAGTTTCTCACCGTGGAGGAAGGACTCTGTGGGGATGAAGAAGGCGGCGGTGCACATCCCAAGCAGAGTGATGAACTTCAGGAACCAGAAGCTGCAGGTCGACACAGAGAAACAGTCAGCACACTTCAGCTGGGATCCTCTCCACTTTGCAATCTGCACTACTTTATTAATTATTAATTCATAATAATGAAATTATTTTATTCCATGTTTTTCTTTTCTTTTCCTTCTTTGAACACGACTCTGTGGTTAAGGTCAATGTTTATATTTGAATTAAGTTATGAAGAGCAGTTCTGTCTTTAAGTGATTGTATCAGTCGTTTGTATTCTTCACAATCTAACTAACCTCTCTGCAGGTTATTCATTAATATTGATATGCTAAGTGTAATTATTATTAATTAATTGAGAGGACACATAGGGATTCAGCAGGGTACTGGGTCACTCCCCTCCCCCGACAGACCACTACGAGCTGTAACCTTTGCCAAAGACCCTGAAGCCTTTCACCGTGGCACCAATAAGACTCCAGTGAGTAGATTTATACCAGAGAGGACCAGCAATCCAGCCGGTCAAATCCTAATCTGAGCTACGTCAGCGCTCTAATCCACCGCGCTGCAATGGAAAGTGTGACAATGAAGAGCTTTACATAGACCAGCTGGCCAAGTCAGGTGAGCGGAGGGAGGGAGCACTCACAGGCCGCAGCCAGGTATCTAAAGAGGTGTGGGAGCGTTTCTGGTTGGGATCACTTGAAATACTTTGACTGAGTAAAATGACCACTAAAAATGAATAATTAGGCCAAAAGGTGGTTGACAGTTAAACATAATGAGTTTATGAGTGTTTGTCTCAAGGATGCAATTAGATCCATAATCCACTGTTTGGATGATCGCAGATATCTGAACAGACGTGAGAAGCACTGCTCGGTGCCACTGACGGCGCTGAGTGATGAGGTGAACTGACCCGTTGTGTATGAGCGCTCTGAAGTCCTGACTGGACTTCACGTCTATGAGGAAGATCGCCATCATCAGGTAGAAACAGGAAGTGCCGAAGCAGACCCTGTAGACCGCTGAGTAGCCCACCAGCATCTCACAGTGGCCCCCGCCATGCGCCTGGTCACACACCATGTTGAAGAAAGGCACCTGAAACACACACACACACACACATTGGATTTCACCTGCACTGATCTACATCCAGTGAAGCCTGAATCTAAAATCAGTCACATTAAGAGCAAATGCTGTCTGACACTTATATACTCATATACCAAAGCCCAATTTAAAGGAGAAGGTGTTTTGTTTGTATGGAACAGATGGTTTGGAGAACGTGGAGCCAAGCAACTTCCAGGTTGTCTATTTAAATTGTAATAATCTGGTTTTGTAAAGTAACTAGAGACTACAGCTCTCAAATCAATACAGTGGAGTAAAAAAAACACAATATTAGTTCATGAAACATAGTGGAGAATAAGTATAAAGTAGGATAAATTTGAAATATTCAAGTAAAGTGCCTCATAAAGTACAGTACTTGAGTAAATGTACTGCTGCCTCTACTGTTCTGCTGCCTTCCAGCTGTAGATGCTGTGGTTGTGTGACACCTGTGTTAACCACCAGTCTCCATGTGCATGACTGCAGAAAATCCCAATCCTCCAGGTCCTTTTTATATTTTATCTCTTTATTTTTCAGCTTCTTTGTGTGTATGGCTGCCAGAAAGGTCTTTTCCTCCTCTCTGATGTGACCACTCTGTGAACCAGTAAAAGAGGACACACAATCCGGACTCACATTTTCCCTGACGAGCTCGGAGACGGTGCGGGACAGCATGAGGCAGGACACGGCGCAGCTCATGATGTGGAAGAGCGTGTACATGACCCGCGTGCTGGTGGACGACTTGACCGGAGGGCAGAAGGCACAGCAGAGCGAGCAGGGAGCCGGTCCACAGCAACAGCATATCTGAGGAGGACACAACACAACGGGTACAGAGGACGATGATGCTGACTCAAACACATCTCAATACACATGCTTATAATATATCCATATATTACATTCACTTTAATAAAGCATGCATCTTTTGTTATTAAATGGTTAAATGCTTTTATTGTTGCAAATAGTCAAATAACAACTGTTCTCATTCGACTAAAACTAAGGTAGAGTTGCCATGGTAACAACTGATGGGGATCTCCTGTGATTAGCACATGCACAGTATGCCTCTGGGTACATATAATATAATATACCTCCATGTGATATTCTACTTTAGGTTCTGTTCATTCATGTTGCAGCAGCACACCTTACGCTAGCAGACCTGTGAATGTACTCAGTGTGCTGCACTACATATTTTATCCTGCTCTTGAGTTTCTGTGTGTTTTGCTTATTTCCTGTTTTATTTTGAAGAGTTTCCCCCTCCTGTGTCTCTGTTCGCTTGTTTCCTGTGCTTAATTAGTTCACCTGTGTCTTGTTTGCCTGCACTCCCCAGTCTATGTCGGCTGTGTCACTTCCCTTGTTCTCTGTTGGGTTGTTGTTTAATGGTTCTCTGTTCTCCTGGGTGTTTTTCCTTGTTCCTTGTGTTCCCTCGTGTGTTTTGGATCTATACTTTAACGGATTTTTCCTGTGGATTTGCTCGCACACATTTTTGGGATGAATATCTGGCTTTGACCCTGCCTGCCTGCATCCCCGGTAAGCCTAACCCCTGTCTGAATAACACAGTCCAACGTCCACTTCTCTCCGTGTCTCCTTTCCCTGTTCCTCCGTGTGGCACAGTTGTGACATATTTGTCTTTTTAAGGAAAAAGACAACCTGTCTGAAGAACGATGCATAGCCAAACACATGTATAAACACTAACTGTCCCCAAATTAGTCTGTGCGAATTAGATAATTAATAACATTAAAATCAAATTGTAAGTTGTAATGTTCTCCTTCTGTGTAAAATGCAGTCAGATGTTCAGCTGAAGCTCCACCAGACTGAACTAGACAAGTGAAACCAGAGTCTCTTAGTGTGAAATATCTGCTTTTTGCTTCATGCATCTCTTCTGTTGTCCTTCTGCTGGGCAGCTAGGGGACGATAACACAAGCAGGGACATTTAGACTCCAGTAACTTCAGTTTGTCGACTCCATTTGTCTCAGAGTATCAACTTCAGCTGAACTTTGGAAGACATTTGTGCACAGAGAGAAGATTTTGGTGTTTCTCCCCTATAACCTATAGTGAAATAGCTTTAAGAGGGACTTTGTGGCTTGGACAGGCTAAAAATGTCATGGTTTTGAGTTGAGTTTGTTTTGTTGTTTCCTGTTCCTTTTCGTGTCATGTTCGGACGGACTACCTGGATTTTGACCCTGCCTGCCTTGACCATCTGCATGCCTGCGCCCTGAAATAAACTGTTCAAATACCTTTGGCCCCCTTGTTCGTGTCTGCATTTGGGTCCTGCTCTCTCCTGTAACCCAACCGTGACAAAAAAAAAGCAAAAACTAATCCCTCAGTGTGCGTGTGAGAGCTGCGATGGGATGATAATGCCAGGGATCATTGTTCCCTCTCTATATTCTCCTACTTCCTGTCTCTTTGCCTGGTGGATCGTACTTAAACACAGCATGAATAGTATGTGATGGGGGATTCATTTGTTCATGCACTGAACAACCCTTGAATCCAAACAGTCTGAAGACTTTTGGAGGTCAGTGTTTCAGACAAGTTACACCGACAGTGTGTTTTGCAGCAGGGCGCTTTGTGGCAGATTAATCTAATGAATCCAACAGCATCTGGCTGGTTCTGATTCTGATAAATCAGGGCTGTGGACGACTGGACGTAAGCCCATCACCGCTGATCCTGAACTAAATCTAAGGAGGCAAAACCTGCACGCACATCTGTCTGATGCTTCAGCAAACTCTGCAGATTACAGTCTGCAGGGCTGTCTGCGTTATCAGGGCCACAGCGTGGGGACAACGGTTTCTGCTGCAGACATGTGGCCTTTTTCTGCTGTGCTCTGTGAAATGATCTTCAGTATCTGGGAGTTAGTCACATGAAGTAACATGCAAAGCAAAGAATAATTGATCTTGGGCAAACGTGAGGCTTTTGTCCCCCGTATTGCACCAATATTTATGGTTGCATGCACCGACTGCAGGTGCAGTGAGTGCAGATATATTATTGCTCATCACGTGCAAGTCATAATCTGATGGATAATGCAGAGAAGCTTATATCCCAACATCTTCTCATCGAAGGGAAGATCGAATAAAAATAGCGCCTTAGTCGTGTTCAGTAGCTCAAAAATGATTTGATCCTGTAACAGATGAAACGTGATTAAAGGGAGAGTTTGCATCAAATCTGCAGCTGAGCACTCCCGCTGCAGCGCTGCATCAGAGCCTTCCTGCATCCTGCTCCGTTTGTCCTGTAGGCTCACACGCCTGTCTTTAAAGGTACCCGTTTAACATGTTTTTCTGTTTTTTCTGCACTTTTCTTGCCATTTAATTTGTCTTTTCATCGCTGTAACGTTTTGTTCTGCACTGTAAACACACACAATTGCGACTGCACAACCCCAATCGTACACACATCACATCGGATGTGAACTAAAACATGGATCTTTTGTCTTTTAAGATGCATGTTTTTAGTACACATCAGAAAAGAACCTACTTTCTGAACTGAGCGGCCGCTGCCACTCACAGCGCAGGACTTAAAAAGATTAAACACATGAGATTTTGTTGGATGCTGTGTGGACCAGTGCTTAATTTGAACGTTTCCAGCCTAAAACTAATGTCTGAGTATTCAGTTTTTAGTTTGGAGGTGCCCTCCTTCTCCCAGAGGACATGAATCATCTCCAGTTTACAGATGCTCTGTCCGAACGTGCACTCAGTCAACAATATGGTCCTTTAAGTTACATTTACGTACTTTATGATGGTGCTGTACTCAGACCATGCCTAACCTGTGCTGAGCCACAGCCATAGAGGAAGTACTTAGAACCTTTACTTATGTAAAAGTAATCAAACCAAAGAGTAAAAATACTCAGTTACAAGTAAAACAGCTTCATTGTAGATCATACTTACGTGAACATGGAAATGCAGATTGGTCTGTTTCCTAATTATATAGCTATTGATGTCGTCCATCACTTTAATGTCACAGCTGGTAAAGGTGTAGCTTATTTAGTTTAATATACAGCTGCATAGCTTATGTGTTATATATATTTTATCAGCGTCTGAACAGAGAACTAAAAGTATTAGATTTGTGCCATGAGGTCACAAGTTTTACTACAAAATAGTACTTGGGTACAGCACTTGAGTAAATGTACTTAGTTAGTTTCACCTCTTACAGACAGCCAGGTGTTTGATGACTGCCTTAACCGCTGCACACATCTGTCCTCTGGCCTAGTTTAAGGTTTGTAATACCGATTAACAGTCCCAGAGCAAAGCTGTTGCAGTAAGTGAGGGGGGCAGAGACACAGAATGAACTCTGTGATTTAAAACTAGCTATTAAGTCCAAATAATATGGTGGGTCATTCAGTAACTGTAGGCCAAGCAGCAGTGTGTTGGGCCTAATGTGAAGACAAGACTTGAGGAACAGTCAGATCATCCGTCATGTTCAACTCCTACTGATACAGTCTTGATTCAAGCATTGTGCAAGTTTCTAAAAACGCCCCAGACTACCTTTCAAAATCAGCAATGCTACGGCCAGATACATTTTCCAGAAACGCAGAGCAGGACTGACTCCAGTTGTTTGTTTGCAGATGATTATAGGATCTCCTGCATCCTTCCAGGAAGCTAATCTGAGAGCTAATCCGGTCTGAATCACATACTTAATGCACCAGCGATCCACATTTACCTTTCATACAGCAGCAACTTATCAATATCCCGCAATTAATAATGGTTTAGTCAATGATTTCAACAGTACAGGTACCAGAATTCCCGTTCCAGTAACAAGACAGATGCTAAGACGGGTGAACTGAGTGAATGTAACTGTATGCTGCCACCGTGCTGCCCTGTGCACAATGTGACAGCTAATAAAGTACCTGTCAAAGCACTATTTTCAGAAAAGGCACACACAAAAACTATTTTACACTCTCGCTGAGTTAAAAACTGATCGTCATTCGTCAAGACCATGTCCAGAGACACTGCTTGGATCCATCAGCTGATCAACAGAAGTGACTTGTTTATCGCCGTGGTGATTTCCAGTGTTTGCGCTAAAAAAGAGTGAAAATAGCATCATGTATCATCTCTTAGCTGATGCAGCATGAAAATGCTCCTGCAGAACAGCGACCACTGTGGTCCGAAGTGATTAAATGCACAGTAATGACTCGTTACCCACGATTCTCTTGACCTTTCTTTAACAACACCACCATTTAATGACCTGACTGGATGGAATGCAACCACAAACAGCATGCAGGAAGCAGCTAACACCAGCATGCTAACATCTAGCGGATATAATGATTTTAATTTAGTGTTAGAATAACATTTGGAGATTAGAATTTAACACAACGTACAGCTGAGGCTGATGGGAATGGATTTGCCTTGCAGGTATTTGGTCATAAACAATATAGATATATTAAAAATGTGAATGTCAGAACCAAATCTCGTGGCAGCCCAAAGAGTCCTCAAGGTGCTTCCCTCAAAACCACAAACTGGGTGCAGCAAGGGCAAAGTCAGGAGAAGAACGAAGCACAGCACAGCTCATCCAATTTAACCAAGTGCCGCAGCAATACATCCAGTAGATGTTCAGATATTTCAGCTGCAGCAAAGTGATGAACTGACATCACATTTATTCAAAACACACCAACGATCCACCAAGTGCTGGGGTGCAGTAAACTATGTGGAGTGAAACTCTAACTTGAATCACTCAACTTGTGATTCAGTTGTCATTGAACCCCCTTTGACCGGCTCCACCTCCTTTTCTCTTTTCCTGCCCTGCGTAAACACACCCACACCCATTTGTCAGACGTGACATCACAATTTGTCCATCCAGGATGAAAGACTGAAGACCACTCATTTTTATAAGAAAACCTCCATCCAGACTTAATGTATGGACTGTTCCCTGAGCGCTCAGAGGAGATCTAACTATCTTTTTATGTTGTGTTCATCAACAGTGTTGTCAGAGAGCCAACTAAAAACCAACTTCACCGTGCTGCTTTCTAAAACTGATTCACCGACCCATTACAAACTGAGGGATGGCATCCAGCACTACCTCCTTCTGTGACTTCTTAGGCTAACCTAAGAACATATTCATTTGTGAATATGTGCATGCAATCAATGCATCGGAGCAGCTGCACGATAGATTTAATAGCCTTTTGCATTTTTGTCAGAATTTTCAGTAAAAGCACTGCCAATTCACAGTCCTGCTGCCCCAAATACCACAGCATTAACGCGGATTCATCCAGTGCCGTAGCACTGTGACACATCTGCACACAACTGCACCTACGGTAGGAATGAGTACTGAGAAACAGACTAACACACTTTTATAATAAATGAACATCTGTTACAGTCCAGCCTAACAGGCTAGCACAGTGCTAATTAAGTCTATCACACCAGATAAATCTCTTTGTATTTCACAGTAGTTGTTAAATCTGGTGTCTGGTGAGACACTGATGCGTTTTGTGTCATCAGTGATTGGTTAGAGAGAGATGAAAGGAGGAGCAACTGTAGGAACTAGGAGCATGGCGGAGTCTGTGGCGTCATGAGTGTTTGTGCAATTACGCTGACCGCCTGAAGGGTGAGACAGAAGTTCTGCACTGCAGGTTTAGACCTTGACTGACTACCCAGAAGCCCAACCAACTCTCTGACTGGACAAACGGCTCGCCGCTCAGTAAGCTCAAACAGATGATTACTTATAAAACCAATGATTACTTATAATAGTTATCTGAAGATTTTTGATGTGTATATTCAAAATGAACCTCGCTCAGTCAAAAAATATCAAGAGCCTTACAATGAATATTTCAAGTTTCATGAAGACAGGTTTTATCCCTGAAGACCATGCAGGTGTTCCAGATGTTTTCACCAGCCTTTGGAATCCTTCACTTGAAGATAAATCATGAAACCTGATGTACAGTTGCTGAGCATCATAACTACCTTCCTGTCTACTTACTCAAGTATAACTTTGCTTTAGTTCTACGTCTACGGAACTTAAGTACGTCCACGCCATCATTTACAAACTCCACTGCGTTTTAAATGATCTTTAATAATAAACTGGCAGCGAACAATGCAGAAACTTTGAACTCCAGCTGCAGGCACTGTCTCCTGCGCTGCCGTTCATCAGCTCTCACCTGATAGGCCACCATGTTGAGGAAGTAGTTGTAGACGCCGCTGTGGTTCATCCCCTGAGTGGCTGACATTGTGCCTCTAAACTGCTTTTCCTCAGCCACCGCCACTCTACATTTGGCCATGAAATTCCCGGCACAGACGGGTTTCCTCAGCAAGTTGGCATCCTCACATCCTCAAAGAGGCCAGAACACAACTTCCACTAGAAGATGAAAACAAAAAGTAAAACCACAATGTCCAGCAGGTTGTGCCTACACACTCCTTATGCTGTATTAGCGGTAAATCTAGTCCAGCTGGGCTCCCTGCAGCCGAGAGCCTCAGCATGAGCACCGGTTCAGCCGCTCTCAGTCCAGCCTCACGGGGGAATAAGTTGTTTTTCGGCCCATATCCTGTGTGCTTTGGCTCCGCCGCTGTGTTGGGTGCTGCCAGAAAAGAGGGAGAGGTGGTGGCAAATGCCCGGTGCCCTCCCCCATCCTCCCCCCGTCCTACCCGGTCAGATTAGGGAAAGAGTCCGTGAGGGGAGGAGGGGTGAGTAGTAGGAGGAGGAGGAGGTCGACAGGGACCATGTGTCAGTCCCATCTGTCCCTCCCGTCCCTTCCCCCCGCGCTGCGCAGACCCAACGTACAATGGGATCAGGCAATACTTGTGTTTAATCAGATTTACAAAATGAAACAATTACCCTGTTTGATTTGTAGATGCTGATGCCTGACACCCGCCCCCCACCTACAGACCCCCCCCCTCACCACAGACCTCATCCAAGTCAGAGGCTAGTCGCTCCCAGAAAGAGGCCACGTCCATAATCCTAATAAGTTATCATGACTGCATTACGACCCAGAAAGAGTGAAGTGGGACGGACTGGGCGCACGGCTGTCTGTGATGGAATCAACAAAGGCCGGGTGCGTTAGTAGATGTGCTCACAGTTTAGTCACAAACAGGCAAATGGGTTTTTGGGGGGGCTCTAATGGAAGGTCAAAGGTCATCGGGCAGAGAATAAAAAACGAGGTACAGGATCATTTTAGAAGGTCAGATGTCAGACAGGTCAGTCGTGCTATTTCAGACGGAGCGTGATTCATCACCCTCACAGTTAAGTCGTTTTACAGTTTTAATCATTTTAAACTTTTTTCCACAGGTCCAGGTTTTCCCTTCGGCCACTTTTTGAAACTCTGGTGACCTTTGTGGATAATCTCTTTCTTGTCAATTACTTTGCCAATTTTTTCAGTAATATTTACAATTTGAAACGTATTTATTTCCTCAAGAATCAGTTAAAACGAACTGGGTCCTTGTTCTGTAGGGAAACGTCATAGTTAATCAGAATCAACATTTAAAAGCTGTTTGGGTCTGTGTTAAAGGCTGTGATCTGCCAGTCAGGCAGTGGAGACACTCTGCGTGTGGCGCAGCAGCAGTGAAATGAAACGAGGGTATCTGGTGAAAAAGCGCTGAGTGCACAGGGAGAGAGTCAGATTAGATTTGGGTTAGTGTGCGGGGCGGAGCGCTGGGATAATCCCGGCGTGGTTCAGCCCGCCTCTCAGTCAGGATGACCTTCAGCAGCACAGACAGGACATTAGTCCGGAGATGCGTCCTGTCAGACTCCCTGAGCCGCCACGGACGGACGTCGCCGAGCCACTGACTGTCCAGTCAAACTGCAGTGATTTATCGCTGTGCTGCATCTCTCCTGGTAACACGTTTTCCTTCATCCAGCTGGACAGAATCCTGACTCTGACAGATGAAATGATGAAGGCCCCGTGCCGTCTGCATCACAGCCTCTTTCTCTGTCTGACCCCTTAAACTCAGATGACTCACTTCCAGTGGTGGCATGTAACTAACTCCACTTAACTTCTTAACTACACTCACAGCTTTAGTTAGTCCTTATTAAAAATTTGTTTCAAAATGAACATTTAGAAAAAATATATTTTGTTACAAATTAAAACTAATAATAATTGTATTCCATAGTAAGACGGCAACAATATGTCAATCTTTAGCCATTTTGCATAAAAACACAAATGAGAAGCTTTGCTGCTTTAGTGGCTGCATTCCATGCAGCTGTATAGTTGAAAATGAGCTCCAGCTCAACCAGCGGCAGCAGTAAAACCCTGCTTTCACATGAACGCACGAGTCATAATAATCTAATATTAGAATACATAAGAGTGTAACAGTTACAGGGCACATTTGTTGTATTAAATGCTTACATTTTTAATACTATGCTTTTACCAAAGCAACATAATCAATGCAGAACTTTGCATGTAACTCCAGTGTTATCAGTACTTCTGCTTAAGTAAAGGATCTCAACACGTAACACTTCCTCTGCCGCTGCTCGCCTCAGTCAGCGGCGGGTGATGCACAGTTGGTTCACTTGTGCTGTAGGTCTATCAAAACAAAAACCCTCCGAGCGGCTGTAAATGTGTTTGTGTTATTTGGGGGTTTCTGTATGAATCCAGTAATTTAATATTATAATTTGTGGTGATTGTTTGGCTTCTCTGATGTTGGAAGTAGTTTAAAATTAGCTTAAAAGAGCAAGAAGCGACAGGTCAAACAGGGCACAAGTGACGACAAATGCTACATATATATCACATTTGATCAGACTGTTCCTCTTTACATGCATGTTGGAAAACAGCAGCCTGTGCCAAACCCGTTCCTCACAGGAGCCACGGCCTGTCCAGGTTCGCTTTCTAGGAACTGAGTAACAAACAAGTGGTTAAATAAGAGGAAACGTCAGCTCGCTTCAGACTCCGCTAAGAGGCTTGGACTTGGAAACCCAGTGAATGAACTCTCTGTAAATCAACAGTTGTAGGATTATTATTAGTCTGAGAAGCTGGTGAAGGCAGCGAAGCGGCTAGAAGCACGAGGCGTGTGTCCAGGAGGCTCCTCCACCTCCAGGTCATACACTGTCTGATATCATATCACACACACACACACACTGATATTATTTCATATTCATGTAACCAGTCCTTGGCACTTAACTTACTCATCCTGTCTGTTGAGGGAAAAGGATGTATAGGCAAACACATAAAGCATGTAAGGCTCAAATATAAAGCCAAGCTGCCACATGTGACGGAACAAACATCACCACTGCATTTTCATGAATTATCACGTGAAGTGAGTGTTTAACCACGTCTGCAGGAGGCATCGTCAGTCAGTCCTCCACTTTGGCCCCAACTGAACTATCTCAGCACCTACAGCATAGGTTGCCATCACACTGCGTGCAGACATTCAGGGACCCCAGAGAGTCCTGCTGACTTTGGTGATCACCTGACCTTTAATCCAGCGCCACCACGAGGTTGATAAGTGTTAAAACGGCATTTTATGGGTATGTAGCCTTCGTATGGTGACATATTTGCAAGGGAAATGGGATCAGCTGGCGGGAAGTAATGTTTGGAGGAATTAGATGTGAACATCTTTGCATTTTGGACTAATTAGGTGATGTTAGCATGCTAACACGCTAAATTAAACTGATGAGAGATGCCATGCTGCTAAACGCCAGGAAATTAGCATCATCATTGGGAGCATGTAAGCACCACTGAGCCGCTTGCATGGCGGTTAACTCCTAGTCCTGTTTGTAATAGCTTTTGATGTAAATAAGAAGTTGCATGTTATTAATAAATGCTGCAAAGTAAAATTAAAGTTGCAAGGAAAAAACAAATTACATAATCTTAATTTTGTACATCCTCCTCCAGAGCAGACGGTCAAACAACAAGGAAAAGCAACACAACCATTGTTACACATTACGTCCTTAATCTCACTGTGGCTTATTCCCCTCCAACATGAGTGGGTGTAAACCAGTAAGCCCCTGTGATAAACACGTGTTGCTCTGAGCGCTCCACGCCGCCGCGGCCGGGCATTCCTGGGGGCCCCTTTCACTCTGGGATAATTGCTGCTGCCTTGTGGGAGAGGTGGAAGTGCCAAAGGGAACAAACAAAAGCAAATAAGCGGATGCAAATCGCCGCTTGAGTGAGAGCGCTCAATCTATGGTTTCAACAGGCTTGCGCAATAACAGTTGGCTGAAATCCAAGCCTGTTTCCAAAAAAACAGGACAGGAGAAATAACCCATTCATTCATCATTTAGGAGTCTTTGGGAGTAAAACGATGGAGTAACGGTTCTCGACCAGCTGTTTGACCTGTTTTACATTTAGGTAAACAATGGCTGACTACATAAATGACTTGCATGTAGCTGAAAGCAGTAACAGTTCGTGTTTCCCATAGAAACACAATGTACCCATTCATAACTGAGGCGTGACTGAGTGCACATCCTGCTCTTATTCTGGAGCATTAGACTGAGGACAGATTATGAAATTGAGTCAACTTCTTTAAATCACATATTAATGGCTGGAATGTGACGGGAAAAGTGGAAAGAAGTTCACGCTTTTATCGATCCAACACCCAAACTTTGACTTTGACAGTTTGGAAAAACAGTTTTTAGTATATACATGATTTATTGGCATTTTATTGAATAATTAAAAGCATGCAGAGACACAGGTCTACACGTTTTATGCATCTTCTGTTTGAGGATGTTTTTAAAAGAATGGGCTAAACATCCAAGTTCAAATGAAGCGAAATGTTCCAGCAAACTGTAAAATCATATCCTACAGCAGCGCCTCGCAGTGATTACTTAAAATGAATAGACGTGTGTGTGTGTGTGTGTGTGTGTGACCCCTCAGCTCAGGTTATAGGTTCACTGTGCGTCAGTCTTATCTGGGAGATGTTTAAAGTAGGTAAAGGGTTCTGAAGGTGCATTAGACAGGCTGAACTTCCTGTACACTTCCTGTTCTCGATGACTGCTAACACTTGACTGGCATTCATATGAGCAGTGTATGCAAACGGATACCAGAGAGGTTTTATGCAATGACTCTATAATGCAGCTCTAAACACATTCTAAACTCCTCCTGCATGTGTTCATGATTCGATGAATTAGAGCCATAAATCAAATATCACAATGATTTTGACCAAATAGCCACTGCACCAATATTATAGGGATTGTTGATAAATAATCATCAGTAATGTGGATACAATGACTAAGATGGTAAAGGCACGTTAAGGAACAAGACATCACTAATGTTGTGCGTAGGGCTGCTGTAATGAACAACATCTATGAAAATCAAAATATTACAAAACCCAAATTCTACTGATACAATACTGATATAGTACTCGTCCCTATTTGAGAAATCAGAATTGCTCGGACGTATTGAGCAGTAATAAGCACTCAAACTGCTCTTATAGCTGTGCATGATCTCATTCTGTCTGTATAAAGATATAAATGATTTATTCAAGATTGAATATACTGATCATAAATGCTAGAAACAGGAGGGGAGTTAAAGTAAAGTTCAATTTGAAGTCTTTGAGTATTACACTTTGGTGTTAAGTGCAAGAGTTTTGTGCAGTGATCTCATTTTCTTCAAGATATCGTTATAATCTAAAATATCCTGGTCCATTTTTAGATAAACCCTCTCTCCTGCACATGCTGCATTCTTGTTTGGTTCCCACTCTGAGAGACATCTGTCATGCTTTACAGGCTCATCGTGAAACAACTGGCCGAGTCTCACCTGAGCCCGAAGTCAACTGCCCACAACCACACACATCTCCTGGAGGTTGAAGTGGAGAAACCAGAGAGCGCTGATGTGGTTTTCAGTCCCGCTCAGGGTCGAGGGCACGAGCAGGTTTCTCTTTCCTCTTAATCTGATTAAAACGCTCAAGCACACGAAAGGACTAGAAAGTCTGGAGACACGGGAACTCTGTTACAGTGGTTGAAGGGCTTTCTGTATTTGAGGACGAGTAAACCTCCTATAACAGACAGGAATAGAGTGAGGAGGAGCACAGAGTGATTTAGTTAAAGGTCCACATAATCCAGCTATTGTCTTTTTCTCATCATGTCTCACACAATAACAACACAGCAGATGATTCAGACGTATTAATATCGGCCCTTTGCTTTAAACCTCCTGCAAACTGATCAAAACAAGATAAATATCATTCACTAGTCTGAAAACAAATGAACAAAATGATCATTTAGACCAAAAATTATTATCAGTCGATACTTTAATTGCAATTCTAATGCACAAAATGCATTTTCATCCTCAAGAAGTCCCTCATCTCCTACTGTCCTTAAAGGGAAGTGTTTGGTGGATTTTGTCCAAATCAGCTTGTGTAAGGGTGCAGAGACAGTAAAGAAGTCGTGTTTCTCAAAAGCGCTGCTCAAACATAGAGAATCTTTGGTAACACTGATATTTGCTGCGTCTTTGGATTCTTTACATACACATTTATTCATAGTTATTATGACTAACTAACTAACTATGCTATATTTGAGGCAAAGCATGTTCCGTATTTCCCAGGATGCTTCAAGTTTAGGTTTCTTTCATGATTTCATGAAAATCAACTCGCAAAATAGTGAAATTTTTCTGCTTTTTATTTATTATCTGGCAATGCAAATGCCCACCCCGGAGCCCCAGGTTTATTGTGTGTCAGTTTTATTTTATTTTTATTTATTAATTTGTTTTTATTTTATTAAGACATCATGTGCAGCTTTACTGCACTAAAATGTCTTTAAAAAAACAGAGAGATCTGTGAGCAACAAGCTGAACCAACCTTTAAATGTGCCCGTGACGCTGCATTATTCAATGGCTGTGTTCACCAGGTTTGTTTGATTTGGAGAGGAGACCGGCAATCTTGTTAAGGGATTCTGTGTCAGAGTGTACTTTTACTTTTATTATCTCAGTTTATAGTCTGTTCATGTGGTCCAGGTTCCTGAATAAGGTTGCATTTAATTAAATTACAAAGTAACTGCCAGGGAGAAAACTGGAGACAGGTTTAACTAGCCAAAGAGATATGTTAATGTATTTTTATAGACTGCATTTACGTTTTTAAAGCTTCACAGTTTTTGGTACATTTGTGTTTATTTGTATTTTGTTAAAAGGTGGGGTTAATTCCAATTATTTAGTTCACTACACAGCAGTAGTCCAGAATATTACATTGTATTTAATTAGTTGATTTTAAAATCTGTATCTTTAAACTAATTAATGTTGTTCAATAAATGTAGTGGAGTACAAGCACAAAGTAAAATGGAAACTATTAAAGTACAAGTTTTAGGTACAGTAACTGAGTAAATGTATTTAGTTACATTTTATGACATTATCACCAAACACAATACACAGCCGTACTCTAAATACTCGCATATATTTTTAGAAATCCAAAGAACATATTCTATTAATTGAATTGTTCTTCACTTCCGGTACTACGCCGTTTTCCCTCCGACGCTTTGGAGGAACCTTTCTCTATGTTCCGGCTTCACTGGAGCAAACATGGCGGCGGAGGGAGACGTCGATTTGGACCTGGAAGCGGAGGAAAACTGCACAGGGAAACCGGCAGAGAAGCCTCGGAAACATGACAGCGGAGCCGCAGATTTGGAGAGAGTCACGGACTACGCGGAGGAGAAGGAAATCTCCAGCTCTGACTTAGAGACGGTGAGTGCCGCAGGCTAACGTTAGCCGGGACACATGCGGCCGGTGCTGACTGTCGGTACCTCACTGACACCGGCCCATGTGTTTAGTTTACAGTGTTTGTTTACATGTTATTTATACAGGTATCTTGTTATATATATATACACAGATTAATGAGTAGATGCTGGGACTGTGTGTTAAAAGGTAATAGATAAATATGCAGCAAGTGGTCCAGTCAGTGGCTAACCTCACAGCTAGCTAGCGAGCTAAAGCGGTTTCCCTTAGCTACAGTCAACCGGCAGGTTAAAGACACTGCCAGTGACGCAAAACGGCTCAGTGCAGACAGACAGGAATAGTTTAGTATACAAATAAACTATTATTTATACAGTAACACATGAAAACAATACGTTATAGCGTAATTACTCAGATAAACGTTAAACCATCATTTTAATTAAACCAGTGGTTGAAGTAGAGCAAACCGGTATTTACATCTAATCTCTGGTTTCCTCAACATCACTTCCCTTCAAAATAAAAGTCACCGCTTTCTAATGGTGGCATAATAGAGATTCTGAGTAATGCTCCTTTGAATGTCTGGAGGTCAGTCTATTCACTTCCAGATGCCCCTCTGTAGCTTCCAAAGGAGTAAGGTATAAAATGAATGTTAAACCTTGATTATCATGCGCCTTGTTGTTTTAAGATGAAGTTATATGGTCCTGGAAATGTTCAGACGGTTCTCAGAGCCCAAAGTGACATTGTGTTTAATCTTATCGATAGTTTATCGTTGCTCTTTAATCATGTGTTGGTTGTTGTTCACTGTTAAGTGACACTGAACCTCTGAAAGTGAATTGTCCTCTCTGACGGACTCTGAACACTGGCACTGCGAGTGTTAAACATGTGGCCTGGATTGACTGGAGTGAACGTGTGATATATCCAATACACATTACTGCTCATTCATATATTCAGATATATGAGGTTGAGGATTTGGAAAGTCACCTGTAGGACTGTTGTTGATTGGATTTCATTTTCATATGACGTCCTCGAGTAATTAAGTAATAGAGAAATAATAATGGGAGATGTATGAATTAGTGGCTGCATTCAGCTTAAAGCAGATAGCAAATGAGTTCATACTATAAAACAAGGCGCAGTGGAGATGTAGAAGGTGAATGTTGACACATTTCCCAGCCCGGCTGTTTGACTTCATTTGTTACATTTTCTCAGAAATTGTGGAATTTATATTGTATTTAATAGTGACATGTTATGTGTTTATAGTGAACAACAGATATTGAGGTTGTATTTAATGATATTGTGATAAAAGCAAAAGGTAGCATAGATAAGTGCAGCAGCCTGTTAGTGCTCTGAAAGTTTAAATGCCTACATGATTTAAAATGTACAAATGAATTCCGTGTTTCATGTTGAGTGGATGATGGATTTTTAGATTTGAAACTATGCTAATTGTTTTTTTTTCTTTCAGGCCATGTCAGTGATTGGAGACAGAAGATCACGAGAACAGAAAGCCAAACAAGAGAGGTGAGATCGGCGTCGATCCTGTCAGCCCGCACATTGAACTCATCGTTTAGAACAGCAGCATCATTTCCTGTTGACGTCTGTGGGATAGTTGTTGGGTTTTGTAGTCTCCTGCTGTCAGCTACCACATCAGGCACATACTATGGTCTCAGCACTAAATACAGCTGTGCCGAGTATGAATGTAGCCTGCCAGAGTGTAGATACCCTTTATCAGCAGGCTGATGGATTTCTGCTGATTAACCTCACACCGTCCTGACGTCCAGCCTGAACATATCTGCAGAAACACGAGCTGCTGATTGTTCACACTGTCGTTTCTCTTCCAGAGAAAAAGAGTTGGCCAAAGTCACCATCAAGAAGGAGGACGTGGAGCTAATTGTAAGTTCTTCACTCAGTGTTTTCGTCACTACATGGCCAAAAATATGTGGACACTGGAACAGTACAGGCACAGTGGAAGCATTGATCTGCTGCTGTAACAGCCTCCAGCCTTCTGGGAAGGCCTTCCACCAGATTTTATAACCTGCAGTGGTGTTTGGTGATCAGGTCTGGCTCACAGTGGCCATGCCACAGGTCAGGGCCCTGCGCAGGCTCTGCCACAGCAAACCAGCAAGACTAGTCCTCTGTGGACCCACTGCCCCAGCTCAGAGAAAAACCTTTTTAGCACCTCACCTTGACATCGGATGGTATATCCACGTGTAATCTCCTCAAATCCACCAGACTCCTCTGACATCATTTTACATCAAACGCTAGTTGCCGGTCTCCGCTGCCTCTGTTGGTTAGTGTGTGTTACTGTGTGACTTCAGTGCAGCGCACACTGCAACACAAACATATTCCAGAGTTTAGTGACGTATGTTTATTTTTTGTCAGTTGGATTTGAAGAGATGGCTTATATGACCCGTTTCCTTTTAAGATGCAGCTGGATACAGTCTAAATATAACGCACTTAATCTGCCTTTAAGCGCGAGACATCCTTTATTTTAGTCTGGTTTAACCTTGCGTTGCTCACCTTGTGCCTTCAAGTTTAAGCTGATGCGACTCTGAAACATTTGTTCATCTTCTGTTTGTTACTGTGCAGATGTCAGAGATGGAGATCTCGAGGGCCGTGGCAGAACGCAGTCTGAGGGAACACATGGGGAACGTGGTGGAGGCTCTGGTGGCTCTGACCAACTGAACAAACAGCACCGACAGTCTGGACTGCTCCGTTTTGTTTTTTTAAACCAGGGCTCATCGAGACAATTCAGCTGAACTGAACTCAGTGGTTAAATCCTTGTGACGTAATCAACACAAACCCTTTTTTCTTCTTTTTTAAAATAAACGTTGACCTGCCTTCTTTTGTGTCCCTGATTTAAGTCATTGGAATAGTTGTTTTGCTGCGTTTGACAAAGTTTTAAAAACAGTGAAAATACAAGTTTTATTCACAAACAAATCAAATTACAATACCTGTACTCTGACAAATTGTTACGAGGTGATTTGTACAAAATCATATCTAAGCGGTCTGCTGTCAAACTGAAGGTGTCTGATGTTGACAGCAGATCCTAAACTGCAGGACATCGCTGAGGTTTTCCCTTCTCCTCAAAATGCAGCAGGAAACAAGAGCTATACTGCGTTTGAACAGCCAGGATCCCACATTTACGTGATGTCCTGCATAAAAACAAATGTTTTTGAGGAGCTGAAATGAATTTACTTTGAATTTTAAATGGCGCTGCACCTTCCTGGTTAATAATGAGTTCATCAGAGCGGTGGAGTCGCTCCATTCTCCTTCCACAACATAAAGTCCAGGAAAGAGTCCTCGGACTTAGCAGGATGCAGCTCGGTCTTTGTGCAGTCTCTAAAGCTGCTCTGAGGGCCTGGTGAAGTCCGTCTCACATCTTAAGTCTTCCTCTTCTTCACTGTGGGCCGGTCAAACACGTCCCTCACGCCTGCCGCCTTCTGCTTGAAGAACTTGGTGTTCTGAGCGCTCTCCTGAGCCCAGGCCGAGTCGAACGACGTGGTGTCCTGGTCCACCAGGTGGGTGTACTTGGTGCGTCCAGACCGACCAAAGTTTTTGACCTGATGAGGGGAAATAAACCGGAACAGGGCAAATCAGAGGAGCGGGTGGCTTCACCTTCATTTGGGAATTTTATTTAGGAAACCGTTCCGAGACGGAAACATGCAGCCACAATAAAACGCTGAAACAAGTAGAAACAAAATCTAAAGGTGACTCTGACCTGCATGACTTTGGGTAAGATGGTTTTGTTGAAGTGATCCTCCAGAGTAGGGGCGCTGAAATCTCTCTTGTACACGTCATCCTCTGCGTCCTGTAACAAATCATGATCACAGTTAGAGAGCGCGGCTCAACCTGCACCTGCTGCTTCATGCTAAGCCCGCCCCTCTGCCCTGACTCACCATGAAGAAGGCTCCTCTGTGGTAGTACTTCTGGAGGAACTTGTATTTGCCTTTCGTTGCCTTGTTGGTGATGACCTTGCCGCTGTTGCGCAGCTCGGCCCTGCGCTCCTCCTCTGTCAGGTTGTGGAATCTCTCGATTTCAGCCTTCTCCCTCTCCATGCTGAGGGCAAACACACTCGTTACCATCTCCAACAACAGCACTGTGCTAATTGGAAATGACTATATGTGTCAAGTTCACTTCATGAGGACATGTCAAGGAGTCAAATCTGTGTATACTCACAGTTCTCTGGCCTCTCTGTCCCTCTTGATGCGTTTCAGCTCCCGGACTTTCCAGGCTTCGTACTCTTCCTCCTCGTTCTCTCCGTCAGTGTCCAAAGCGTCCAGAGCAGCCAGCGTGCGCCTGTTCTCCTCAAACTCCTTCTTGGCCTCCTCCTCTACGATCTTCAGGGTGTAGCGCCGTCGCTCCTCCGCCTGCCTCTTGGCCTCGGCCTCCAGCTCTCTTTGCCTCTGCTCCTCGGCTTCACGCTCCGCCACTGTCACTCTGTCCTTCCTGTGGGGCGAGCAGACAAAAGACACGTTAAAAAGCCTAAGAAGTGAAAATAAAGAGTTATGACCCTGCACACATGGTTTCACGTCATACTTGCGAATGAAGACCGGTTTGAGCCGCGGCTCGGCTTCGTCCTCGCTGTCCGTGTATTCTTCATATTCAGACTCGGACTCGGACTCCTCCCCGGACTTCCCTTCCTCCTCCAGCTCCATGACCTCCATCTCCTCATTCTTGCGTTCAACCGCTCGCTGCCTCATCATTGCTCGCCTCCTCTCGATTTCCTGCAGGATGAGGAAGTCAATGTTAAGAGCTTTTCTTGATGCAACAAAGGAAACTGACAGAAATCTTTAAGTGACTGAAACAAACTGCACAGGCACAAACCTCATCATCCACTTCTTCCTCTTCCTCCTCCTCTTCCTCGCTACTCTCCTCTCGCTCTGGGTGCCAGGTGCCTTCGTCAGAGTCCTCGCTGCTCTCTGCCACAACTTCAGGCTCGGCGATCTGCCTGTGCCTTGCAAGCCTGACGACAAAGAAACAGGAAGCAACGTGATCAAGGTTGCATTTCAGCACCACAGAATTTCATGGCAGACTCAGTCAAATGTTGCGATCCGTGTGGTACCTCTCCTCCACGTCCTCAGAGACACGGTTGAGCAGACGCCTGAGACGTGGGTCAGAAACTTCCTCTTCCTCCAGCTCCACCTCTGGCTCCATTTCCTTTCCCTTCTTCACAAACTGGAAGTCCTCCTCTTCCTCATCGGAGGACTCCATTGGCGCGTAGTCAGGACGTTTACCTGACACGTACCTCTTCACCTTCACCTTCTCCATGGAGAGCTCGCCTGCCATGTGCAGAGACAAGAATGAGGCTCCCTACCTCGGATACTGTGATGATTAAGTATTTAACGCGTCTTCCTGTAGGGAAGCAATAAAACTCCACAGAGCTATATTTCAGCTGCTGAATCGCCAAAACAAATCATTTGCAACTATTGTATCATAATAACAAAACTTTACAAAGCACTTAAAAACAAAGTTACAAAGTGCCACTGTCAATCTCTTGTTAATCACATTTTGCTGGCGCCAGCTTCTCAAAGGTGTGGACTTAGCGCTGTATTATTATGAAAGGAATACTATTTGGATTTTTGTTGGTTTGTCTGACAAAACAAGGAATTTCACAAAGTTCCCGTGGTCTCTGGGAAACTGCGTTGGGGAAAACAGTTGATTAATGAATTAACATTGAAACGAACTGTTGGGTACAGTGCTTAAAATATAACATGTTCCTGCCGGTACCAGCTGAGAACAGCTGACACTGCTGTTCAGTTTCAGTACGAACGCGTTCAGTTCCAGAGGCCACACGGGCAGTTCTAAATAATGGTGTTACCGCAGGCTTCAAAGCGATCATCTTACAATCTCGGTTTACCGCTTGAACTCTCAAACATTTCCTGCAGAGCATCACATGAGGCCCTTTCATATTACATCTGAATAACATTACCGAGCAGGCAATAACCAGAAAAACTACAACTCCCAGGAGAACCACAATACAGAACTGTGTGCATCAGGGATGAGCGGGTCGCTTTGGGGCGTAGTAAGTATTGTTGTTGCTACTGTAGTGAACTGTGAATGGTTATTAAAATGGGTTTACTCCGCATCAACATTAACAGGCCAAAGGTATGTGGACACCAAACATGACGCTCATATGTGACTGTGGGCAGGAACACGCTGCTGCACCCTGCAGTCCCACGAACTGCAGTGGCTATTTTACTTAGGAATTTCATTCTAACTTCCCTAGTACCAGATCTCACTGTGTCATTTCAGGGAGACTATTAGTGCTCCTTGTGATAACAGTGCGGCCAGGCTATGCTAGCTGGCTAGCTTAGCACGCCGCTAACCGCCGCTAGCTAAAGTCAGCTTCTCACCCTTCTCGTTCCGGACCGGCACGGCTCCGGCCGTGGACTGGATCGGAGGGAGCTTCATGTTGAGGGCTTCGCGACTAGACATGGCTGCCCGGTCGACGGTATCAACTGAATAACAGTAAAACCGAGTCTTCCAGCTGGACAAATTGAGCTCGTCGTCGACCCGAAGCAAACGGAAGCTGAACTCCGTGAAGAGCGGGCGGACAGGAAGTGGATTTGTTCCGAAAGACAGTTCCTCCCGACAGGAGCCAAACACGCTACTTATCACAGAACCACACCGAATGACCCTTTGGACCACTGATGCTGGTGGTAACTACTAATGGTTACCACCAGTGAAATAGATTTCCAAAATAAACATCCGGTTGATAGGAGAGAAACTCGCTGCTGAATGTCGAATTTCTGCAAATCAAAGGCGTAACGCTGCCCCCTAGTGTCTGATATCACCGCTACAGCTAGATAACTGAGACTGGCCTGACCATGGCTCTTAATAAAACTCTGCATTATGAATATGATGATACTTGTCCCGTCATCTGTAAACCCCGCAACCTGTATATACAGTACTTTACCACCCACTTCATGTACAGAAAGTAATTCAGTACTTTACCCTTTCACTGTCCTATTCCAAATAAATGAAGACCACACAAAGGTATGTCAAATCTGATTTATTTGTATAATTTACAAAAGAAAACATACATATTGTTATAGAATGAACAGCCCGTTCTCCGCTGCGTTGAGTCCATGTTGTCAAAGCTGGACCCCTCTCTGTCTGAACAGCTCCTCCAGCTTCTCCTCCAGAGCTGGGCAGGTTCCTCTCAGGCCTTTCACCACCTCACAGGCCCACACAAAATACTCCTGCACCCGCTCTTCTGTCCAGCCTGCCAAACACACACACAGAGGAGCTGAGCAAATACTGGCTGGACAAACTGTTAATATGAATATATTATGATATAATTTTCACAGATTTAAGTTCATTTCTTTTCCTGTGATGTTCCAGTAATTCTCATCACATTAAGCTGCATCTGTGTGGTTCTTTCACACTGAAATATGTATTCAATACACGAGAAAATACATCATTTCACACAAATGTTCAATGTAAAGCCTAGCGATGTGGAAAAAAGCAAATAACACAACTCACCGACAGGTGTGCAGCGGTTCAGGTCTCTCAGGTTGTACAGTTTATCAGCCAGTTTGACCAGTTTGGCTTGGTGGCTGCAGTGAGGCGCGTGCTCCACCTGCAGCCGCTTCCGCTCCTGTTTGGGCAGGCTTTTGTCGTCCGTCACCTCCTGAACAATGTGAGCCACAACCGGTCCGAACTTTGCCTCCAGCTCCGCTGGAGAGGTGTCTGTGTCCTCTACCGTGTCGTGGAGCAGGGCGGCCTGGGACACAAACGCAGCACGCAGCATCAGTAACACAACACAAACCCAACACCGGGCTGGTCTCCTGGCAGCGACAAAGGGCTGACATACCTGCAATACCTCGATGTCGGTGACGCCTCCTTCATGGCTGAGGATTCTCGCTACTCCTTAAAAGTACACACACAGAGCTGTGAGAGAGGAAAGTCTTATTGTTTCCATCACATAATATATCATATATATTATAAACATGCAGTGAACATGAACCATTCAGCAAAGGCGTTAATGGAATAGAATAGAATAGAACGCCTTTATTGTCACTGCACACATGTACAATGTACACTATACACACGCACAATGAGATGAGAGCCACTTGCTCTACAGTGCAGACATGTAAGAAATATGTACAACATATAGCAAAGAAATAGAAATTAAAAAATGAATAAATAAGTAAGTATTAGTGCAAGACAGGATGATGATAGGAGAGGGGGTGGGGGCAAGGTGCACAGATTGAGGTAGGAGAGGAGGTGGGGGTGAGGTGCACAGATGAGGTTGTATAGGCGAGGGTGATATAGTGCATTGGTTTTTCGGGTTATTGCACATTAATATTGAAGTTATTGCACATGAATATTGAATTTATATTGCACATCTGAGTTTATATATTGCACATGCGTTTGTATGCACAGTTGTAGCATAGGACTGTGTGTTGTGTGTGTGGTCAGTGCATGTGTGAGTTCAAAGTGGTTATGGCTTTTGGGAAGAAACTGTTTTTGAGTCGGTTGGTCCTTGCTTTGATGCACCTGTAGCGCCTTCCTGAGGGCAACAGGTCAAACAGTTCAGAGCCCGGGTGTGTGCTGTCCTTGATAATGCTCTTAGCTCTGCTAAGGCAGCGGGAGGTGTAGATGTCCATCAGGGAGGGCAGAGGGCAGTCGATGATCTTCTGTGCTGTCTTGACTACCCTCTGGAGCCTCTCCCTGTCCGCCGTGGTGCAGCTGCCGTACCATACTGTGATACAGTACGTCAGCAGGCTCTCGATGGAACACAGGAGGATGTGTCAGACATTCTAAACTCAGCTGTCTATTAACTGCTATACAAACCAGTTAAAGGGCTGGTGGTAAAACTCTACACCAAGATTACTCTGTAGATATTGTAGGTAATATTTCTTTTCCTAATTATATATATTGATTTTTAAATGTGGCCTATGGCATCAATTCTCATTTAAAAGCGTTGTTGTAAAAACCTTAATAAATACGTAAGCAAATGATGTGCTCCTTTAAACACTCCACTGATAGACCACAACCTTGCAGAAAAATACCAGTTTTTACAGGTACACTGGAAATACCATGTATTATAGCGTCAATATTATAGAGTTTTTAAAATTGAATAACAATAGTTATATCGACAGATGGATTTTTGTAACATAATCAGCAATCATAATACAGATCACTACGATTTTCGAGGGTTTTGAAGATACATAATGATCAGGTCATTTTGGTCTACAACAAGTTAATATCAGGTGATTTACTGTCCAGTTTATCAGTCTACACCAACCGCCTTTACACGAATTTAATGGATTTTTTTTCCTGCTAATGAAGCACCAGGTGTTAATCGTACAACACTTGATACTAAAAGTTAAACGTCAAAAGCTATTTTTAAAATCCAACATGGGCTCAATCCAGTTCGTACACTGTCTTGTCAAGCGTTAGGGGCAGCACCTGAAGGCACCACAGTAGAATAAAATCACTGCTACTTACCAACGGGGTGATTAATGTACGGCGTTTGCTCTGCATCTTTACGGCGTTGGTTACGATGCTTCTCTGCGGCAAAATGAACCGTTTCTAACAGTAAAACAGCGTCTGAACTCATAGTGGGAGACAAGACACTACACAGCAACTGCGTCAGGTGGTTTGGACTCTTACGTCGCTCCTTCAAGTACAGCTGTCCGCTACTTGTGATGTCCGGGGAGAAACAGCTGATGATGGGATTGATTCCGCTCGCTTAGCTACGGAAGCAGGTAGTTTCTAGTATCAGCGAAGCGCATTTGAGCCGATGTTTTGGCAAATATTCACTGCGTAATTTCACAACTCATTGAATGTTTTTGTTGAATTATCTCTATAGCTTTGTCAGCATCTTCACGCGGGTCTAATATTGAGAAGTCATGTGACGTGATGGACGTGTTTTTAGCCAACAAGCTAGCCGAGCTAATGTGTTAACCGCGGCGCAGATTTCTGTCTCTCTGTGTGTTTCCGTGGACCGCAGCATCTCTTGTCTTTGCACAGACTCTTCGTGGAGGAGGAAAGTTATTTTTATTATTTATTATTATTATTATTATTNCAAATCTGATTTATTTGTATAATTTACAAAAGAAAACATACATATTGTTATAGAATGAACAGCCCGTTCTCCGCTGCGTTGAGTCCATGTTGTCAAAGCTGGACCCCTCTCTGTCTGAACAGCTCCTCCAGCTTCTCCTCCAGAGCTGGGCAGGTTCCTCTCAGGCCTTTCACCACCTCACAGGCCCACACAAAATACTCCTGCACCCGCTCTTCTGTCCAGCCTGCCAAACACACACACAGAGGAGCTGAGCAAATACTGGCTGGACAAACTGTTAATATGAATATATTATGATATAATTTTCACAGATTTAAGTTCATTTCTTTTCCTGTGATGTTCCAGTAATTCTCATCACATTAAGCTGCATCTGTGTGGTTCTTTCACACTGAAATATGTATTCAATACACGAGAAAATACATCATTTCACACAAATGTTCAATGTAAAGCCTAGCGATGTGGAAAAAAGCAAATAACACAACTCACCGACAGGTGTGCAGCGGTTCAGGTCTCTCAGGTTGTACAGTTTATCAGCCAGTTTGACCAGTTTGGCTTGGTGGCTGCAGTGAGGCGCGTGCTCCACCTGCAGCCGCTTCCGCTCCTGTTTGGGCAGGCTTTTGTCGTCCGTCACCTCCTGAACAATGTGAGCCACAACCGGTCCGAACTTTGCCTCCAGCTCCGCTGGAGAGGTGTCTGTGTCCTCTACCGTGTCGTGGAGCAGGGCGGCCTGGGACACAAACGCAGCACGCAGCATCAGTAACACAACACAAACCCAACACCGGGCTGGTCTCCTGGCAGCGACAAAGGGCTGACATACCTGCAATACCTCGATGTCGGTGACGCCTCCTTCATGGCTGAGGATTCTCGCTACTCCTTAAAAGTACACACACAGAGCTGTGAGAGAGGAAAGTCTTATTGTTTCCATCACATAATATATCATATATATTATAAACATGCAGTGAACATGAACCATTCAGCAAAGGCGTTAATGGAATAGAATAGAATAGAACGCCTTTATTGTCACTGCACACATGTACAATGTACACTATACACACGCACAATGAGATGAGAGCCACTTGCTCTACAGTGCAGACATGTAAGAAATATGTACAACATATAGCAAAGAAATAGAAATTAAAAAATGAATAAATAAGTAAGTATTAGTGCAAGACAGGATGATGATAGGAGAGGGGGTGGGGGCAAGGTGCACAGATTGAGGTAGGAGAGGAGGTGGGGGTGAGGTGCACAGATGAGGTTGTATAGGCGAGGGTGATATAGTGCATTGGTTTTTCGGGTTATTGCACATTAATATTGAAGTTATTGCACATGAATATTGAATTTATATTGCACATCTGAGTTTATATATTGCACATGCGTTTGTATGCACAGTTGTAGCATAGGACTGTGTGTTGTGTGTGTGGTCAGTGCATGTGTGAGTTCAAAGTGGTTATGGCTTTTGGGAAGAAACTGTTTTTGAGTCGGTTGGTCCTTGCTTTGATGCACCTGTAGCGCCTTCCTGAGGGCAACAGGTCAAACAGTTCAGAGCCCGGGTGTGTGCTGTCCTTGATAATGCTCTTAGCTCTGCTAAGGCAGCGGGAGGTGTAGATGTCCATCAGGGAGGGCAGAGGGCAGTCGATGATCTTCTGTGCTGTCTTGACTACCCTCTGGAGCCTCTCCCTGTCCGCCGTGGTGCAGCTGCCGTACCATACTGTGATACAGTACGTCAGCAGGCTCTCGATGGAACACAGGAGGATGTGTCAGACATTCTAAACTCAGCTGTCTATTAACTGCTATACAAACCAGTTAAAGGGCTGGTGGTAAAACTCTACACCAAGATTACTCTGTAGATATTGTAGGTAATATTTCTTTTCCTAATTATATATATTGATTTTTAAATGTGGCCTATGGCATCAATTCTCATTTAAAAGCGTTGTTGTAAAAACCTTAATAAATACGTAAGCAAATGATGTGCTCCTTTAAACACTCCACTGATAGACCACAACCTTGCAGAAAAATACCAGTTTTTACAGGTACACTGGAAATACCATGTATTATAGCGTCAATATTATAGAGTTTTTAAAATTGAATAACAATAGTTATATCGACAGATGGATTTTTGTAACATAATCAGCAATCATAATACAGATCACTACGATTTTCGAGGGTTTTGAAGATACATAATGATCAGGTCATTTTGGTCTACAACAAGTTAATATCAGGTGATTTACTGTCCAGTTTATCAGTCTACACCAACCGCCTTTACACGAATTTAATGGATTTTTTTTCCTGCTAATGAAGCACCAGGTGTTAATCGTACAACACTTGATACTAAAAGTTAAACGTCAAAAGCTATTTTTAAAATCCAACATGGGCTCAATCCAGTTCGTACACTGTCTTGTCAAGCGTTAGGGGCAGCACCTGAAGGCACCACAGTAGAATAAAATCACTGCTACTTACCAACGGGGTGATTAATGTACGGCGTTTGCTCTGCATCTTTACGGCGTTGGTTACGATGCTTCTCTGCGGCAAAATGAACCGTTTCTAACAGTAAAACAGCGTCTGAACTCATAGTGGGAGACAAGACACTACACAGCAACTGCGTCAGGTGGTTTGGACTCTTACGTCGCTCCTTCAAGTACAGCTGTCCGCTACTTGTGATGTCCGGGGAGAAACAGCTGATGATGGGATTGATTCCGCTCGCTTAGCTACGGAAGCAGGTAGTTTCTAGTATCAGCGAAGCGCATTTGAGCCGATGTTTTGGCAAATATTCACTGCGTAATTTCACAACTCATTGAATGTTTTTGTTGAATTATCTCTATAGCTTTGTCAGCATCTTCACGCGGGTCTAATATTGAGAAGTCATGTGACGTGATGGACGTGTTTTTAGCCAACAAGCTAGCCGAGCTAATGTGTTAACCGCGGCGCAGATTTCTGTCTCTCTGTGTGTTTCCGTGGACCGCAGCATCTCTTGTCTTTGCACAGACTCTTCGTGGAGGAGGAAAGTTATTTTTATTATTTATTATTATTATTATTATTATTATTATTATTATTTATTCTGTGCGCAGTGGAGGAGTGATTGTTGTCCCCCTCCGTGGTCCGGCATGGCTCACAGTGCCAGGAGAGATTCCCCGGAGCTCCCTGACTTCTCTCTGCTCAAGAGGCTGGCCAGAGATCAGCTCATCTACCTGCTGGAGCAGGTAGGAGCGGCACACTAGCGGGATGTCACTGCTTAATTTAGCTTGGCTGGATTCCACCTGGTTCCTACTGCAGACATACCATCATGTCACCATCAGTAATATGACTGGCATGTATGAATAATATATGTTAATGGTTTTATTGCAGGACATCAGTTGACTGCACAGCTGCAGGTTCGTTAGTTTGGTTGCTTTCTGAATGAGATCGCAGGAACTGTGCGCGATTGCGAGGCAGCTGTCGCAAAGCAGCTGCTACACATGTGACCACACCCATTCTGTGATGTCACAGCAGGTGTGGGACAAAGGTTTTACTCTTGCCAATAGATATTAAATGTGAGCCTCGTGATTTTATATATTCCCCTTATTGTCATTAAATCACAATATAGACCGAAGCTCATAATGACTTACAGAGAAGCCAAAGCCACATATTCCTCTTCCTCTCCTTGCAATAGAGCCCCACTGTTGTCCAAATGTGGATGATCAATCAACCAATCAATCAATGCATCGAGCGACATGCCTCTTAATCTACCACAAGCACAGACACACTGTACTTTGCCTTGCCTCAGTCCTACATACACCATGTACCAAAGGTGTCTCAATCAGCCCAATAAACACACAGTTCACTCCTGTTTGTGTAACATTTGAGTATTGGCAGGCACAGGTGTTGTTGTTTGTGTACGTCCGCTTTAGAAATTTGGTTTTCCTTTTACATAATGATGTTTTTAAAGATGTATGTCTCAGGTAGGAACCAATGGGCCTGTGGCTGGGTGCCAAGTTTAACAGTACTGGGAGAGGGACACAGACATAATAGGTTTTTAGGATATGTTGAAAAAAATGAAAAATCTAATATTTCTAAAGTAAAAGCAATTCCAACACAAAATGGATCTGTTTTCATCTGCAAACTTCACAGATCCTGTTTGTTACTGAACAGATTGTACAGCATTTTCTCTTCTGTCTTCCTCTCTTGGTCACACAGCTGCCGGGGAAGAAGGACCTCTTCATTGAGGCCGACTTGATGAGCCCGCTGGATCGGATTGCTAATGTGTCAACGCTGAAGGTGAGTCTCGTCTGCTTTCTCCCCTGAGACTGAGAAACTGAAGAAAACCTGCAGCTCTGATGTGTCTTCAAACACATCATCCCTTTTTTTTTCAGCAACATGAGGTCGACAAGCTGTACAAAGTGGAGTACAAGCCTATTATCAGCACCTCAGATCAGTGAGTGTTGTGTCTGGTATACTGCAAACCCACACACACACACACACGATCAAACCTGATGCAGCTCCTTGACAATACGGCTTTCCTCTCTTTACAGGCTGTGTTTTCTGATCCGGCCAAGAATACAAACTGTGAAATGGATATGTGGTGAGCAGACGCAGTGGTGGTAGTTTAACAGTATCATCAGTATCAACGCTTTTCATACAAACACACCGATGTGCATCACGCAGTAAAATAATAACCTCCATAGCACGAACACGCACACACACGCGCACACACACAGACAGTAGTAGAAATACATAAACGTATCTAATAACTCCCGTGTCTGTGTCATGTGATCTGTCAATTCTCACCCAGATGTAGCCAACGCAGACAAAGCAGCAGGAAAATTTAGAAGATATAAAATCATCTTTACCCCTCAGAAGGTAGGCCCCGCCCTGCTGCAGTGTCCGCACTCTGTTTTGATTGGCTCTGACGTTCACCTGCCGACCCTCCTGTGTCTTCCAGTTCTATGCGTGTGACGCGGTGCTGGAGGAGCAGGGCATCTTTGGTGGTAAATGAGCCTCCTCTTCACTCTCTGTTTGAGTAGCAATGATCAGTGTTGGCCCTGCGGGGGGCAGCGTTGAACTTGGTGTTTGCCGTCCCACAGATGTGACCACTGATGAATGGGCTTTCTACCTTCTTCCTCTTGATGACGACATCATCAGCCTGGAGCTGCCAGAGTTCTTCAGAGACAACTTCCTGGTAATTAATGTTTGCTTTTATAACAGTCAAATGACTTTATTAACGAAATGTAAGTAGTTTCAGAAAATCCATAGGTTTCAGCCATTGTCTTGTAAATATAAGGAATGCATTTAAAAGTAAACCAATCATCTGTGAGTTTCAGACTGCTGGTTGGATGAAACAGGTCAACATGGGCGCTGGGAAACTGATCAGTGGTTCTTTCTAAAATAATGGCTGCTAATGTAAATAACTGTGTGTTGCAGCCTTGTCCCACAGCCCCACCCGTCAGGTGCTAAATGGTTTTGATGAGAGGAAGAGAAAATTGCCTTTTAACCCCGGGCACACGGTGCACTTATTCAACCCCCCCCCCCCCAAAAATGATATCAGAATCTAACACCCAGCGCCCTGCAATCTAATCGATCGTTCCATTTTGAAGCAATGCATATGTAAAATTTAACCACCCAAGTATCATCAGGTTGTATTTCACCCCACATGGCACAGGCGGGGGACCAGCGGTGGGTGAGGACAGCCGGCAGCGCTCTGCACCTCCTCCACTCCCTCTACGGCCCGTTCTCCAAGCTCTACGGGATTGGACGGTGTTCCAAGGTGCAGCATCCCCTGCGATGTGTTCTGGCTGTTTCTACCATTGTTGTTGTTGTTGTTTTGAGATAACGGAGTGCTGACCTTCCGTTTAACGTGTCCGTCTGTCTGGAACCAGATGGCGTACGAGTCGTGGAGGGAGCAGGTGGAAGAGGGAGAGCAGAGAACCCATCAGGCCGAGATAGGAAAGGTGTTTCTCATCGACAGAGGTGAGCAGCAGCCGTGTTTCCTCCTCTCAGCGGACGATAAGCTGCGCTGGGCTTCCTCTCCCTCTCTGACATTGTCGTTGTCTCTGCAGATGTGGACTTTGTCACTCCTCTGTGCTCACAAGTCGTCTATGAAGGCCTGGTGGATGACATATTTAGAATCAAGTGTGGTGCGTATGAAAGCGACCTGTGGAGCAAATAATCGCAGAAACAGACCATTTTATTTTCTAATATTATAGTTTTCTGTAGGACTGAAAATTATAGGAAATGTATGGAATAATGATAATAACAGGTTTTCTACAGAGATCTAGCTTTAAGGCAATACTTTAGACCCTGACTGGTGTTATCTTCACATGGTAAAGCATAGGAATTCACTTTGGAATCAGTAATCAAACAAGTACGCTCCTCTAGAGATTTCTCTGCACATGCTTGGGTTTTACTGCGTCGGCTCACCGCAGCATCTGTTCTGCAGGATGTGTGGAGTTCGGACCCGACGTCACCTCCTCTGACAAAAGCATCAAAGTCATGCTGAACTCTCAGGATAAGGTAGGTTAACGCTGACATCGGGGGGCCGCCGCAGGGTTTCATCATCTTCATCAGCATTTTGAGTCAAGTGTTTGAACTCTCACACGTCTCATAGGTCTTCAATGAAATCAGAAACGAGCATTTCTCCAACGTCTTTGGCTTTCTGAGTCAGAAAGCCAGGAATCTCCAGACTGCGTATGATGTGAGTAAACGTTCATCGGCCGTCGGTGATGTAGTGACGGACACTAGCGCCGTGTTCTCTCCTGGTTTCTGCAGAAGCGTCGGGGGATGGACATAAAGCAGATGAAGACGTTTGTGTCAGAGGAGCTCAAAGGGTTAAAGCAGGAACACCGGCTGCTCAGCCTGCGTGAGTGTCAGCAGCAGTTCACTGTGTGTCAGCCTGAGCTCCACGTCACACCCGCAGCGCTCATGAGCACGTTCTCTTTCAGACATCGGCGCCAGCGAGTCGATAATGAAGAAGAAGACGAAGCAGGACTTCCAGGAGCTGCTGAAGACTGAACACTGTAGGAAAACTGTCCTCTGTCCCTGCGGCGCATCCGCCGTGTCACCTGATCAGTGATGTCACTTCTGCTCGTGTTTTTGTTGCCGCTGTTTTTGACGCAAATGTTGATTTTTCTGCTTTTTTTCAGCTTTACTCGAAGGATTCGAGATCCGCGAATGCATTTCATTTGTAGAGGAGCACATCAACAGACAGGTGTGTCTGCTTCAGCACAGTCTGATCTCAGAACAGGTCAACAAATGAATAATAATAACACCGATGCGCTGGAAACTAACTCGTTCTTATCTTTTTTGAAGGTTTCTATGATAGAAAGTCTGCGGCTGCTTTGTCTCCTGTCCATCACAGAAAACGGTGAGCTAACCTTTTTAATACCTGCTCCTTTTAAAAACGCGTAAAAAGCTGTTTTAACTGTCTGGATGTGTTTCCTCACAGGACTCCTGCCAAAAGATTACCGCTCGTTAAAAGCTCAGTATCTGCAGGTGAGCTTTAACGCCTGTCTGCGAAAACCGCTGTTGGTGCGCGCTCATGGAAGCTGTAAACAGAAAAAACACATTTTTATATTCGTCATTAGTGGTCATTACAAAACGAACAGCTTCCCTTGTTGTAAAGCATCACTGAACACACCTGTTTAGTTTTTTCGTGGTATTTGTTTGACACCGACCAACAACATGTGTGACTTGCTCCTTGCTTGACCTCATCAGAGCTATGGAGTGGACCACCTCCTCACGTTTGCCAACCTGAGGCAGTTGGGGCTGCTGGTGGAGCAGCAGCCGGGGGAGACTCTGACTGTGATGGAGAGCAAAGTGGGCAAACTGGTCAACGACAAAACAGCAGGTGATCACAGGCTCTTCTGTTCCACCTTATTACGCACAAACCTGACAGAGGATTAATGCTGCACAGCTGCTGCAAACTGTCCCGATTCTCCTTTTTGTTTCACTAAATGTGTTATTCTTTGTGGTTTTTCCAGGAAAACTGACTGACGCCTTCTCTTCTCTTGCAAAGAAGAGCAATTTCAGAGCACTGAGCAGAAAACTCAACCTGGTAAATCAACATCATCTGAAATATCTTCCTCCAAACGTCAATCAGGACTCCGAAAACGCTGTGTTCATGAGCGCATTATCGCATTTTGTGTGCAGGTGCCAAAGTCAGGTGAAGAGTACGACCTGCGCGTCCCGCGAGACATGGCCTACATCTTCAGCGGTGCCTACGTCCCTCTGAGCTGCAAACTCATCGAGCAGGCGAGTGGACCAGCAGCAGCCTTTCATTCTGCAGGACCTGACTCTGTCTCGCTCTCTGCGGGGGAGATCAGTGAGGACCGTCAGTGTCACGATTAAACTTTTAACGCTCTAACTGTTGTAACATCTGTAGGTGTTGGAGCGGGACGGTTGGACGGGGCTTGAGGAGGTCACCAGGCTGCTAAATGGACATGAATTTGCTGTTACAGGTCAGATCAGCTGGATTTATTAAGGTGTAAATTAAATGGAGAATATGAGGCTGATGAGCTGAGTGAGTGTATATATGCACTTAACTGGGTCACTGCACAATGTTCACTAAGCAGCAACAATTAGTCGATTGCTCGACTGAACTATTTTGATAACTGACTTATCATTTCAGTACTTTCCCGAGCAAAGAGTCAAACATTCGATGATTCCAGCTTAAATGCGTAAATGTAGAGTCTAGGCTTTGTACCTTGAAGGCGTGCGCGGCTTGCACACGTGTTTGGAATCAGTTTCTTTTCAGTTTCTGTGCACATGGAAAAGACTCCAGCCAGGAGCGCTCGGGAGGAACACATTCATTATTGTATTTAAAATAATTTAATTCAGAGTCTGAAACTGACACAAAGTCACTTTTGGAAGCCTAAGTTGGGTGTCCAGCTTTTTAATTCAGCCTGTTAACCTGTTGCTTCTTGTAGTCTAAATGCTCTGACAAAGACAAACAGTCAGGAAGCAGCGGGTCATTGCTCCTATCACCACCGTACAGATAACATTAGTTGGCCGTGGTCCCAAGCTAAAGTTGGAGAAAGTGCTTAATGTAATTCCATGCCTGCCTCATGTTCATAACAATGTACAGTAACCAGGCTACAGAACAAGTGAAAGTATTGTCCCGTCAGGTGCTGAACCTGATTTGAAGACATGAGTAACCTGGTTTCTCGTGTGACTGTTGGAACAGAACAGGTACAGCCGGCCGACCGTTTTGAATTGTTGAACGCTGACGGCTTTGTCTGTCAACAGGGAGCATCGGGGCCGACGTAAAAGCAAAGAACGATGCCCAGCGCATCATCCTCGTCATGTTCCTCGGCGGCTGCACCTTCTCGGAGATTTCAGCCCTGCGTTTCCTCGGCAGAGAGAGAGGTAAAAAAAGGCCTGAGTGCAGATTAAAGGAGAGTACTTGTACGTTTGTCCGGTGTGTGCTGATTACGTCCCCCAAATCCCACCTCCACCCCCTTCCTGTCAGTGTCTCTGTTGCTGTTTGGGGGTTAGTTTCACTTCTTGATCTGATGCACAGAAGCCTCGTTGTAATCTGAAATGACCCTGATGTTCCTTATCAAGTTACACGTTTTGAAGCTGCTGATGTGATGTGGATGTGTAGAGCATGATGGGGAAATGACTGACATATTTCAGTTGTCACGAAGCAGTAACACATTATCATGTCAGTGTGTAATTTCCTGAAACAGCAAAGAGGATGTCTAACACAGATGTATGTATAACTGCAAACTTACTAATTTCACATGTTTGCTTATTAAACTGGTTTCCTGACTAAAAGACCCTTACAGGTTAAACTAACAGGTAACTGGGATTGATTAATTGGAGGTGTATTAAATTCAAAGGACTTAATTACATTATTATTCCAGTATTACACACATAAAGAAAGCTTTTTGCAGAGATCCAGTGCTAGATCCAGGGTAAGTTACATTTTTAAATTATATATATATATTAAAAAATATAACTGCTTTCTATTTCCAGGTTACAAATTCATTGTGGTAACCACTGCGATCACGAACAGTTCCAGGCTCATCGAGGCTCTGCTGGACAACCATGTATGAAGCTTGTCAACACGATGGACGGAAACTGAGACATTCCTGCAGACACTTGTCTTTGCATTCCCTCCAGCTCTGGCGTTACAGATGAAAAATGTACACTAACGGTCTGTGTCTCAAAGGAATGAACTGCAAAGATGTACAAAGTGAATAAATGTTTTTAACACGTTTGTTCCACGCGTTTCCGTCACGTTATTTTAGGGGTTTGAGCGGCTGACTCTGAGTCTATAATTAACAACAGCGCCATTGTTGCGTGAAGTGTCAGATTGTTGCTAAGCTACGTCACCGCACCCTCCCTGAAACTGTTGAGTTTGTTTTTCTCAACGACGCGTTCAGCAATGGGCGGTTCCTTCGGATGAGTATCTGCAGACCCAACGGGCGGCCGGCGCTGGTCTGACGCTACACGCGCACCCGCAGAACCAACCAATCAGAGAGCAGAACTCCGCTGTACGCGTATTTTGAACTGTGTACAAACGGACTGGACTGAGAGCAGGTACAGAGGCGACGCTCCGCTTGTCTCTGACAAGTTTTAGTTGTTTTAATTGTTGGCCGATAACCGCAACAGAATCTGGGATTTACGATGAGAAAGAGGTAAGGTCAAATATATTTTCACAAAGAGGCGGTGTGTGAAACTTAAAATAACGTCTGATATAAAATAAACGCCACAGCAAGTAGTTGGCTTGGTGAAATTAGCTTGCTAACGTTAGCTAACCTAGCGCTAACGTCTGTTCGCTCGATCAGTGAAGTGAATTCTATGTGTTTTCTGTGGGTTAAACGTTGTCGGTGACTTAGTTGTTGGATAAACGAGTTGTCCGTTCCCCTAACGTAATGTCCGTCACCGCAGCGAGGTGCTCGCAGCAGAGGCGGTGTCGTGCCTCAATAAAGCGCTGTGCCATCTGAAAGACATTTGGGAGGAAATCGGCATCCCGGAGGATCAGAGACTACAGAGGACTAATGTCGTCAAGAACCACATCAAGGTGAGACATCGAGTCCCACCTGGACATCACCGTGGCTGCAAACCTGTGCTGAAATCTCCGATCGTTACACCTGCCGTGTCCTTAGTGCAGCCAGATGTAGCGTGATCTGTGCGGCGTATTGCTTGACCTCTGAGTGGGTTTCGATTGGGGTGGGGGGCTCTTTCAGTCAGCACCAACATTTTAGGGTTGCTGCTGTTTACATTCAATAGATCCTGACTGATGCGTAGGTTTCAAGGCTGATGTTGATATTCAAAGCTAAAACATCTGAAAATGAAAAGCTGAGAAAATGATGCTTCGATGCTCCACATACATATGCTCCAACATCTGGCCATGCATGTCTTTATTCATGTTCTCAGCATCTGGATTAATATCCAAGTAACGTTTAAATTATTACTGCCCCATTTAAAAGCCAGCTCCAGTGGAAGATCGCTGATGTTTAACTCTGTGCTTGTTGAGTGGCAGCAGAGTTCCCTCTTTTTGATGCATCAGTGTGACGGTTTGTGTCTGACCAGCTTTCCAATATAAATACTGTTGGAGGAAAAACTGCTAGAAATAAAATGCAACAATGTAAAACAGTTAATGTTCCATGATCTCTACAGTCAAGTTAAACAACTTTGTACTCGTCTCTTAAAGTGTTTGCAGACAGCAGCAGTGTGTATTACAGTGCACTGGCAAACTAGGGCAGCAAAGTGTTTTTAGTAATCTATCAGCTGTGTGGACCATCATGGTAATTCAAACTATATTTATGGTTTGGGAAAAAATCAAAGTAACTGCATCTGAATTTGCCACAATAACCATCAGAAGTGTCAGTTCCAGTATATTTAACCAGTTAACGGATTGTTAGTCTTACTAAAGATAAATAAGTGGCGACAGTCCTAATCTGCACACGTCCGTCTACATAAGGCTGATGTATTTTACTGTGTTCGTTGACCAGAGCTTGCTGGATATGATGATCAAAGAGGAGGAATCTCTGAAGAAGAGGCTCATAAGCAGCATTCAGACGTGCAGGACGGAGATGGAGAAACTCTACCTGGAACTTCAGCTGCCACCGTTCGAGGTAACAACAACTGAAACACGTATTTTAAATGGACTGAAGTCACTAACGCTGAATGTCATGCAAACACATCTTCCTTCCAATTGTTATGTAAGATGCCTCTCAGACATTGTTGTTATCAGTTGATTGATGAGTAACTGACTTAAAGACTTTAACTGTCGGCTTGAGAAACATCTTGTAAGGTGAATTTGTTGTTGTTCCTGTGCGTTCAGGAGGAGAGTGGCATCAGCATGCTGCAGCAAGAGAAGAACATCCGCACTCAGGTGGAGGCTCTGGTGAAGGAGAAGACTCGGCGGATGCAGCAGCTGAAGCTCCTGCTGGAGCAGGACCAGGACCTGTGCGACATCCTCTGCTCCACGCCTTACGGCATCATTCCAGACTCCGTCCCCACACCGGAACAACTGGAGAACTTCCGAAAGCACATAGACAACCAGAACGCAGAGAAGGTGAGCACTCACTTAATTACATCTGCAGGTAACCTCAGGTCCTTTAAGTGCATAAGAAGAAAAGCTTCAGGGGCTGCAGGCTTTACTTCAAGTGCTGGCAGATAAGCACAAATTGTGTAGACTGATCTGAAACATTGGCTCATTCCTGAAATAGTTTTTAACCTGGTCAGTATGTTAGTAAGTAAATGTTGCAGCAGGTTGCAGTTTGCTTTGCGCCTTTCTGACAGTGGTGTGCTGCCCAAATGTTTTCAGGCCAGGCGGCATGCTGAGTTCATGGACCTCAAAAAGCAGATCATCTTGTACATGGAGGAGCTGGATCAAGTCCCTGAGACGAGCTTTGAGAAGGACGTCGTCTGTGAGGACGAGGACTCTTTCTGTCTCTCCAGAGACAATATAACTGCACTCAAGCTGCTTGTTTGTCAGGTAGGTTGGTGTGGGGTTGTTTGGTGGTTCTTTAAAGTGAGGGAAAACTCATTTACCCATAAATTGAAATAAGGCCTTTAGTGTATAATAAGCACTGTTATAATGGAGGCTTAAATGACTGCTGAGTCAGTAAACTGATGCAACTTGTTGTCGTGTTGATCCTGCAGCTGGAGGAACGTAAGGCAGAGAACGAGGCGATGTGTGAGAGTCACAGAGAGAAGATCCATCAGCTGTGGGACAGACTGCAGGTGCCCCAGGAGGAGAGACAGGCCTTCAACGATCACATGGTCAGCTCCAGGAAGAAGAACCTGGAAGCGGTGAGCAGATTCAGTGTCCTGTGTGCAGTTGCTGACTTCATCAGTTAGCTTCTGTTCTGCTGTTCCCCTGACACTTTGTTTCACTCCTTCAGTTACAAGCAGAAGTTGAGCGACTGGAGGAGCTCAAACTGCTGAACATCCGCAACGTCACTGACGCCATCCGCTCCGAGATCGCTGTGCTTTGGGAAAAGTGCTTCCTCAGCACCGACCAGCGGCGGGCGTTCGCGCCATATTTTAGCGGTGGGTTCTCCCGGGTTGACATCGTAGTCTTAATCAGAACAATGTCTAAGTTTGGATATGTGCTAATAATTCTAATTTGTGTGCTCAGAGGAGTTTACTGAAGAGCTGTTGAGTCTGCATGATGCTGAGATTCAGCGCTTGAAGCAGCATCATGAGGACCACAGAGAGCTTTTTGATGGAGTTCACCAATGGGAAGAAAGCTGGAGACTCTTCCTGGAGCTGGAGGTGAGAGCGACAGTGGAGGGAAACTAACATCTGGCCAAAGGAGCAACCAAACTGCAGCTGCGTTTTGTTAATCATGGTCTCAGTAACAGCTGTGACAAGCTATAACTGCAAATAAATTAGAAATCAGGTAAAGACAGATGATAATGGCTTTTATACACAATACATACTTTAAGAAGTTTATTGCAGATGCACTAAAATATGTATTAAACCCCCAAAATATGAATGCTATAAAAATAAGTAATAATTATAGTTTCCTCATCGTGGTCATGTGATTGAATGTGAGCTCAGGGATCAGACCCCACTGTATCTTCATCACGTTGCCGTGCTGTCCCTGCCGCGAGCTGGTGTCATTCCGATGTGCATGTCTTTAAAAACCCAGGTGTGTCATGTGTTCATGTCATGTGTTCATGACACACCTGGTTTATTAAAGCTGCATTCTGTCGCTTTCGCCTTTTTAACTCACAGAAAAAAGCCACAGATCCGACAAGATTCACAAACAGAGGCGGGAATCTTCTCAAAGAGGAGAAACAGAGGTCTGAGCTGCACAAAAGTCTGCCCAAGGTGAGACACAGAGGCCACGTTTGTTTTCCAAACTGAAAATATGTTTTCATGTGACAGCATCTCATCGTCGTGTGTACCTGTGTGTTTTGTTTCTTTTAGCTGGAAAAGAATTTGAAGGCCCAGATTGATGCGTGGGAAGGCGAACAAGGACGCGAGTTTCTAGTGAACGGCCAGAAGTTCCTGCAGTACGTGGAGGAACAGTGGGAGCTGTACCGGCTCGAGAAGGAGAAGGAGAAACAAGAACGGGTAAACCTGCCGCCTTGCTGTGCTCCAGACTTCGCCTGTAGGTTTGCTGGGAATTGTCCTGACTCACCTCTCTTCACAAACAGCATCTGAAGAAGAGCAGGCAGACGGAGGAGGATATGCTGTACGGAACATCTGTACGGACCCCCACCAAACGCAGACTGCTCGGATCAGCGACCCCAAACAAATCACGGAAGGTGGTGAACCCAGTTTTTATAGATGTGTTAGATCCATGTTTGTTAGATGTATATTCTGTAGAGATGTCCACTCTGACTTTGAATGCCAAGTTACTGACAACAGGCAGTTGCAGAAAGTGACATTCTCTGTTTAGTATGAATCCAGCGTCTCTGTCAGCACTAACCCTCTCCCCCTCTCTGTCTGATCAGTTTAACGCGACGTCCAGCATGTCTAGTGCCACCTCTAACAGCACCATGCGCTCTGTCTACGGTGGGACTGTCTGTCGCTCACCCGTGCCCCGCCCGCCTCTCTCTGCAAACAAGGTCGGTGTCGTCTTCAGGATGAAGAAACAAACAAACTTTAAAATCTACAGCAGGAAAGAATAAACTTTACTTTTTGACTAAGACTAAGAACTAGTTAATCAGTCATCTCTTGTGCTGTACTTCATTCTTGGGGTGCTCCCTCCTCTCTTTACCTCTGCTGACCTGATTGCTGCCTTGTGCTGTTAGAGCACCGTTGATCTGGTTTGTCTGATAGGATTCCCTCTCGCCGTGTGTCCTGCAGGGTCCGGCAGCACGGACACCAGGCAGCTGTAAACCCCCGAATCCACGACTGCAAGGCTGTAACAAGGAGAACGAGGCCCAGCTGAAGGGGAGCCCTCTGAGTGGTGCGTTGCTGACCCCCGCTGGTCCACAGTGTAACACCAGCATAACCTCTGTTGCCAGCACATATTCAGAGTTTGTGGTAATTTACACTTTTGTCTCTAATCTATTTTCTCTGCATCTCTTTTCCGCATCTTTGTGCAAAACCCCATTGAAATGTGTTGTAGAGGGTGTGATAATGCTAATGATGTAAATTTATATTGTAGAGGGACTTGGTCAACACTGCATCTGCTCAGTCAAGGTGTGTTTGGAACCGGTTGAGTCTGTAATTCTGACTAATCCCTTTAGACCTGCAGTACTTGCATGATTGTAATGCTTCAAAAGGGAAAATCTCCCCTTAAAGAGGAGCCTAAAATGTGCCTATAGCATGAACACAGTTAGCGTGCATTCAGACTGGAATCAGCCCTGCATTGAAAAACATGCAGGGGAGCGTGAGGGTGCTGCTTCACGACCCAGACTGAGACATTAAACACGACCCAAGACTGACAGAGTTTGAATTTCACATGAGACATTTTCCCACGCATGCATTATGTAAGAAGAGACTATAAAACAGAACGTGCATGTTTTGTTAAGCAAAATGACTTGTTGCTTTATCAGAACATTTATTAAAACTAAGTTAATATCATTCATCCCCACTGAAGTTAGTAAAAAGGGTTAGCTGGAGTTTGGCCTGCTTATCTCCAGCACAGTGGGTTTAGTTTGTTTGTTTGTTTGTTTTCCCCTTCATGCGCCACTGAGAAACTTTGGCGGGTATGAACGGGACCCCTCCTCTGATTCTTTATCCAGTTCTGCGCCCCTAATTTGCTCTGCTGTACCTTCCATAGGCAGCTGCATATGTTTTTAACCCCACAGGGCTCAAGTCGGTCTGAATGCAGCCTAACTTCACCACAACCACTGGCTGCTACATCTGTCTCTTTCTACACTGGAACAAGTACATTATGTTACTGCCAACACAAATTATAAATGACATCCTGGTTTAATACAGGCAGGTACAGTGAGACTGTAGGTTCAGGAAGAAATGGCTTCATTAGAACTGAGTTACAACACTTCACCAAACAGCTTGATGCACATAAGCTGAGAGCTTTGAAGAGTTTAATCCCACAGTGCAAATCTCATCTCGTCTCACAGGTCAGAACATTAAAGGCGGGCAGTTTATTTATATAGCAGCATTCAGGCACAGGGCAGTTCAAAGTGCTTATTCATCCATCTCTGTGATTATCCTCTCTCTGATTCACATTAACAGCCTTCATAATGTCTTTTCATAATGACTGGATCCACACGAGGAATCAATCTCATTGGCTGCCTCTCCTTCCACAGCGAGACCTGTCCAAGGCCTCTGACGCCAAGATCCAGCACAACGTCCTGAACTCCACCTCCACCACCACCACCACCACCAACCTTTGACCTCCCCGCTCTGATGGCGACTGCGTCAGCTGCCGTGTCCCCCTCCTTTCGACCGAATCCCGATCTCACTACCGTTCACTGCTCTCTGCTTTTATGTGTAAATGAAGGTAATAATATATTAAGTGCTAAGTCACTGATAAACAAGGAACCTGTTTCCAGTTGCTGAGCGTGTTGTCCTCAGCGTTTTCTGTAAAAGTTAAACTAACACTACTCTAAATGTTAATGTTATTGCGATGGAATTAATATAATCTGCATATTATACTGCAGATTTGTTTTTAAAAAAAGAGAAACGAAAGAAAGTTTGGCTTTCTGAGGTTATGCAATTTGGGGTTACAGGCCAAATGTATTATGAATACTATGCACTTTTTTGAAAATGTATTGCAGCGCATCGCGTAATTCACACACACACACAGAGTTCCATCCAAATCTCTTGTTATACTTGTATGTATTTGTATATATTTCTATATCCGCTGTTCTTTTCGTAGACTCTGCACTGTTTTGCAAAGAGTTTAGTTGTTCAAACAGCACGTTGAGACTGTTAAAGTATGACCTATATCGGCTGAATCACAACAATCCAGTACACTATCATGGCTGTTTTGGAAAAGCTTGTCAAAATGTAATAAATACATTTTCACTGAAAATTACCGGCTGATTGTTTTTTTTTTTAAGAGTCAGGGTTTTTTCCATTAGAGACACAAACTTCCAAATTCAGCTTATCTTCACTAAAAATAGTTTGCAATTGCACCACAAGAGCAGAATCCGCGCATACAGCTGTTTCTACAAGTCTGTGCTTTGACTTGTTTGTGTCTAAAGTGTGTTGGTGGTCAGATGCCTTCAGATATCACGTGTGTCTGAAGTTTATCAGGTGGGAATGTTGATGAATCAGTGCGAACGGATTTCACAATCCAATACTTGGCTCATCTGTTTCACTTCAACACTCTTGAGCATTTACTTTTCAGGCTCTGATAAGCCTTTTGATCTGTTGAAACTGAAGCTAATCATTAACCAATCAGTGAGCGGTTCAGTACAATATTTAAAATTGATTATTGGGATCAACAGTTTGAAAAAATCTAAAAATCTGAACCTGTGCTTAAAAATAGACCTGACCAACCATGATATGAAATAGCTCACAGCTGAGGCTGATGAAAGTAGCACATGCTAATAACATTTGGGTAAAGTGTTGCTTGTTTAATTGAACAGATGATGAAACATCAGTGGACCCTGGCTGCTCCTGTCTGGCTTTGTCTCAGTGGGCTTCAACCTTGTGATGCGACAGCCAGACCTCTGACTGCTGCCACTGTCACCTGACCGCCTGCTAGGCTAGCTTGTGTTAGCGTTCAGGCCTCAGTGTCTTAACTTGTGCATCGACGATAAAGGCATCCAGTTCAATTCAGTTCAGTGCAGGGTTACACAGCCGGCCTTTTGGTCATTGGTCTGTCTGAGGTGTACTAAAGGCCAACTGTTTGTAGAATTTGAGTACATCAATTAAAAAAAGATTATTATTAGAATTGAACACATGTTCATATTACAGTAAGTCAATAATTCAAAGCGTATAGCAGAAATACTGCTTAAAGGAGATTAAAACATAACTATGAAAAGACTGTACAGGTCAAATTAGGTTATTCTCTTATAGATTTTTTGAATTCATGATAAGGCCCTTTTCTTTAACAATTAACAACAATAAAATTAACAATTTTAGTTCCTGGTGGACTGTGGAACATTTTTACAAAGCCTCAGATAAGCCAATGGAGTGCACATCTTTCAGAAGCAACCCAAAACTAGTTTTATTTGTCATTTTTCTTGATTTCATATGTAAATTTGTATTGTGTACTTTGTGCAACTTCCTGTTGGGGTTACAGGCCAAATGTTACTGTTATTGTTCCCGTTATTTTTTATTTTTTCGTCTTCTCTGTGGCATATTTCTCTATATCTTTTGAGGTCATATATTGTGGTTTGAAAAAGAGAAATATAGAAATTAAGATACATACATTGTGATAAAACACATAAATAGAACTTGCTACATATAAAATAAGCAGATATGCCATTCAAATGCAGAGACAAGTGCATGACAGTGGCATCAAAATAATGAAAAACACAATAAATCGAGTAAAAACAAAATGACATTAAAAAAAGATTAAATACATACAAATTAAATTTAATAGACCTAATTATGACATGGAGAATGCAGTTACAGTGAAATACCAAGTTATAATTCGCACCAAAGCGAATAACAGGTGTGACTGTCACGGTCACGGCTTTTACTCTGAAGGATTCCCGCCGGAAGTCATGTTGTTTCCGGAAGGTGGAACTTACGAAGTACCCATAGAAGTACACATGCTAGCCGGCGGTGAGGTCAGACACGGCGTGTGGGCAACACACACTACGGACAGTGACATTAACGGCTGTACAGAGTGTTTTTACGAAGTAGCGCAGTCATGTCCGGGGCGTTAGCGCGGCTGCTCTTCTACCCGACGTTAGCCTACAACGTTGTCATGGAGAAGGTGTCGTCGAGGCGGTGGTTCGACCGAGTGGACGACACCGTCATCCTGGGAGCGCTGCCGTTCAGATCCATGACCAAGCAGGTCAGACTGCCGAGCGTCAGCATCTGTGGCTAACGCCGATCACCAGCCTTTCTGTCTGCCTGTGTTCCTCCTCTGTCCTGATCTGACTGACATGCAGTCTAGTGATCGGGATTGACAGGTTTTTCAAGCTGGCTTCAGCTTCTCAAATATGAAGATTTGCTCCCCACAAAGCGAGTAATCTGATTACACCTCCAAGGGCTTCTGTGAGTTGTGGCAGGACTGTTGGTCAGTTATTTCCACTTTATGACTTATGACATTTCATAGGCCTCTTCATTCAGCCATTAACTAACTAACTTTTGATTCTTCACTTGTGACTCCTGATTTTGTTCACTGTAGCTCTGAAATAACAGCTGCAGCTCAGCCCTGTTTAACTTTAGTCTGCGCATGCACATAACATCCATCCAAGTTAGGGCCAGTCAGAAAATACATCTTTTCTATTTTGCACTGATTGAACACGGGTATACGAGGTCCCTCAGAAGACTGCTTTCTTCTTTCTTTGTTTCTTTCCATAATAAGTTTGTATTATTAAATCAGATCTGTGAAATTAAGTAAAGATTGAATACAATTTTGTAGCGACAACATTTTATCACAAGCATTTCTACATTAGGGAAAAAATCGTTTACATATCGGGAATAGATGCACAGATACTGTGTGTGCACGATAGGCGAATATCAGGCAGTGCCATTGGCTGACCGATAATAGATATCCCAGATTCTCATGGTTTCTCACAAGGTGTATGTCAGTTTGCATTCAAATGACTTTATTCAGCAATTTATTAATATTGACTCTGTGGAGAGTCATGAACTCTGAGAACTGATGTGTGATGTTTCTTGTGTTGCAGCTGGTGGAAACAGAAAATGTTTGTGGAGTGATCACCATGAATGAGATGTATGAGACCAAATATTTCTGCAACTCAGCTGAGGTGAGTTCACCTCGCTCGTGTTTCTGCTCTGAAGTTGAAGACTGATGGCCTGGCATCACCAGACTAATTTTCAAATTGCAAAATAGATTTGCACTTCTCCACAAAGTGCTGCCGAGACGTGGAAACTGCACTGTTGAGCACCACAGACTATGTACTAGCAGCAGATCTGCAGTTGACTCCTTTCTTCACATGTTGCATTCATTCCTGAAACAAACGTCAATTTGATGCATTTGATGGTGGCTACAGGAGTGGAGTGCTGCAGGGGTGGAGCAGCTGAGACTGAGCACCGTTGACCTCACTGGCGTTCCCAGCCTGGAGAACCTGCACCGAGGTGTGGAGTTTGCCCTGCAGCACAGAGAACAAGGCACCAGCGTGTACGTCCACTGCAAGGCCGGACGCTCCCGCAGTGCAACACTGGCTGCAGCGTACCTCATTCGGGTCAGTACATAACTGTGGGGACGTCCCGCTGTCAGGTCTGAGCAGGGCCGAACGCAGTGAGACTACAGAGCTGCCTTTCAGCTTTATTTACTTTCCATTTGCTTCTCTGCTGACAGTTACACTGCTGGACTCCAGAGGAAGCGTGTCAGAAGCTGGCCTCTGTTCGACCTCACATCCTGGTGCGCTCTGCTCAGCTGGAGATGCTGAGGAGGTACCACCAGCAGGTGTGCGGGCAGTCGAGCTGACGGAGCAGGACAGACGGTCACGCCTCCTGATGTTCCTCCAGCAGGTGGAACACTGGACTCAGAGCCTTGTTTGAAGTCACAGTGACTCAGTGTTTATTAGCCATATCATAAAACACGTCCATGAAGGAAATGCCTAAGTGCTTATTTTTCCCCTGCACTGTTTTTAAATTAAATTCTCCAAAGTTTTACTTGAAAATGGCGAAGTTTGAGTTGTCAGTTCATACTCAATCTGCTGTTTGACAACCAGGTTTCCTGCTTGTGGCTGAAACTTGTTCATTTTATACCAGGATTATTTATTGTGATCCAGCCATTAATACTGTTACTAATTTCCTGAGCATCTTGACATTGCAGGACGATTTGTGACCACAATAAAAAAAAAAAACCAACGCTCAGATTAATCAGATTGTTGTGCGCTCGTTGAGTTTAAACAGCAGTGTCACTACAAGATGGGGATATTATATAGCTCTATAATGCAAACACAATACAGCTGCCAAATAAATCATTTGTAAAATCTTTTCTTTCAGACATCAGAGGTCCCTCATATTGTTAAATAAAATATTTGTGTGATAAATACAGTTTAGTTTATGCTTCACTTTCTGTTTATACTCAGTCTGGGTATTGGGTGCATAGGTTTTTTGCTGTTCTTTGATGGACGACCACAGTAGACGCTTCCAGGCTTTGTTATGTGGTCTTTAATGGGCAAAGACCAGACCTGTAAAAGTTATCAGTTTGTTTCTGGATTGATGGAATTCAGGATCCAGATCTTAAGAACCACTCTTCACAGTATCCTGCAACACATGCATACACATCAGGATGGAAACATTCAACTGTTGTTTCGAATAACAGCTGTTCAGGACAGAGTAGTCTGATCAGGTTATATTTCAGACCACACAGGATCTTCCCGTCAGCCCTCCAAACACCGTTCCTTTCCTATATTTCTTATAAATAATAAACTTTGCAAACAATATATCTGTATCTATTTCTATATAAACATAAACACAAGACATTTAAAAGTTAAAGAGACAGTGTGCATTGATAGATAGTATCGAAAATGTGCCTGTTGAGCCATCGTGGTTCATTTTGAGCCGTAGTCCAGCAGCACTTGTTCATGTGGCAGGGCACATTTCATAAGAACACCTGAAATGCTTTCAAACAAAGGCAACAGCGCATTAAACAGTGCTTGACAGAGCAAACCAGGCGGTATTTGAATATGTTGAAGAGTATGGTCACAGTCATGCAGCGTTATTGTTTTTTAACGCTGCACGTGGGAGACTTGTTCTCCGCTCCTTCAGGGGGCGACAGAGTGGCGTTAAGCTCGACGAAGAAGAACCCCGGAGCAAACATGGCGGCGTCGTTGATGCGGTTTGTCCGCGGAGGACTGGGAAGGAGTATTAACAGTGAGTTGATGAAATACTCGTTTGAGCGCCTGTGCGCTGTTTGCCGCGGGTGTTCCGCGTCACTCTTTCGCTTCTGCTCGTGAATGAAAGCTACACCGTGCCGTTTACAGCCGTCTAATGTCCCCGCTTTGACCTTCGAGCTAGCTAATGCTAACTTAGCGTTAGCCCGCACGGAGTTGAATAAGAGGCACGGTGGAGAGCTCGTGTCGTTGTTGTGACACATGAGTTTATTCGGGCCACATACAGAGTCGCACACGAGTGTTCTGAGGCGATGCACGACAAGTCTTCGCGTGTTACTGCAGGGGTGTTGCTCCGGTTGATCCGGGTCCTCTGCAGCGCTGCAGTCTCACCTGTCAGCCGCTGTTTATTCTCTGTTTTCACTGCTTCTTCGTGTGTTTTCCAGTTGCACGGACTTCATGTCTCCTCCAGCAGCAGACCAGGCTGCAGAGCTCCACCACTGATACCCGCCGTGAGTATGCGCTACAGATGTCACTGTCAGTTTATGTATGTTGTTTACCTGCGGCTGCCCCGCCGATCTCTCTCCTAACCCACGTCAGATCCAGTCTGTCCAGTTGCCCTGAGGCATGACATGATCACCCCTAAAACTCAAGGCTCACCGTGACTCTTTTGGTCTATTCTAGTCTGTTTTAATTTACTGGAAAAGGTTGCTCTCAAGTGACACAACAGTGGGGGCCAAGAGCTTGTGTTAGGCCCGGTTCCTCCTCTAACAGGATTTAGCTATAACCATCATTACCCTTGAAGCCCCTGATACAGAGGTGCTCTCTCGGTGCGCATCCTATAACAGTGCTCTTTTGTTGCCGCCAACTGGCTCAGATCATTGTTCAAGATAAGATGTGTGGCTCTTAAATCCGGTGACAGCTGTGAGAGCTGCTCTGCTGCAGGAAGACGTCTGTGGGGACGTGAGTGGGAGTTGGAGAGAGGAGCTGTGAGGAGTTTGTTGTTGTGGAGGCCCACAAAGAGCAGACATCCTTAAGCAAAGCACGACTGGAGAGAGCTGCTGCAGACAGGGTGGAGCTAATGCTATTAGCTTAAAATATTGTGTTAACCTGCCATCAGTACACAGAAAAGCAGAGTTTATCATGTTGGTGGGTAATTATTAACAACAAACAGAGTCAGTCAGAGGCACACTGACACAGCCAGTTGCCCCGTATTGTGCGCTGTAGCTTAGCTCCCAGCTAACAGCTCGTTCACTGTTGGACCAGCCTCAGCGGTTGTCCCCAGCGCTCATTCAAACACCAATACGTGAGAAAATAGGGTGCAGGTTGTAAAGAACTGAGCTCCTCTGTAGCAGCACGGAAAAAACAGAACGGTGACTGTAATGAACGATATTACCACACACTTTAACAAACTCTGTGTCAGGAGTTATGGTCATAATTTGGGAAAAGAATAGAAAATGTATTGCGCAGTTGACAGAACATTTGCGTTGTTTAATCATTAGAAACCTCTTGTTCCCTCTGTCCGTCATGCAGCCACCGTCAGGCCCAAGGATGCCGTCACCCACAACCAGCTGGCAGTGTTTGGGGAGTATGTGGCTGAGATGTTGCCCAAGTATGTCCAGCAGGTCCAGGTCAGTTCACCTGCTCGTAACCATTTGACACTTCTGAGCTCATCTTGTGCCACTTGCTGCTTGAATATGTGGTTAATGTTGAAGCGTTAAAGTCGCAGTGTGTGTGTGTGTAGGTGACCTGTTATAATGAGCTGGAGGTTATGATCCATCCTGATGGAGTGATCCCTGTGCTGACCTTCCTGAGGGACCACACCAATGCCCAGTTCAGGAACATGATTGATCTGACCGCTGTCGACATCCCGACACGGCAGAACCGCTTTGAGGTAGCTGTCACACACACACACACACACACACACACACACACACGTGCGCTTAAGAACATCATCGTGGTGATAATTCATTCTTTATGCTGTCTCATAATGCATGATGCGTTTATCTGAAAAGCACCTGTAGCAGGGCAATCTGTTCTGATTTCAGTTTAGATCACCTCCTATGTAGACACACTGTGCAGTGATTTTCCTTTTCCAGCTCCCCTGCAACATTCAGATCCCTTCCTAAAGGCCCCAGATGTAACTTGTGCAAGTGTTTTCAATGCATTGACAAGTTCCTGCACAACTCGGTGAATCTTGAAGACCACAACGAGCTCGCTCTTGGTTGTGCTTATGACCTGATGCGTTTGTTCGTTGTTGGACACGGTTTAATCTGACAGAGAGCTTTTGCGCTTGTTGCTTAAGTTCGACATCAGTGGTGAAATCCCAAATGTGCATTGGCATGCAGTCAGAAAACCCACGTCTAACACAGGTCCAGGTGTGGATCACATGTTGGAGCCTAATACTGACTCACCCTCTGCATTACCGTGCTTTGTTGCATTCATTTACAAACATCTCTGAACGTTTTGATCGTACTTCATTGTGTTGCGTCATTCTACGGCGAAACTAAAAGTCTTATGTTTGGAGTTTAAATATTAATGTGAGTCGGGTCACCCTGCATCCCATCGAAACAAGTGTCTGAATGCATCTACAGCTCTGCTGTGTGTTCGCTGGTTTACAGATCGTGTACAACCTGCTGTCGCTGCGCTACAACTCTCGCGTGCGTGTTAAGACGTACACAGATGAGCTGACACCCGTGGACTCTGCGGTCCCGGTCCACATGGCAGCCAACTGGTATGAGAGGGAGGTGAGTGACAGCCTGCAGGACCAATCTGAACACTCCACTGAACACACCGATGCTCTTTCTTCTTAGTAAACTAGTCGGTGAATTGAGAGTAAAAGTGTGTGTGTGTGTGTGTGTTTTACAGGTATGGGACATGTTTGGTGTGTTCTTTGCCAACCACCCAGACCTGAGGCGCATTCTGACCGACTACGGCTTTGAGGGTCACCCCTTCAGGAAGGACTTCCCTCTCTCGGGATATGTAGAGGTGAGTTCCAGCGTCGGCGCTCAGCACAGCCCTCAGCTTTATTTAGATTCATCAGCGCGTGATTCACTTGCCTCCTTCAAATAGAAACGAAGTAGTATTGGCAGGACGTCAGGAGGACAGACAGGATGAAAGCAGTGCCCAGGCGTTCAAACTCTGCTGGATCCTGTGATTTTAATTAATTAATTGATTAATTTTGAGCTCACGATGATAAATTCAAGGTTCCCTTGAGCCTTGAAAATCCTTGATAGCTTCTGCTGAGAGAGAATAATTTATGGCCTAAATACTCTGAAACTGAATAGATTTCCTTGACAGAATGAATTATTAATTTCAGCACAGTCACATATTCATCTTATTTACTTCTCTCTGTTTGTGGATGAACACTGCACGCTCTGGGGAAAAAAGATCATCAGCTGTTCAGGAGAAAAGCTTAAAGCTGAAATTAGTGTGAAATCCAAACTTTCCAAACATCAAATCTCGCCCTGCAGGTGCGTTACGATGATGAGGTGAAACGCGTGGTGGCGGAGCCTGTCGAGCTGTCACAGGAGTTCAGGAAGTTTGACCTGAACACGCCCTGGGAGGTGTTCCCCGCCTACAGAGAGCCCAAAGAGGCTGCACCCAAACTGGAGGCTGGGGAGGCCCCAGAGAAGAAGTGATGTCCCTCTGTTTCATCGCCCTGTTTTGTCTCTTCGTGTCATTTTGGGATTTCCAGGCTGCTGAACAAAGCCACCTGAAATATTTATGTAAATAAAGATACTAATAACACAAACCTCAACAGATTTCTAGTGTGGAGCAGTGATTATTAGTCAGATCTGTGTGGATACTTGAACATTCCACCAAACAGCCATTATATTAGATGCAAGTTTGACCCCATTTACCTTTAGAACTGCTGTAAGTGTTTGTTCAGATTCATTAAGGTGTTTCAAACAGTCCTCTGAGAGTTTGGTCCAACCTGACATGATGTCACATGACACGGTTCCCCTTGCTGATCCACCACATCTCAGAGGTGGTCTCATTGTCGTGTTCCGGACGCCAGCCTGAGGTGATCTGAGGTGATCTCGGCTAACGGCTACCAAAAAGGAGGAATCGGATGAAGGCGCGTTGCTAGGACTGATGTACTTCAACCCTGCGGTACCGTCTAAATCAGGGGTCGGCAACCCGCGGCTCTAGAGCCGAATGCGGCTCTTTAGCGCCCCCGTAGTGGCTCCCTGGAGCCTTTTCAAAAATGTATGAAAATGGAAAAAGATGGGGGGGGGGGGGTATATTTTTTGTTTTAATATGGTTTCTGTAGGAGGACAAACATGACAAACATTCTTAACGTTTTCCAATGCTTTAAAAATGTGTATAATACATATTAAATTTCAACATTTCTGTCAACGAAGATTTGCGTCATAGCCTGCGACACAAGTTTCAGCGCGGCGCGGTGCCAGGCAGGTGGCTGTTGCAAACAAACCGGCGGGTGTGTCATGGGCCATGGATCCCAAAGGGAAAAAAAGAAAGATAGCCGATGAGAACAGAGGATTCAAGGAAGAATGGACCGAATCATTTGCTTTCACTGCCAATGCGGAAGGGTTGCCTGCATGTTTGCTTTGTAATGAGAAGTTGTCAAATAACAAAAAGAGTAATATGGAAAGACATTTCCAGGGAAGGCATGCTAAATTTGCAGCCGACCACCCAGTTGACAGAGGGGCGCAAAGATAGATTTAAGAAGTGGATTGCATCTCCAAACTCCACTACTGCTGCAAGTTTTGTTGCAACCCGAGAGATAATAAAGAGAGGAAAACCGTTCACAGATGGTGATTACATGAAGGCTTCATTCATCAAAATATCAGAGCACCTACTTTCAGACTTCAAAAACAAAACCGAGATAATACAGAAAATTAAAGACATGCCTCTCTCCGCAAAGACAGTGAAGGAAAGGGCCATTAAAATGGCAGGTGACATCACCAATCGGCAAATCAAGGACATTAATTCAGCTCCAGCGTACTCAATTGCCTGTGATGAGTCATGTGATGTGATCGATATCGAACAGACAGCGCTGTTGTGCAGGTACGTGAACTCTGATGGGCCGCAAGAAGAAATGATCGAATTAATACCACTGAAAGGCCAAACACGGGGGGAGGACATATAGCTAATATACACTTACAGCCTGTGTTGCCTTCATATAAGGCTTAAATAAGGCTTTTAATTTTTTGCGGCTCCAGACAGATTTGTTTTTTTGTTTTTTTGTTTTTTTTGGTCCAATATGGCTCTTTGAACATTTTGGGTTGCCGACCCCTGGTCTAAATGCAGAGCATGTTGCAGCGAGCACGGAAACCGCCGGAGCTGTTAGTGCTAGCAGTCCCGGTCCGAGTACGAACAAGAGGTGTCGGCAGCCCGAACTCGATCAAATGACTGGCTTCAGGACCAAAGTTAGTAAGTGTTACAGCCTAATGTACAAAATCATTTGTGCTAAGGGTACTTGGAGTTTAAAGGAGATTTAAGCCTGTCAAATGACCATTTATATTTCTAGTTGTTTTACCAGAAGAAGAAAGAAGTAGAAGTTGCTCTTTATGTTGAATTGTTGTTGTTGTTGTTGTTTTTTTAACCATTTAAAGTCAATACTGTTCTGAAAAAGCACTTAAAGCACTTAAAATGGCACTTTAACTTTAGGTCTGTTCAGTTTTGCCCAGGGATATTTTCTATTTCTTTTTCTACTGTTTTGAATTGAAATGCAATTAAATGCATTTTCCAGACAAAGGGCTTGGGTTTACAATATTCGTGTCTGTGTCTATTATTTGATTCAGTCAACTAAAATCCATTTAAATTAAAAAATGTTGCTTTTTGGGGCAAATATTGTTATGTGATTAAAATGCGATTAATCGAGATTAATTACTAAGCATCTAATTAATTAGATTCATTTTTTTTAATCGAGTCCCACCCCTACTTCAAATATAATTTGGACAAGTAAAATAGCAACATCTTGAAATACAACTGTAAGAGGGGAAATGCTTCTTATGCGTGTTAAACGTGATTTCACAAAGGAGTCTGGTTCTATTAAGTGTTAAAACAGCTTCCCGTTTGAGGAAAGCGTCATAAGATATTAATAATGAAATGTATGTCTTCAAATGCAGTAAGATCCCAATCTGCTACTTTTGCTGTGAGCGTGGGAGCCGAGCTCACGGGCCGGCGGTGCCACGCTGACGCTGCCCAGCAGGTGGCGGTACCGCAGCGCGCAGAGGAAGTGAGCCGAGGCGTGCAGCGGCGACTTTCCTGGAGTGCTGCTGCTTTTCATGTATCACTTCATGATGTCTGCATGCAAGGACTCAGCTCAGGCGGCGCATTTCTTCATTTTTATTGTGTCAAACATTTTCATCGAAGCATTCGTTTTACACGTAAGAAATAGTCAAAACGTTTCAAGATTCAACATGAGCCGGACTACTGGAAACGAGGCATGGGTCAAAATGCTCGTTTCCTCTGCGAAGGATCCTTTACTTGTGTTTCCATCATGGTTGGATTTGTGCTTTTGCGACACAAAATTGCAAACGTTTGACATTTTTGCCCGCTGAAGTGAGCAGCAACCAGGAAGTGCGTTCAACCACATTTTGACCCAGGTCTCCTTGACATAGTTTCTAATACACAATGATCGGCCTTTCATCAGGATAACCAGAAAGAATGAAGCACAGACCGGAAACACCCAACGTATGGTCAGTTACTGTACAGATAATCCACTTAATAAAAACACACAGTCGACAGGCACCGGCTGAGCCCGTGAAGCTGTTGGGCCATCATGAGAAAGCATCTTTTTAACTCGTTATAGTTTCAGTTATATGCATGCATCACACAAGTGCTTCTGAGTGGGTCAGATGAGTAATGCTCGAGTCACTTCACACACTATGAGTCCTGCGCTGGATCTGTCAGTATTTCACACACTGGTTTAGTAATGTGGGTCAGGTCTGAAGTAAAACTGAAGCAATCATGGGTCCACTCTGCTCCGCTCACTCACTGAGGCTGGAATGGAGAACCCACAGAGGGCTACACTGTGACCGGATACATTATTATCTGAAATGAGGCACACTCACAGTATAATTTCACACTGTGGGAAAAAAAAAAAAAAATATGTAGCATCTCATTGTCCAAAATCATTGTTGCTTTCTTAGAAGTCAGAGCAGCCTTTCAGGACAGGAAATTGTCGATTAGTAACACCGCGGCGCCGAGAGGCCTGGTGAGAGTGTGGAGCCTGAGACTCGCTGTCTGTTATTAGTTTTCAGAGGAGGTGTGAGACCATTTCCCCGGTGCCAAAGAGATCACTGTGAGGTGAACGCTTTTACGACTTGGAGGAGAATTCAGCTTCTCACCTCTCTGGCTGTCACATTTTCAGGCTTATCTTGATGGAATTTAATTTGGCTCTTTTTCGTAGGTTTTGACGTTTAAATTCAGAGAGAAATCTAAATTTTAAGGCGGTGCTCTGCTGTTGTGCATCAGTGAATGTGGGTCTCCACCGGACATCACATATTGTGTAGGATTCATTTATTTTTTTGCTTTTCCCCGCCTGTCTTGCTGACCTTCTGCTGCGACCTGCTTCTGTTCAGCAGCTCATCACTGACTGTGACATTTGCTGATGAGCAGGTCGTGTATAGCTGATTAAACAGCGTTTTGTGTTGCTTTCTTCTGGGTTGTAAAGCAAAAACATAAGGTGCTAAAATGCCGCGCACAGCTGAGAACCTTTCCACCTCTGTTGTGGAGGCAGAAATTGAGTGAACTGACCCTTTGCTGTTGATGGTGTACGGAGTCAACTGAAGCAATAGGTTCTTCAGTGTGTGTGCTGTCAAATTCAGTGCGACATATGGATATTTTCAATTCTATTGTGGTCTACACACGAATGGATGCTTGTCCGCACTGAGGCGTGCGTGCTTTCACCTTAAACTGAGTTGGGAAAACAGTCGACATGCAAGATGCAGTGAGTCCAGGTGCATATAGACACTGCATGGCTCTGCTAGTGGGAGAACTCAGCTTTCTCAGTCAATATAGCACTGAGGACTTAAGTGCTTCAGTTGACTACGTTTACCATCAATACATAATGTGTGTCCAAATGTCCCTTTGAATCTGTAATTCAGTGTATCATAATATGGAACTGAAAATCAGCTTTTTAAAAAGTTAATTAGCCTGCTTGCAGCCCACTGGTATGTCCAGACCATAGTTTATAGGACTTCACTTCTTTAGAAATTCACATCCAGTTAACTCTAATAAAAAAGTAAATGTTCAATCACAGTGAAGTATCACTTCACTCTCCACCAGAGAAGGTGATTTCATAAAGTCAAGGTTCATCACAATTTCAACAGCATCATCTTTCTCCCGGCGGTGTGAAATTAAACAGACATGCATATTACAGTGGCCCGGGAGAGGCAATTCAATTTTCCCCACAGTGGGCGCCGTCTGAAGAAATGAATTAAACGCCGCTAGAATTAGAAATCAAATTATGGTCCAGATCCCCGCAGGCCCAGAGGTGGCTGGTGGTCAACAGGCGGTACGGATGCAGTCTGCACTTTCCCCAAAAACTGTGTCAGTTTTGCCCTGACGTCCTCTGCTCCCGCTGTGGCCGAGTATCAGGGCGAGAAACGCTCCAGGATGAAGGAAAGGAAGAGTCATTTTGACACAGAACACACTGTTCATATATCGTTTTCACATGCCTCAGAAGACATAAATAATTTTTTTTTTTAAACATACAAGCAGGAACACAAAGTCTTGGACAAAGATAACAAATGCACTTACAGAAAGGTTTCACGTCAACGTCACATTACCTCCTCACGTTCATGTCAGACCAAACTGTACAATATAAAGTTTTACCAATTCCCCTTCTCCTGCAGTTCATGAGCTGGCCTACAGTTCAAAAAAGAGAAAAAAAACAGTGCATCAGATTTTTTTAAATTGACCTTTTTTTCAGATAATCACACTGGATTGCAACGAAGGACGTTTGTCGACCTTTGCACCCACAGTGGACGCGGAATAGCTGTAAAAAAGAATCCCAGAAGTTGCAGAAGAAGTTGTGCATTTGGGTTGAATAACTGAAAGGAGAGTTCGGCTGACACAGAGGTGAGCAGCTAATGACTGAGTTTTCATTACAGAGTGAAATATTCAATTAGAGTTCACATTACTGTCATCCAAGGTTCCACATTTGAGTGCGATGAAGGATGTGATCCCGGGAAGCCATCAGCTGGAAACTGAGGAGATTTTCATTTAAGCTCTGCACTCAGTCCAAGGTCTCTGCGACTTTGCGAAGGAATTCACATGAAGAGGAAGCTTCAAAGACGACCGAGAAGCAAATTCAACTCCAAATCCTCTCCACACAACTCAAAAGCTGCTCCATGTCTTTTAGACTTTTCCACTTTGCATGAATTCCTTCCACAGTGCTCAGTCCGTACCCGTGTGCGGCAGCTAGGGTTTCTTGTCTGCATGTGGCTGGCTGGTGGTGGTAGTTGTGGTGGGGAAGTCAGGATACACCAGGAAGCCGGTGAAGGTGATGTACTTGGCGTGGTTGCTGTAGGCCCCAAAGCCATCTCTCTGGTGGGAGTAGAGCCAGACCGTGTCTCCCGGTTTCAGCGACAGCATCAAGCTCTGACTCTGTAGAGCCTTCTCTCCCTGGCTGTCGTCGTAGATCATCGCCTGCACCTCCAGACGGTTCTTCATCAGCTTGACGGACAGCGTCTTCTGCGGCAGCTTCCCCACGTTGAAGGAGAAGTAGTAGGCCCCCGGGATGCGGCAAGTGAACACTCCCTCCGTCACGTTAAAATCCTCCCCGATGTTGACAAATGCAGTGTCAAAGCTGACCGGCTGGTGCTGCGGCAAACCCACTTGGTCTACTCCCACGATGCTCTGGGTACGCCCCACCGAGAAAGCAGATCTCTGGTCATCCTCTTCATCCTCCTCCTCCTCCTCCTCCTCCTCTTCCTCCCTATGCTGCAGCTCTTTCTCCTCCATCGTGTCTCTAGTTCCAGACCTGACATTCTCTGCGGCCTGGTTACTGTCTAACAGGGGCGTGTTGTCCCGCTGGGGCTGCTGGGAGTTGAATGAAGAAGGACGTTGGTGTTGGTGGTGGCGCGTCTGGTAGCCGTAGGTGTCGGGGTAGACGAGGTAACCGTTGAAGGTGGTGTAGTGTCCCGTGTTGCTGTAGAGAGCATAGCGAGGGTCACCATGGAGACGGAGCCAGACGGTGTCGCCGAACTCCAGCTGCAGCATGACGCTCTGGCTCTGCACCTGAGGAGCGAAACAGACTTGATCATTCCAGCTACCGAGTCAGACCCAGGACTGCCTGTACATCCAGGCACCGACACCAAACATAATCCGATCATCTACCTCACGCAGCTCTTCATTCAGGGGAATCTGGTGTGTAATCCCCTCTGTTCTGCTCTCATTTAACACCCCAGCACAAACACACCCTCTGTGATGAGAGCCACATTGTACCGTAAAACAGTTGGAGCACTTTGACGCGATAAGACCTTTGTAAAGACTTCATTAGAGGAAAATGTGCATTGTGAAAAAGAATTAAGCCATGAGAGAGCTGTCAAAATCAGTGATTATGGAGCTGGAGCTAATGCATAGCTTAGCGCTGGAAGCAGAGGGAATAGCTAACTTGGCTGTCCACTATTCAGAATTATGCCTCCCAGCACATACTGAACACAGCGAATATGTTATGGAGTCTTGGCTTTTCCTAAGTTGTAGGATCATCAGTCTGCTATTCAGGATGATGGTGAATAGACTGGACTGACTTCCAACCACTCTAAGCACTTTTGTAATACACGTCAGCATTCACCCATTACTTGTGGTAAGGTAAGGGAGGAAACCAAGGAAGCTAAGTCCCTCATGGGTCATTTATACAGCAATGGAACAATCATTGGGTGCAACTTGGGGTTCTGCCAGGTATCAGACCGCCAACCTTGGTTGGCTCCTTGCTGCATGCCGAAGCTAAAACACAGAACCCCAAGTTGCACCCAATGTCTGTTCCATCGCTGTATAAATGACCCATGAGTGACTTCATTTCCTTGGGGTTGCACTATCCACTGTGTCTCTATGCCACAGCCGGCCCAGAATAAACAGTTTGTTACTGTTTTAGCTTTCATTCTAATATTAGCTCCTTGTCAAACATTAGATAACAGAGGGCAATTTAGTCGTCCAACAAACAGAGGCATGATGGCACAGAGGAAAGAGATACAGAATATTGCCAGTGCCAGTCTGATAACTACCACCCACAAATGCTCTGATTGGGCTGGTAGAAGATCCAACAAGGAAAAGCCACGGATAAGAACAACGACAGCCAAACTCATTGAACTGCTGACAAAATTCAGTCTGAGCAGTGATTCAGGGATGTCAAACCTACCTTCCTCTCCTCTCCGGCGTTTTCCTCATACACGATGGCCTGCACCTCGTTCCTGTTCTTCATCAGCATCACGGACAGGTCCTTGTGTGGAAACTTGCCCACCGTGAAGGAGAAGTAGTAGGCCCCTGGGATGCGACAGCGCAACAAGCCAGTCTTGGGGTCAAAATCCCCTCCGATGTTGACATAAACGGTGTCGAAGGTCACAGTCATCTTGGGCCCGCCCTCCATGCTGTTGGTGCGCGCGACGGAGAAAGCTGAGCGTAGCTCCACGTCGTCCAGCAGACGGGCAAAACCCCACACGCCGCCCGCATGGCTCAGGCACAGCAGACCAATCAACAGGCTCGCCGGGAGCAGCATTGTATCTGCGGAAATATGAAAAAAGAGATGTTTTAAATCATTTTTCCACCCTCAGAGCTTTAAATACTGCAGGCTGTTGCAGAGCGTGATAGGAAGAAAGTTTGACTTCGACAGCTCAGATCACCTGAGAAGGTAACTAATGAGTGATGAGGAACTGGAGAACCAGTGTGTATTTAGGCCTGTTTATCTGTTGTGGTCCATATCAACTCATCTCTCTGCGTGATGCTCCTGAAGGGGGTCTAATACATTTCATTCAGTTTGATGGAGGCCAACATCAATACCAACATCAATACCAAGATCTCGTTGATGCCTGAAGACTGCGTTTGTTCATTTTGTTGCTCATTGATTATAACCATCGGAATAATATTTGAACAATGTCTCATATTTCCACTAATTTCTTGAATACAGAATCTCTGTCTCATCACTTCAGTTCAAACTTCACTGCTCGTCTCACAGTAATCACAGATCAGTTTATCTGGGGTCAAACCAGAGCAGTTTCTTTAGTTTTTCCCTGTTAATAGTTGGTGTTTGACCTTGCTTTGTTGGGAATCCTTTGAAATATTCAGATATTTAATTTAGGGGAGATGCAACAATATGTGAAACAGGACAAATTTAGATTAAATCTGATCTGACGAAAGAATAAGATCTGACTATGACTATGATTCATGTAGTCTAATGCTTCACAGCTGGGCCTCAAGCATCACAGATCACTCCAGCAAAAGTGTCTCATCTGAGAGAAATGTCATCAGCAACAGACAAATCCCCACCTCTAAAGTGAAACACGAGCACGAGTGTGAGCACGAGTTTGAAGGTAAAACAGCAGAAGTTCACACACAGAGCAAGCATACATTTGCACATCACAGAACAGGTTGCTGTAAATGAGCCTAAAGGACGAAACATACACACACACACACATATAATCCCTGTCCTGTGATGGAGTCATCCAAGCAGATCCCTCTCGCTAGAGGAGGTATTAATGTGTCTTCTATTAGCAGAGACAAGCGCTCTCATTGTCCCCCACTAATGAACCAGCGGGAAGCAGACACACTCAGGTGGAGCTGTCATCGCTTTCAAACCACGCTGACAACAAAGAGACACAGCCAATCGTGCACAGAGCTACGAGACCCAGAGGAGCTGCCACCGCGGCCAGTGTGCAGTGCAGTTCATCAGCCCACATGAGGATAACAGTGCTGTTCTGAGATACATGTGACACATGGTTGAGAGGTGGAGCTGCTCCTTAATCTCCTTAATGATGATGCCAAAGCAGGCTGTGCAAAGGTTGTATAAATAAACTGGATTTGCCATTTTGCCTCTGATCCAAGAGCAGTTTGGCTGATTATGGTGGCAGTCAAGGTAGTTTTCTTGCTTACATTCAGCTTATGATGCTCTCGCCTGTCGTCACAGGACGGCCCTCAAGCCTGCGACACAGAATCTGACCACCGCCCACCGTCACTGAGGATGCGCCTTCCCTCCCTGGTGTGCATACTGTGTGCTATGGCCTTTGCTCCTTGCCAGTGCTTTGTGTCCCACACCAAGTGTTTGGTGTGGTGATTATGCTTTTTGGATTTATGGTTTCATTGGACTTTGTTTGGCCTGTGGACGCTGTGTTCCGCCTGCCCCTTTACAGATTTGTTTTGCTTCTTAGACTCATCTTCCTGGTTTTGACGCTGCCTCCAAACCATCTGTCGGCCTCTGCCTTTGTGGTCTTTGCTTCGCATCTAGTGTCTGCATTTGGGTCTGTCCCTTTGTGCTTTCCTGCTCCCTGTGAAGCCTATTTGTGACAGTCTGCAGATAAAATAACAAAAAGCAAAGGCACACTGTAGACTTGCCTCTGTCTTTAATGCTTAATGGTATACAATGGAGTTTTCCTTGTAAACAGCTTGTTTTGAACACATGCACATTTCCATCCAAATAGAGTTTTCTATTGTTTTTCATGAATCTATGAGCTGAATACATTTCCTACCTCGCAGCCTTTAAAAAGTACATTTCCTTTGCTCTTTGCTTTATTCGTTACACCCCTCCTTTACAACTGTTCCACGGGAAAACTGTGCTACTTTGACGGCATCGGGGGGGAGATTCATCTGGATCAAAAGAGCCATCTCTACCATCTCTCATCTGATTCTGTTACTTTTCGTATGTCAACCACATGAGCAGCAGCAGAAAACAGATGCTCACTGTCGACAGTAGGGGCTGACAGGTATTTCTGTGGGCCAGGGATGGCATTTGTTGCAGCTACACTGTTCCAGCTTTCTGTATCTTGGATTCTATCCTTTTGTGTAAAATTACAACACAATCACAATATTTACTTGGCTGAAGTTGAAATGTGTGGTGATCTGAGCATTAATTTAAATTAATTAGCTGCACTTCTGTTTTCCTGATGGCCTGCTCCTCTGTGAAAAGTGTTTCCTTCATGCCTCCTTCAGCAAGGTCTGTCCTGGTCTTCTTTATCTGCAGCTCATCTGGCCTGACAGCTGTTGCACGGTCCTCGCTGTCCACACCATCTTTTCTATGTCTTATTGAATCTCTGTTGTTTTTCTTCAGCTGGGTCTGTAATTCTCTCACTCATCAGTTATTGGAAGCGTTGGGTCAGATATGATGCCCAAGAAGGATGGTTCTACTCTGTTCCATGTGGACTATTATAGGGTAAATGATGTCTCGCAGTCTGAGGCCTACCTGGTGCAATGCTTGCCAAGCTCCTCGATTGGTTTGACACTGGATTTTCATTAGGGGGCACTGACATATTCCCTTGACTCCAGAGTCCTTGGGGTTGGTGGTTGCACCTACCACCATCCATGCACCCCATGCTACACATGCTGCCACCTATTTGGATGATGTTGTCATCTGCAGCCATGTTGAGCATGGCAGGTCATCAGGGTTTTTCAGCCTGTGGTTGGTGACAGAGTTAGACCTGGTGTCAACCTGAAGAAGTGTGCAGTTGGATGAAGCAAGGCATGGTATCAGCGGAACCAACTTGGTGGGAGTATCCTCAGATCAAGCAGATCAGTGCAGCCATTTTAAATACCACTGAGCCATCACAGGTGGTGGGGCTGGGGGTGACTTACGTAAACTGGGGTATTTGAAAGTAGCAACGTTACCAGTTTCATTACCATGGTGAAAAACTCTACATATACCTTAAGAGTGTCCAGCAGTTTGTCCAGCACCACCGTGTGTTGTTAAAGATGCTGTGATGATGATGATGATGATGATAATGTAACATTCAGGTTAAATCACTGTCAGCAGTCAGCAGTGTACTGCTGGGATATGCTGAGAAAGAGCAGCTGCAAGTGAGTTGACTGTCACAGCTGGTGCACTTGACTAATCACTCTCTTCTTTGAACAGAGTCTTCAGGTGGATTAAGTAGTTTCAGTCCAAAAGCCATCGGCTTTGAGCAAACTGTTGTGCCTGTGCTGTGAGTTGGGGAAATTATGGATTCTAATCAGAGCATCTAGCTGATTTTAATCCTCCCTCACATCTGCTCTGTCCTTTCAGTCGGATTCGTGGAAAAGATAAATGGTTAGGGACAGGGAAAACTCACTTCGTCCCAACAAGAAACTGGTGGTGGCTGCAGGAGACGGGGTGTGAGCTAAATTCTCCGCTGTCGAAAAACAAGCCTAGCGCCTGCACCAACATCCTCCCTGGAGGTGCAGATCCAGTGAACGCAGCGCGACACAAAGCAAGGTTTGGCTCCCATTCATTTTCTCTGCACACCTTTTTTTCCTTTGTTTTTGCCTGTGTTACAAGATCAGTTTGCAAACCTTGCTGGAGATAATGTCCCGATGTTGCCTTCAGGATAACAGAAAACATGCTGTGCTATCTTGTGAGGAGGAATCATGTTATTTACTGGATTTGGCACGAATCACTGCTTATCATACCATGTTTGCCCATGGCAGCCTCCTCTTCACCCCTGAATGAGTGCATCAGCACTGAACGACGGCAGCCGGCGTGTGGATATTATATGTATGTCTGATGAGATGCATATTTTTCTGTTGTGTCTTTATTGTGTGCAGAATCTATTTTCACAGTCACAGTGCTGCAGAGGCCTTGAAGTTATTTACTGTTGAAGCTGAATGTTCCTCTTCTATGTTTGTACTAGATCGACCTCTTTAAATGGAAACTAATTATAGCGGTTAATTGTACTTAAGGCACTGAGGCTCAACTGATCTGTTTGTCTGATTACTTGTCCCGCTGCAGCCCGGCGAGAAATCCATTCTGCAAAAGCCAAAGACGCTGCAGCACCAGCCGGCTGCATGTACTCGAACTTCCCTTTATAAATCAGAGCACACATCTTTTTTGTTTTTTCTTTCACAGTGGCCTAAAGTAACGAAAATAAAACAAAAACTGACATTGCAGCAGTTAGGCTTGTTCGCATAATGGCAGCTTGCACTACGATATAGTGTTTGTTTGTCTGCGTAATGGCAGCAGATTTAACTAGTCATGTCGACAAACTGTACTCCTCAGAGAGCGCGAAGCTCCAGGTTCAAACAGCAATGAAAGAATAGATCAAACAGAGCTCTTCCGTAATGAGCACCCATGGGAGTAAAGCACAGAGAGGAGCAACACAGCAGAGCTGAGTAGAGAAGACTGCAGCAGAATTAGCCCATGCAAATATAAAAAGTACATCGTTATGCACTTTTTAAAATTTCACTCGTCACGTCGTTTTGTGTCCGTGCAGTGCACTATTTTAAATGAGATTCATTCAGCAAAGTATATTTGTGTGCACCATGGGAGCGGGTGACTGGGGCTCCAGTAATCTGATTACTAACATTAGAATTAAGTAGTGAAATACAGGCACTGAGTTGTTGGAATCATTGTGAGGCAAATATCCATACACCTGAGTTCACTGCGTGTTCTGTTTTTTTGAAGTGCCTCAGCTACAGTTTGGCTGTTGCGCATCAGTATGTATGTGAGGATGTGAGCTCCACGTTAACTCTGGAGTTCTTCTTGTGCTGTTGGAAGACTAATGGCCGTGCTGGCACCTCCGCCTCCTGACAATACCAGCATGCAGATATTAAATCTATAGTTCATGACTTTTACTTGCAGAATGGGCTCACACCCTGCTTTCTGAGCTGGACACTGACAGATGACTCACTCTGTCCAATGACTGGTTGACCAGAGGTGAAGGGAGGAGCAACTGTAGCTCCAGAGCAGAGCAGAGCCTCCACAAGGTGGAGACAGGAGCTCCTACCTGTGGTTTGAAGTGGTTGTAGTATTTATCTGTGTTAGCATGCTAACATTCACTGCTTAGCAGTAACTGCAAAGTTCAGCTGGGGCTTGTGGAAATGCGATGAGTTGTTTGTTATAGGCCCGTAGTAAGTATTCTACAATTCTAATATCATTAGAAGATCAGATGGTACAAAGCAACAATTATTTTCAAACATTTCTAATTTGTATGATTTGTATGAATTTGGATGATAACTGTGTTGATTCCTCCTCCAGATAGTTTCATAAACACGCTGCTGAGAGCCTCTCAGTGCAGCTTCACTGGAACCTGCACGAGTTAATTACCTTGATGGAAGCTGTTAATGATGCTTGTTTCAAGAGGAGAGCACATTATATACCAATTTTTCCCTCACAGTGGTGCTACTTCCCGCTCGTGTGTGCGAACCAGGAACCGTCCAGCGAATTATAGTTACAGCAAACTCAGTGTGGCCACCAGCACTTAATTACCATGGCCGAAAGCCAACATAGAGACTGAAGGAAATCAGTAAGCAGATTATATTAATGAATTTGATTAACTGCATGAATCATATTATTAATTGCATTTCTTTCTGATAATCACTAATCTCCAAACATCCATCCATCCATCATTTGGTTTCTGACTGCTTATTTGGGTTTGAGCTACAGTCTCCACAGGATGGAGGTCAACCTGAGGAACTCCCCAACTGCACAGAGAGATTTCTTCCCCCTAATGAGCCCTGGATCTGCTCTGGGGTCTGCTCACAGCCGGTCATACTGTTTAAACCTTTTGACAAAGGCAGTCTGCACCCTTGCTGCAGCCTCAGGACAGGATTTATAATAGGTTTACTTTGATGTTCTAAAGTAAATTACTTTTTCGCTTTGCCGTCCTGGTTCCACTCCTACATGTGTTTTCAAATGTGTAAGTGTTTTTCACTCTTAATTTCTTTTTAAAAACTGTTTCAGGGCAATAATACTTCCATCAGAAGTTGGGCAGAGCTTTACCAACAGTTTGTGGAGATAATCGCACTTTGAACACTGAAAAGAAGTGGAATGGCAGTGAACATAGGAGGATCAGGCACGTTCCTCACAGACCTCAGAGGAGGTTTAATGACAGCCAAAATAAGCAAAGACATCTGCATGAATGTGCGGGCTCTTCAGGAGGATTTGGATGAAAATCCTCAGATTATATTTGGTCAACAATATTGTTTTCCCAGGTGGTGAAGGGAAAGATGCATTTGTCTTTTGCAAACTTTAGCTCAATAAGGCCACTGGACATCCTCCTGCGCTACAGACAGATAAGAGTCAGCATTCCTATGGCCAGCCTTGGTTCCTCTCACCTTTCATGGTGTCATTTTAGTGCGATCAGCTTCAGTGTATGCTGAAACATTTCTATGCTTTTGCATAACAGTGCTGAGCCTCCTGGTTCCTGCATTACCGCAGCCTGCTGGAAGTGCTGGTTTCCAGTGACTACGTAAACAAGCACGTGGCTAGAATCACTTGTGGTTTGCACAACAAATATCAAGGACTGAGACCCTTCTTGATCCTGCAGATCAATGATACATGAACGTCTCCTACGTCAATACACATTTGCATAAAAAGCCCCCATTTCACCATCGGGAGCGTTGCTGTGAGGATTACTTGAACAAAGTTGCTTGGGCATCCAGATGGCCAAACCACCTGTCTCTTCTTGGTGTGGGACGGCAGCGCTCTGACTTGGACGTCCAAACAGATCAATCGGCTTCTCAGAAAGTTCCAACCAAGAGGAGACATGTTGATTTAGCCGCTTGTCTCACGGTTGCTTATTTCTGCTGCTTTCAGTCGTTAAAACCACAGCTGAGGGACGGAATAGAGACTTGTCCTTGATTACAGACCTGTCTCACTTTGTTCAGCTCCGTCATTGTAACCAGAGTCACGTGAGATGTCTAACATGTTGTAGCATTTACAGCGACTGTCCTCCTCACAGTCCCTTTCATCACAACTTAAAATGACTTGAGCTCCCTCAGCCTGCAGCTGCTTCACTCTCACCGAGATAGGACAGGTGAACTTTGATCTGGAGACAGACCGCTTTCAAATCCAGTATCAGTTTGAACTGACTTAGAAACTGCGTCCACCAAATAGTCTTTCCCAGCTGGAAACACCAGACGCTTCCCTGCAAATGGCTAGATGGGACTGTTTCAGAGCACAGTGGAGGTGCACGGCTTTCCCACCTGAGTCACTTTGGTTGCTATGATGCTATGAATATTTGTGGAAGTCCATGATG